>CM046432.1:47738464-48227594 GCA_025506505.1 Flaveria sonorensis | reverse complement strand
TCTTGCTTGAAAGCGGAGTGGAATCAAGAAACTCACATACCTTGAATCTCTAGCCTGCAATTTCGCACTTATCTTAGGTGATAGTAAGCAAGACCTGATACCTAATTTCTTATTTTAATAAATTGATACCTTGACTCTTGACATGACGATGTGTATCGGTTCCTCCTTAAAACTTGAGGTTTTCCTAAGGCATGAATAACAAAGCAAGTTATTATCAATGTACATTACAACCATAAACGTCATGTGGGTACAAAGCAAAGATGTGCAACAAAATTATGACAGAAACTAGACCTGGTGTAAGCTATGTCTAGCCTCGCCTAACTTAGGCCCCACAATGACGTAATAACTAGTAGGGGGTGGCGTAACATAGAAGGGAACACTTCTGCAGCTTACGCTCCAACATGTACATTTTAGGACCTTTTGACACTTAGACTCGCACCAAATAGCATCCCTTCACGTATATAAGCACAGTAGTATTGCAACGAGCTTAATTTAAAGAAAATCACTATAACCACCATTCAGAATTTTACCCTACTATTAACTTGTTAATTCAGTTTTACTCGCTCCATAACTAAAGAAGGCGTAATCCTTGTCTTGTTTGCGACCTAAAGGCCATCATTATTAGTGAGTTAACATTAACTAATGGGAGGGATTTTCAACCAAGTACTCATATTAGCCCACACTTCATTAACAATAAAGCAGGAGGTGAATAAATGCTCATGTGTTTCATCATGTGTGTTACAGAATAGGCATGTCATGATATTGAGAGGGACTCCTCTTCTGATTAATGTCATTCTTGAAGAAATTCTACCTTGGTTTGCTCTCCAACTAGTAATGTTGACGTTGATTAGTACATCCGATCTGCTTGAAAGCGGAGTGGAATCAAGAAACTCACATACCTTGAATCTAGCCTGCAATTTTTGCACTTATAGGTGATAGTAAGCAAGACCCGATACGCTAATTTCTTATTTTAATAAATTTAGACAAAGTCTTATTGCAGACCTTCGTCTTCACGGGTTGTTGAAACCGACTCCTCCGCTTGGCGTTGTCCCTATAGGTTGAACCGCTAATGCCTCAGATTAGAGATTTCACAATGCCATAGGACCCATCCATTCCTTTCGAATTGTTTCGTTGCTTGAGGGCTCGTGGTTTCATTAATTTTTTATTGGAAGAGACTCGAATGGAAGTCAGTTGTGGTGGATGAATCATCTGACCAAACTCATAGGTCTAGCTGATTATGGGATAGAACTTGGGTGGGGTGGGGGGTTGATGAAAGAAGAGTAAGAGAGCCAGAGAGCTCATTAGTTTATTTGTCCTTAAGTGATGGGTTACACCATCTCCATAACCAAGTCTAGGGGCTTTCGGAAGTAGAGACACGTCACAAAGTCTAGAGCTCGAGAACCATAGGGTCCATCCAAAATCGAGCTTGCTAGGAATCAAAGCAGTACGCAATGGAATACAACAACACACACGCATAAACGAATCGCGCAAAAACAAAAAATAAAGAACACTACGATTTAACGTGGTTCGGATTGGATGTGAATCCTATGTTCACGAAGGTGCAACCAGGGTTTATCTTCTATTAGGTGCTCAAAGATTACAAGTACATAACAAGTATATATGGATAAAAAAACAGCATAGTAAACAAGAAACCAAATATGGGCCCAAGCTCTAATTCTCATTGTCTTTAACTGAGCCCAAGCCCAAAGCCTTTAAACCCAACAATCTCCCAGTTAAAGGCTTTGCATAATTCCACAATAATCCCATCCCAATGTACCCCGTATCCAATAAGTTCAGTAATCTCCAAAACAAGTCTTCCAAGCCTCCGGTTCTCAAGAACAAGCTAAGACTTCAGTTAAATCCTCCTAGTTGCAGCGGCCTTTCTCATCAGTTACCTAAAAGCCCGTTGAAGCTCCGGAGAGCTTTAACACATCAGTCATATCAGACCCATCCTTAATCTTAACCGACTCCCATTGACTTGCATTGCCGACTCCAAGAATTCTAGAGAATGAATGCTCTCCAAATTCAACAAACTATTCATTCATAAGAGATTTAAACATCCGGATTCCCCTGTCTTCAAAACCCAATGACATTTTGGAACTTTACCCAGAACACTCCCAGTGCCCCCCCCCCCCACTGTTACCAAACCCATGACCTAGTTTAGACCTTCGAACACACTCAGCTGACATCCTCGTGGTTCTAGGCTTCACGTTTGCAAAATGAAACCCTTAGCTCTACCTGATTCAGTGAGTTTGACTTTGTTAATAGTCTTTACTAAGGTGGTCATTCCCTTAAATGTTGCCTACACCATGTGTAATGATCCTCATTTCAAGCCCTGAGCAATAACCAGATTTCCATCGATCACTTTCCATTTTCCAACACCAAACTTAACATCTTGTCCCTGTTCATCCAATTGCCCAACTGAAATCACTTTGTTTCCAGTCTTGAAATCACCCTAACATTACATAAGCTCCATGTAGTTCCAAATGATTTTTTCAAATCGATGTTTCTCATGCACGTCACTTTAAGGATTTCTTATTACCAAGAGGATTTACCTTTCTAATTCTCCTTGTCTCCAACTTGAGCCTAAGCTGATGTAAGGGCCCGTTCCCAGGACGCTTACAGCCGGTCAATCATAGCATAAAACATTTAAAATGTAACATTGATGGACAGGGTGAAACCCGAGCTTTAATGTGCATTAATTGTGAGTTTTATGCGTGTTTTATGTGTTTACTTGCCTTGAATGAGTTAAGTACGAGTTATTGGTGTTTTGCAGGTTAAACGCGTAAATCGGGGAAGTTACGATGGTTAGAGATGGAGCGGAATGCACTGGAATGGTATTTGCAGCTTTTGGAGCGGTTTCAGTACGCGTTCGGTTGATGAAATCATGTGAGAGTGTAAGGCACGAAAAAGAGTGAAGTCCAGGGGCCGTTTGGCAGTTAATGGAAATTTGATTATAGTTGAATATGTGAGAAATAAGAAGGAACAAAGTTGAGGGACTTGTTAGTCATTTTGTGAAAGTTAATTGAGAGTTGAAATATTGAAGACAGGAACGCGACCGTAGCCTACGGTTCATCAACCGTAGGTTACGGTTGAGAGGTTCTGAAAATATTTTGTTCAAAAGGTGTGAACCGTAGGTTATGGTTACCAAACCGTAGCTTACGGTTCAGTTGACGAAAAATAACGCGCTAGTTGTATGCTGGGGATATTAGGGTTTGTTGTTCATTATGGAGGGGATGCATTCTCAGACGAACCAGGGAGCATAGTTTGGGCACGAAGTCAAGGTTCTTCACCACAAATCATCACGATTTCACACCCGATCATAAATTCGATCAAGTGTTCATCTTCAATCCAAGTTTTTGTCGATTCCATGTTTACGATGAGCGATTAAACTCCTTAGGTTTCCTCCGGGTGGAGGGTTCTTATAAGTTAAACAACTTTGATGTGTTTGATTGTTATGAACTCGGTGATCTAAGCATTCGATGCATTTCACCGCTTGATTTGATTATCTGTTTGTAACCGATTAACTTTATTGAATTCTAATTTTTATTCATTCAATTCCCGAGAGTTCTGGTAATTAGGATATATTTGAATTGGGGATTAGGGTTGGTAATTGTAATTGTAATTGATATTCATTTGATAACCTCTTGTTATGTACTAATCAGAGTCCTTAGTCTGTGGATGTCACAATCAGTAATAGGTCAACACTTATGTCTATGTAATGTTTTATCAATCATATCATTAGGGTTTAACTAAGAATCGGAAATCCGGAGGAACCTTTGTTTCTCCCATTGATTACAACTTTGTTTTTAGTAATTTCTAGTTAATCAACCAAACAAACAAATAGATTTTCCATTTCAGTAATCATTAAATAGTACTTTTCATAACAACACTTTCCCCACAATCCTCCTCTGGTTCGATTCCCGACTTATCCTAGCTATAGTTTATTTAGTTTTTGCATGTCACCAACGACAGACATCAAAATGGCGCCGTTGCCGGGGAGGCGTGCGCAAAGTGTTTAGTTCTGTTAAGTATTTAGTCAAAAATCTCAAAAACCAAAAAAAAAAAATTGAAAATTTTGAAATACAAAAAATACAAAAGAGTTTTAGTTGTTTTGTTCGGAATTATGCGTAGTTTCTTGTTTATATTGTGCAGGTGAAGTCACAGGTGTATGCATCATACGAGGAAGTCTGGGAAATCTTCGCCATTACTATTCGATCCGGAGATTGAAAAGACCGCTTGTAGGGACCGTATACTCCATCGAGAGAACCGAGTACAACATTCTCCACTGAAACCCATGTCCGATTAGGCAATATGGAATCTCAACATTCGCAAGCAGAGTTTAGCTCATCATCATCCGTTCAATTCTCACCATCGCCCAAGAATCCAGCACCTAATACCCCCTACCTACCCCCCCACTACCACCTAACTACGATGCCACCACCACCATTTACTAATCCAAACCCAAACCCAGCAGTTAACCGACCGCGGTTATCCAACACAGTCCACCTTACGTGAGAGTCATTCCTGATGAAGTTGTCACGACTGCAGGTCAACATCAGAACCAATCCATTAACCCAAGTCAACCGATTAATTCGTCTACCACAGCTCTAGCAACATCCAATCAAAACCAAAACCAAACAAGTTTCCACAGTTCACTTATCAAGGATCAACATACGATCAAGGAAACAGTTCATTGAATTATGGAGAAGAGTATGATGAGTTCGATTATACGGACAATTCAGGAGCTTGACAAGTGGTTCAAGCGGGTAATCTTAATGCACAAGGCGTGGGATTTCATCCAAATCCTACGGGGTATCAACAAGTACCACAACCCGATCCAATCAATCAACAACCCATTCCAAGAAGGCCATTAGATATTCCGCTACCACCACCGGTGCCTCAGATGCCGGGTCAAGCAAGACCCCTCCCCAGAAACTTAAACCCACCTGTTACTTACCGAAAGGCATTCCATGGAGATATCATAGGTGACCAGTCCGCGGTGTGGAAAGCCATTTTAACCCGCTATAGCTAACAACCCATCATCAGTTGTGATCCCACAATTGCAAGGAGGTTGATCATTCGAAGTCCGCGCACAGTCAATCTCAAGTTTGCCATGTATCATGGGTTGGCACACGAAGAGCCGTACTTGCATATCGCCACGTATGATGCATGGTGTAATACCATTGGAGGTCAAGGGTTTACACCAGACGATGTAAAACTAGTGCTTTTTTAGTTCACACTTGTAGACAAAGCGCAACAATGGTTTCATTCGTTACCGTCTGCATCGATTTTCACATGGCCTGATATGCAACAAACCTTCTTAGATGAGTTTTATACTCCGCAGCGAACAAACAAGGCTCGTAAAGATATTCGGGGCTTTCAACAACAAAACGGGGAGTTGTTTCATGAAGCATTTAACAGATTCAAGATGATGTTAAAGAACTGTCCGCATCACGGAATTCAGTTTTGGGAGTTATTGAACACATTTCATGAAGGATTGATGGATGAAGACACATGGGATTTGAGTTCGATATCGAACCGTACATTCGGTACTAACTATGAGGATGAAGATTGGGAATACTTGGAGAAGAATGCCACACGTCCAAGCGAAAGGCTCAGTCCTCAAGAAGCACTCGGCATTCGGTAGTAAGAGCAGTAGAGAATCCACCTGAAAATAATGGGCAGTACCCATTGTGTGGACATTATGGGGACATCAGACATATAGCCGATCAGTGTCCAGCCATTATCGGTGGAGGTGAAGATGTGAATTTTGTTCGAGGTGGAAGTGGGGGTAGAAATTTTAATATGCAGTCTACACGTATCATCCGGGCCTTAGAAATCACCCGAACTTCAGTTACGGAAATGCAAATAACCAAAGCAATCTGGGATTTCAAGGTAACAATCAATTTGGTGGTCAGCGGAACTTCAACCAACAGCAGTTTCAAGGAAATGTTCAAGGAGGCTACCGACCAACTGGGCCCTCTAATGACTCTGGAGGTGACGATATCATAAGCATGTTGAAGTCAATTCAGCAAGATATGCAGAAAAAGAGTCAGCCAAGATGAGGTGAGAGCACAGAAAGATGAGGTGCGAGACAAGGCCATTCAGTCGTTGACTACACAAATGGGCCAGCTAGCGACTGAGATGAAAGAGTTGAAGCAAAGTAGTGGAAGGCTACCGACCGTGATACAACAACAAACCCAACTCATCAGAAGAAAGGTAGCTCAGTCGGCTAGGTAAGTACTCTTAGAAGTGGTAAAATTTATAATAAGGTCCATATTCCACCACAGCTTGTGGATGGTGTGGTGGAGGATTTAGGTAAGGAAGTGAGAGTGGTGTTGAGTCGGAACAAAATATCATTAAAATTAATGATACAATTGCTACTAACACCCGTGCTACAACCGTTGAGCCAATCAAGGCTAAGGAAGGGGAGCTAATTTCACCTCCTTTTCCCGAAGCTTTGAAGAATCTGGGTAACACAAGCATATTAACAAAAGAGGACCTCAACCGGAGGAAATCCGGGAGGTGTTTAAACAAGTAAAAATCAATTTACCCTTAATCGATGCAATTAAGCAAGTTCCGGTTATGCTAAATATCTTAAAGATATGTGCACTCAAAAACGGCAACATAAGGTTCCAAAGAAAATTGATTTAACTGAGAGAGTTAGTGCCGTGTTAAATAGAGTGCTTCCACCTAAGTTACGGGATTCGGGAACGCCTTAATTTCAATTCAAGTAGGCGATTTTAGAATGCACCGGTGTTATTGGATCTTGGGGCTAGTGTGAGTATCCTTCCGGGGAGCTTGTATGACCAATACGATTTTGGTCCTCTACGTCGTGCCAACACAACCGTTGTGTTGGCAGATTTGACTCCTAAGCTTCCCCGAGGGATAGTTCGCGATGTTATCATGAAAGTGGAGGAATTCTATTATCCGGTGGATTTTTTGGTGCTTGATTATGTCTCTTCAGACCAAATTAAGCAACCAAATGTGATTTTGGGCTGACCTTTCTTAGCCACGGCACATGCTTTGATCTACTGTCGCACGGGCACAGTCGATATGACATTGGCAATAGAAGGTCCGATTAAATGTTTTTCTCTAACGTTACTGACATGTTTTCAAGTGATGAATGTCTCATGGCAGATGTGATAGATGGATGTCATCCTCACATGGAGGACGAGATACCCGAATTGTGTTTTTTGTGTGACAGGGCCGAAGAGAATCACATGTGCGAGTTGGCAGAAGAGGTACAAAGCTTGGAAGCACTGGTGGTATAGGAACGAAGGCCTCCATGGACTCATCATGTTGAGAGCTTTCCAGCTGAAATTTCATCGGGGTTGAAACCATCACTAATCAGTCCACCAAAGGTTGAGTTGAAAGAGCTGCCACAGCCTGAAGTACGCATTCTTGGGAGAGGAATAGACTCTCCCAGTGATTATTGCAGCCAACTTAGAAAAGGAGCAAGAAGAAGCACTACTGAAGGTGCTAAAAACCCATCGAGCAGCGATCGGGTGGACTCTCGCAGATTTAAAGGTATAAGCCCTTCCATTTGTATGCATAAGATTATAACTGATGCAGATGCGAAGCCTGCACTAGATACACAGAGGCAGCTTAATCCTAATATGCGAGAAGTGGTGAAGAAGAAGTTATCAAGTGGTTGGACAATGGGATCATCTATCCCATTTCAGACAGTGCATGGGTTAGTCCAACCCAAACGGTGCCCAAGAAAGCAGGAATTCAGATTGTGAAGGGTGAAAATGGTGAGCAAATAGCTACTCGCTGCCAGTACCGGGTGGCGGTATGTATTGATTACAGGAAATTGAATGCTGCCATCTCAAAGGATCACTTTCCTTTGCCCTTTATAGATCAGATTGTTGAGAAGTTATCAGGTCAGAAATTTACTGCTTTTTAGACGGTTATTCAGGGTACAATCAGATTGCCGTTCACCCCGATGACCAAGAAAATACCACATTCACTTGCCCGTATGGAACTTTTCGCATTCAGGCGAATGCCATTGGGGCTGTGTAATGCCCCTGCCACCTTTCAAAGGTGCATGATGAGTATCTTTTCAGATATGGTTGGAGATGCCTTAGAAATTTTTATGGATGATTTTTCAGTCTTTGGGTCGTCATTTGATACGTGTTTGAACGAATTGTCTAGGGTATTAGAACGGTGTGTCCAAACAAACCTGGTGCTAAGTAGGAAAGAGCCATTTTATGGTTCATGAGGGTATAGTTTTAGCGCATGTCGTGTCTAGCAAGGGGATTGAGGTCGATAGGGCCAAAATTAAAGTAATTTCTACATTGCCTCCCCCGACTAACGTTAAGGGCGTCCGTTCCTTTTCAGGACACGCCGGGTTTTACCGTAGGTTTATAAAGGGCTTTAGTGCAATAACAAAACCTTTATGTAACTTACTTTTGAAAGATGTTCCGTTTGATTCAATGATGAATGTTTAAAAGCATTTGAGGTGTTAAAGGATCAATTAGTACAAGCCCCGATCTTGCAATCACCCGATTGGACCAAACCTTTTGAAATAATGTGTGATGCAAGTGATTTTGCTATCGGGGCTGTACTTGGTCAAAGAGTTGATAAGAAACCGGTTGTGATTACTACGCAAGCAAAACTCTCTCCTATGCTCAACTTAATTACACAACAATGGAGAAAGAGTTGCTTGCAGTTGTCTATGCGTTAGACAAATTCCGGTCTTATATTGTGGAAGTAAGGTAATCGTTTATTCTGATCACAGTGCAGTCAGGTACTTAATGGAGAAGAAGGATGCCAAACCGAGGCTGATTCGGTGGATCCTACTATTGCAAGAGTTTGATCTCGAGATTCAGGACAAGAAAGGATGTGAGAATGTGGTTGCCGACCATCTATCACGACTACTGACAGGAGTGGAGGATATCACACCCTAGATTATGAGCAATTTCCTGACAAGTTTAAATGTCTGCTAGTTCCGGGGGCCATGGTATGCTAATTTTGCAAATTATCTTGTTTCAGGTACCATCCCGGAGGCATGGAATAAGCGTAGGAAGCAGCAATTCCTTACACAGGTGAAGAATTACATCTGGGACGAGCCAGATTTGTTCCGGATTGGTGCTGATCAGATCATTCAAAGATGTGTTCCTGAGATGGAATTCTTAGACGTGTTACAGCATGCCCACTCATATGCTTGTGGAGGTCATTTTAGCGGTCAAAAGATAGGCCACAAAGTCCTTGAGTCTGGTCTTTACTGGCCAACTTTATTTAAGGATGCTTTTGATTTCGCTAAACACTGTACAAAAGATGGGTGGATTTCAAAACGGGATGAAATGCCAATGCAGCCAATTTTGGTTGTTGATATATTTGATGTGTGGGGGATCGATTTCACGGGTCCTTTCCCCAATTTGAATGGTAATTTATACATACTAGTGGCAGTGATTATGTTTCAAAGTGTATTGAAGCAATTTCCACTAAGACCAATGACCATACCGTTGTCTGCAAGTTTGTTCAATCAAACATTTTGCAAGATTCGGGATTCCTCGAGTGATCATAAGTGATGGGGGATCCCATTTTAAAACTTTAACTTTGGCAAACTGCTGAAATGGTATGGAGTTGACCATCGAATTGCTACACCATATCATTCATAAATGAGTGGACAGGTTGAAGTGTCGAATAGGCAAATAAAAGAAATTTGCAAAAGAAGTGCGAACTGACCATAAGGATTGGTCGACCAAATTGGACGACGCCTTATGGGCATATCGTACCTCCTATAAACTCCTATCGGCACTACACCCTATCGTTTGGTGTACGGGAAGGGTTGTCATTTACCCATGGAAATCGCACATTGGGCATTATGGGCGGTTAAACAAGTCAATACTGACTATTCTGATGCAGGTGCCCACAGGTTGTTGAAATTAAGCGAGCTTGAAGAATTACGCAACGAGGCGTACGATACCGCAGCCGCATACAAGGACAAGATGAAAGCGGTGAATGACTCGAAACTGCGGCGTGTGGCATTCGCGATAGGTCAACGGGTACGGTTATTTAACTCACATCTTAAATTGTTTCCAGGAAAAAGAAGCAAGTGGATGGGTCCATTTGTTATCACAAGAGTGGGAAAGTTCGAGGACGTGGAGATCGAAGACCCGAAGGATGGTAAGAGACAAGTGGTGAATGGTCACCAACTGAAACCGTACTTAGACGGTGATGATTTGAATCCGCAACCGAGGAGGTGAACTTTCTTAAGGGTTCACCGGAGTATACTACCGTCTGAGGGTCATGAGAGTCCGGCTGAAGACTAAAACTTAGCGCTACCGGGAGGCAACCCGGATTTCGGTACATAATTGTTTTTATCTCATTTGTTTTGGTGTTTGTTTTTGTGTGTTTGTTTTCAGGTGTAAGAGAACTTTGAGATACACCCACAGCATCAGGCAAGTGTGGGGATGTTTTGAACGCCCAGAAAAGATGCCACGTCAAAGACCCGGAAAACAACCGGCGGCAGAGCCATCTGCAGCTGCCCAGCCCAAATCGAGGAAGCAAAGAGGTGCTGGGGTAGGGACCAGGGATACGGAAATGGAAGAACTGGTAGAGCCGCAGCCAATGCAGGGCGACATAGCATACAAGCCTATGTGGGTATCGGGCCCTCTTAGTAAACAACCGGCGACATATCAACCTGAACTGTTTTATGCAAAGATGGGTGATGCCCATTCAATCAAGGAGAATATGTGCTTTGAAAAGAGTATTCACAAGTCGGATATAAAAGCTTTGGGGTTTTATGACAGTTTGTTGAACTTGGTTGGGAGGCAATCATAGATTTTCATGGTAATAGGCACGGAGAAGTTTACATTGAGAGTGTTATGGAGTGGTTAAGCACATTAACCAAGGATGACGGGCGCAATCCACCCAAAACTGTCACACTCACTGGGAAGGTTAATGGGAAGCCAGTTATTATGTCTCTTGCTTCGTTGAATCTGGTTGCGAAGTTCGATTCCAAGGCCGATGATTTTTACACATTCATAAATGAGAACGATTACTATAATGATCAAAAGAATTTAGTGGCTGAAACTGTGATGTATACGGAATTGTTTTTGTTGGAGAAAGGGGTGGCGTTGAAGCATGACAATTTACAGCCGTTGGTTCGGGTTTTGTTGATGTTATTGACTACAATGTGACACCGAGGTTGGGAGATCGGATGGCCATTCGGAAGTGGGAGTTACTAGTTCTGTTTGCTATCATGACTGGGTAATGTTGCACATGTGGTAGAGCCGCAACACAAGGAACAAGAAGTTGATTCCTCATGCTCGTCCAATCAATGTTTTTCTTCATAAGCAAGGGGCATTGCCACAGTCCGAGTTTCCCTTTGTTAAACCGCATGCTACCTTCTCGATCGATGAACTGTGTAAAGTGATCGGATCGTATATGTGAAGACGAAGTTGTGGCATAAGGTAAAGTTTGCAGACGGGGCAAAGTGAAGGTGTTGCAATGGGGCAAGCCACCCAGTGGAGGTGAGATGGATGATTTGGATACTAGTGATGAGGAGATTAGAGCGAGAGGAAGAGAAGCAGGAACGATTGGCGGAAGTGCGAGTGGGCAGGTTGAGGAACCGGTAACATCGTGGTTATCTTGGGGTATATTTGATGGGGAGATGCAGGAAACGGTGGAGAGGAGCCGGCCACCGGAAAATGGCGGTTGGGGGGAGTGCTGATCAGTTTTTGTATGACCAACAGTAACGACACGAGGTATAAAAATGAAAGGCGACACAGAGAGATGATCGAGCACACAACACGGCTTGATAGGATGAGGTATGTGAATGAACAGATGGAGCACAACATGCGAGCATTTGATAAGAATCAAACCCGGAGGCATTTAGATCATTACCAAGGGGTGACATCTGTGGGACCCCCACAATACGTGGATTACGACCAGTTACCCCCATCAAGCCGGGATGCCAGAATTCCCAATGCCTCAAGTGCATGGCTCAATATGGTTGCCGAGGAAGTATTCGGAACTGCATTCTCAGAGTTCGTATCCATACCAGCCGCCACCGTACGACTACCTAGCACAGCAACCTGCAGCAGCTCAATCATCAAGCCAACAGCAGCATGGACTGCGAGAGGAGGCTTGCGGACATATTCGACATGATCGCCTTTTATGAGCACTCTGGGAGGATACTTTGGTGGACCACTGGTCCATCATATCAGTGAGGCACTCTCTGACTCGTTCAGGTCCATGTGCTCTGTCTTGTACTTTATTTGAACATTACTTGCTTTCGTTTTGGTGTGTTTTGTGCTTGGTGGTGTAGACTTTGTTTGTTTGTTTGTTAAGGGAATGTGTGTTTTGTTTAATTGTGTTAGGAGTTAGCTGATAGGGATTGTTTGGTGATATTCTCGGGTTAGTTTTTAAAGGCACCATACATTGGGGACAATGTATCCCAAGTGTGGGGATGTGGGAACCCGGGAAGGGATTTGTGGATAGGAGTTGAAGAGATTGAAAAATGATTGAAATCGATGAAAAATAGAAAATTTGAAAATTTCCAAATTTTTAACTGCTTTGAGTGAGTAATTGGATACAAAAACTAAGGTTTCAATCGCTAATGGGTTTCTCGCCGGTAGTAACTAACATAGTCCCTTGTCATGGTTGTCCCTTTACGTTTCATGAGAGTAGGTCTGACAGTTTTTAGGGAAAAGAATTGAGAAGAGGTGTCTATCTAGGAGTAACTTGTTTGAGATTGCATATGCTACATGTCGGTAACCGCTGTACCTTGTCTTGGTGAGATCTTGAGCCTGATAGAATGATAGAATGATTTACCTTGAAAAATTTGTTTGTTGAGTGCAGGCCGTATGTTATTCTGTGTTAGAACGTGTGTAATTTGATGCATTCTGAGATTGTGGATGTGACATGTGCACGTAGATGATAAAGGCATTAGGATTTTCTGTTTATGTGTTACCCAATAACCACCTTAGTAGCCCTGTTGAGCCTATATTCACCTTTCATTTGTCCACCTGAAGTAAAGTGGGTTGTTACCAACCGTGAATGACAAGTTATTATTAGAAAAAAAAGGGAGAAAAAGAAGAGAAAAGAACAAAAGAGAATTCGTTTTGTATATAGTTTAAGCTATCTTGGGTAGAAACCAACCCAAAAGTTGAGTCGTTATTGTGCAAATAAGTTATCACGGTTTAGTTGTTTATTTGTTAGCCACGTAAAAACCGAAAAAAAAAAAAAATTTCCTACCTTTAGCCTAAGCCAAAACCCGAAAGCCTTTTGATATGTTCCATGTTATGTGTTACGATGGAAGTTTGATTGTTATACAAGCTTATGATTGCGGAATTTCATATGTGGTCTTGAGTGCTAAATATACTAGCACATTGCACGCTAGTCAGATATTAACTCGAGAGGAGAGTATATTTGTGAGGGCTGGGCGTGTAGCAAGTGTCTGAATCATAAACATGTTAGTTTTAGATAAACAAGTCTTGAGTTTTGAAATTGCATCAAATGTTGTCAGACTGTCAATCTCGATTGTGTTAGTCAATGGGATGGGGTATGACTTGGGACTTAGACTGTGAATCGTTAAGGGATTTAGAGGTATTGTTACTGTGGTGAGTATATTCTAATTGGTTTGCTTGAGGACAATCAAGGTAAGTATGAAATGTGATGGAGAGGGTGAAACCCGAGCTTTAATGTGCGTTAATTGTGAGTTTTATGCGTGTTTTTGTTTTATGTGTTTACTTGCCTGAATGAGTTAACTACGAGTTATTGGGTTTTTGCAGGTTAAACGCGTAAATCGGGGAAGTTACGATGGTTAGAGATGGAGCGGAATGCGCTGGAATGGTATTTGCAGCTTTTGAGCGCGGTTTCAATACGTGTTCGGTTGATGAAATCATGTGAGAGTGTAAGGCACGAAAAAGAGTAAAGTCTGGGGGCCGTTTGGAAGTTAATGGAAAGTTGATTATAGTGAATATGTGAGAAATAAGAAGGAACAAAGTTGAGGGACTTGTTAGTCATTTTGTGAAAGTTAATTGAGAGTTGAAATATTGAAGACAGGAACGCAACCGTAGCCTACGGTTAATCAACCGTAGGTTACGGTTGAGAGGTTCTGAAAATATTTTGTTCAAAAGGTGTGAACCGTAGGTTACGGTTACCAAACCGTAGCTTACGGTTCAGTTGACGAAAAATAACGCGCTAGTTGTATGCTGGGATATTAGGGTTTGTTGTTCATTATGGAGGGGATGCATTCTCAGACGAACCAAGGAGCATAGTTGGGCACGAAGTCAAGGTTCTTTACCACAAATCATCATGATTTCACACCCGATCATAAATTCGATCATGTGTTCATCTTCAATCCAAGTTTTGTCGATTCCATGTTACGATGAGCGGCTAAACTCCTTAGGTTCCTCCGGGTGGAGGATTCTTGTAAGTTAAACAACTTTGATGTGTTTGATTGTTATGAACTCGGTGATCTAAGCATTCGATGCTTTTCACCGCTTGATTTGATTATCTGTTTGTAACGATTAATTTTATTGAATTCTAATTTTTATTCATTCAATTCCGAGAGTTCTAGTAATTAGGATATATTGAATTAGGGATTAGGGTTGGTAATTGTAATTGATATTCATTTGATAACTCTTGTTATGTACTAATCAGAGTACTTAGTCTGTGGATGTCACAATCAGTAATTAGGTCAACACTTATGTCTATTTAAGTGTTTTATCAATCATATCATTAGGGTTTAACTAAGAATTGGAAATCGGAGGAACCTTTGTTTCTCCCTTGATTACAACTTTGTTTTAGTAATTTCTAGTTAATCAACCAAACAAACAACAAATTTTCCATTTCAGTAATCATTAAAGAGTATTTTCATAACAACACTTCCACAATCCTCCTCTGGTTCGATTCCCGACTTATCCTAGCTATAGTTTATTTCGGTTTTTGCATGTCACCAATGACAGACATCAAACATTCACAGCGGAAAATATAACTTTTCGTTAATAATTGAACTTGTGTCAAACATCATATCATTTCATTTACATTTCAAAAATTGTATCAGTACAATAACATTCCTAAAAATGTAGATGCCAGACTTGAACTATCCAAGTAGCTTCCATGTTCATGCCTGCATCTCCTCAACATCATCGATTACCTGCCAACTATTATGCATAAAAAGGTCAGCGACGCTGAGTGATTTCTAGTTGTTATAATAAAATAATTTACTTTTCGTATAAACATTTCCTTTACTTTCGAACGTGAGCATACATCGTACATCTTGATAATAATCATTTATTATCTTTCCTCTTTGTTCATAATCGTTCGTTTTCGTACTTTCATTCATTAACATCTTTCACTTTCATATAGATCCTGCTATATGCTAAACCCCTACGTCATGCCGAAGCTGATACTATGCCGAGGCTTATAAATAAACCCCCACATCATGCCAAAGCTGACACAGTACCAGGGTAAAGCGATAAGGATCCCATCGCATTGTGGTCAACCTCAAGGATTAGACCCCTGTGTGCATCCTCATGGGTTAGCGAAACCGCACACAGTTAAGCTAACAACCTCTCAATGGGTTGTGAACCTCCATTCATTTTGCTTGGAAGATTTTATTCGTTTATTACGTTCCACTTTTCATTATCGTTATCTTTCACTTTCATTACATAATACTTTATGTACATATACATAACATACCGCGTAAAGTCATATCGTAAAACATATCGTTTTGAAAACCGTTTAAACATGAAAAAATAACATAACACATACAACAGCAAGTCATGCGAAAACTTCATCTCGCGCAAGAACTTCCCTTTCGCGCGAGAACCTTACTACAGTCAAACCCTACACATACAGTCAACAAACGCGAAAACTTACAGGTTCAAATCATACATAGTCGCGAGAAAACTTACAACTTCACATACTTATCACGTGAGAACTTCACCAGATTTGAAATTCTAACTGTACAATCCTAGCTACTCGCGAGAAAACTTACAGATTTCCCGTCTAAACACAACTTATCGCGTCTAAGGCTGTTCTAACATGCTTAACACCATAATCAACAATATCACAAGCATAAACAAGCATTTTAGTATGCTTAATAGCCCCAAAACGTAAAAACTTGCATAAAAAGGGGCTAGAAGCTCGCCTCTTGAAGATCTAGCACAACAAAACCTTCCCTAAAGCTCTTGCCGAACGAAAACTACATATCCACCCGTTACATTCATCAATAATCCATTCTTAGTACATAACACGAGTTACATACCTTAAACACCTCGATTCTTCACTTTCTCTCTCTACACAACTGTTTTCTCTCTCTACCAGTAGCACTTTTCCCGCGAATATGGGGTCAAACGGGTGTTCTCAGCTATTTATACCCGGTTCAACTTTTTACTTAGGGTTCACGCGTGAAAAGTTCTCTTCGCGCGAGAACTTTTTCCTGCCCTTCTTCCCTTGAAATTTTCGGGGCGTTAAAGCTAAAAAGTCTTCAACCCAACAGAGCTAACCCTATTACCATTGTGGATTTTAATTGAAGCTTTTATGTCTATATTAAAGAAAAATAATTCATAATCAATTTTCGTAATTGCTTTCCATAAACCAGATAAGTCTGAATGGAGGAGCCAATGATGGTTGGTGATAGTGAATCGCATTTATACATTTCTTCCATTGGGATCCTTGCTCCACCTTGTATCTAGAAACCCATTTAGACAAGAGGGCTAGGTTCATAACTTTAAATAATGAGTTAAACAAGCAAGCTAATGGGTTAGCTAATGAGTTAGCCAACACATCGATCTTATCATGGTTGGCTTGACTTTTTTACAAACCGAACTTAACCGCCCTGGTCCATTTACATACCAGGCTGCTTTTGAGAGAGCTGTGAGATTTTATACAGTCCTAATTATTTGTCGGATTAGGTTTTTGAAGTAAAGGTGAAGGGGGTACTCTCATCAGACACACCACACCATATCATATACTTACCAATTTATTTTTATTTTGAAGTAAAACAGGCTAACCATTCACCCATTTGACCTCCAGTCAAGCTAGCGTGACTAGCCCGGGCGGGGTTTGTCAAACCCAGTAGATCTACTAAAAATCACCTCGCTAATACCATATTAACGATCCGAATGTGGGGTAGTGGTATCACAATAGTAAACCAGTATATGGAGTATTACCAATCTAAAGTACCGTACAGTTTATGAAAATCAGCATGTCTCTCTCCCCAAAAAGAGAGTAAAGTATAAAAGTGGGGCTGTAAATTCACCTTAGGGTGCACGGCAGACAAACGAAACCAAATACCACAACGGTAACCTCAACCTATTACACAAATAGGTTTATAAGTTTGTGCACAAATCATGCTTACGATGCCCAAGTCATATCACATAATGTTCAACCCAATTCAACGCATAAAATCAAGCTTTGAAAACAATTCACACAAGAATTCATTACAAATCATCTATACACTATTTTGGGATGGAACCACTTGGAGGTGCTCTAAGATTCATGGGATTACTCCCCAAATATTTATTTTGACCTTAACCTCATCAAAATACAAACCATGTATCAAAACACATGACCCTTTGTTTGCTGAAAAAGGACGGTTTTGACCTACCTTCACTAAAAAGGCAATAACTAGAGTTTTACACGCCCAAATTGAGTGTGGTTGGACTTTCTAGAAACTAGACTAAAAAATACACAATTAGGACTCAAGAAACGCAGTGATTGAGTTTATTATCATCAAGTTACAACGTGCACAAGTTGACTAACAGAATCTGCTAGAATCATGAAATATTCAAGTTTACATTAAACAAGCATCCTGACATTGACCAATGACTTCACAAGACCATGATATCATTAAAAAGAAGTTTGGACACTCATCCAAGTGTCTTTACACGAACCCAAGCGTTATCAAGACTCAAACCATACGATTTATACCCAAACCCTTTCCAATGATCATTACCCGACCCGATAACTTCATTATCACATAACAATCGACAAACTCAACCCATTTGCCCCCACTTTAACAAGGAACAAAGCAATAACATGACCGAATCAAAGAATAACACACACAACACACATGAACAACAAAACGCAGCCCTAGAAAATCGACTTTTACCTTATAATTTGAAGTGGGCAGAAGGAAATCGCGTTGTAGAGGCTTGAGGATCAAGAGTGTGACTTTATGAGAAGAGGAGAGGGTCGATTAGGGGATGAATGGTGGTGATGCAGCAGTTTGGTGGTGGAGAAGGGAGGATAGGCCGAAAGGGAGGAGGGAGGGGTTTCACGGTCGATGAAGGGGGGAATTAGGGTTTTGCATGGGGTGTGTGCATTATCTTGCATGTAAAGGCGTGGGCTTTCGGGTTGGGCCAGGTGAACATGTGTTGACTACAAGTATTTAACATCAACTACCAACACTTGCCACACTCAAAATTGTTTTCCAAATTTGTTTAGTTGGTAATTACAATAACAATTATTTATTTATAATAATAATAATTATTATTTAACAATCAAAATTTGGTTAATCATAGATTAACAAAACTCATCATAACGGAGGAAGGTTAGGTTAAGAGAACGAGGTTAACCTGAGAACTAAGGTTGTCACATCATCCGCTTGTTGAAAGAATTTTCGTCCTGAAAATTAGAACAAACAGGTTCAACAACGACGACAAAATGGTGTTCAGAAGCATGCGTTGGGTATGGTTATTGGAATATCGAAAACAAACTCAAAACAAAGGAATGTAAGGAATGTCAGGTTTCACGAGAGTTGTGACATCATCCCCTTGTTGAAGGAATTTTTGTCCCGAAATTTTGAACATTAGGTTCAACAAGGAGCACCAGATTCAACAATCTTAGGAAGTGGATGCTTGATCTTTGAGCAGTTACGGGTACTTCTTTTTCATCTGATCTTTGCATTCCCAGATAAGCTCTGGTCCATGCTTTGAATTCCATCTAACGCGCACTATAGGCATCTTCTACGCTTTAAGGTCTTGACTTCTCGATCCATAATCTCGACTGGTTCCTCAATGAAATGAAGTTGTTCATCAATCTCCAGTTCCTCTAATGGAACGACAAGTGATTCATTGACTAGACACTTCTTCAGGTTTGAAACATGGAACACGTTATGAGCAACATTGAGTTCCTCAGGTAAGTCTAGCTGATAAGCTACTGAATCGATCCTTTTGACAATCTCAAATGGTCCAACATATCTAGGGTTTAGTTTTCCACGCTTCCCAAAGCGTATTACACCATTCCAAGGTGAAATTTTCTATAACACCTTGTCACCGACTTGAAATTCCAAAGGCTTTCTCCTTTGATCGGCATAGCTTTTCTGACGATTCCGAGCTGCAGCCATACGGTTTCGAATCTGAACAATCTTATCTGTGGTTTCATAAATAAGCTCAGGATTAGTTAACTGACTATCACTGACTTCTATCCAACAGAGTGGTGATCTACACCTTCTACCATAAAGTACTTCAAATGATGCAGCCTTAATGCTCGTATGATAACTGTTATTATATGAAAATTCAACCAAAGGTAGATGAGCTTCCCAACTGTTCCCAAAGTCTATAACGCACCCCTAAGCATATCTTTGAGGGTTTGAATCATGCGTTCTGTCTGAACATCTGTATGTGAATGATAAGTCGTACTCATATCCAAACGAGTGCGTAGTGACTTCTGTAGTGACTGCTAGAAGTGCGAAATGAATCGCGCATCACGATCAGAGATGATCGAGAGTGGCATGCCATGTCGTGACACAATTTCCTTCAAGTAAATCTGTGCTAGTTTATCCATCCTATAGTTCTCGCGAATTGCCAGAAAATATGCTGATTTGGTCAAACGATCCACTATCACCCAGATAGTATCGTTCCCAGCTTGTGAACGAGGTAACTTGGTAACAAAATCCATAGATATGTTCTCTCATTTCCACATTGGAATCTCTGGCTGTTGAAGCAAACCCGACGGTTTCTGATATTCCACCTTAACCTTAGAACCTGTCAAACACTTTGACACGTAAGTGGCAATTTTAGCTTTCATGTTAGGCCACCAGTATATGAACTTCAGATCTTGGTACATCTTGTCAGATCCAGGATGTACCGAATAGTGAGACTTGTGAGCTTCATCCATCACCAATTCCCTGAGATTCCCGAACAATGGAATCCATACCCGATCTTCATAGTAACGAAGCCCATCGGATTACTCTTGAAACAATTTCTCAACTCCTCGGAGAGATTCAGACTTGGTGTTTGGCTCTTGTAATGCCTCAACCTGGGCATTTTTTATCTGTAACGGTAGATTGGAATGAATGGTTAGTTGTAACGCACAGACACGATAAGGTTTTAGGGTTTCCTTCGACTAAGGGCGTCGGCTACCATATTAGCCTTTCCCGGATGATACTTGATGGCACAATCGTAATCGTTCAAAAGTTCAAACCATCGTCGCTGTCTCATGTTCAGTTCTTTCTGTTCGTAGATGTGCTGAAGGCTCTTGTGATCAGTGAAGATCGTGCACTTAGTTTCATTAAAATAATGCCTCCAGATCTTAAGTGTAAATACCATAACTGTCAACTCCAAGTCATGAGTTGTGTAACTCTTCTCATGCACCTTAAGCTGTCTTGATGCATAAGCTATCACTTTCTCGCGTTGCATCATCACGCAACCCAACCTTTGGATTGACAAGTCGCAATACACCACGAAGTCATCTGTTCCCTCTTGCAACGCCAAAATCGGTGCGCTACACAGCTTATCCTTAAGCGCTTGGAAAGCCGCTTCCTCGTTACGGTCCCACTTGTAAACAGTTCCTTTATGGTTAGGGCAGTCAGAGGCTGTGCAAGTTTCAAGAAGCCTTCTATGAAAAGTCGGTAATAACCCTCTAATTCAAGAAACTGGCGCACCTCAGTAGGCGTCATTGGCGCAGGCGAATTATTGATTGCCTCAATCTTAGACGGGTCAACATGAATACCATTCTCATTCACTACATGCCTTAAGAATTGTACTTCTATCATCCAAAATTCATATTTGAAAAAGTTGGCATATAGTTGCTCTGTCTTTAGAAGCTCTAGAATAAGTCTCAAATGTTCCTCATGTTCCTCCCTATTCTTAGAATAAATTAGTATGTCATCAATGAAGACGATGACAAACCTATTTAAATAGGGTTTACAAACACGGTTCATGAGGTCCATAAAGACTACAGGCGCATTTGTCAATCCAAATGGTATGACTGCGAACTCAAAATGCCCGTATCGAGTTCTGAAAGCTGTCTTGGATATGTCTTCTTCTCGAACCCTAAGCTGATGATATCCAGATCTCAAATCAATCTTTGAGTAGTAACTCGATCCCTGAAGTTGATCAATTAAGTCGTCGATACGTGGGAGAGGGTAACGATTTTTTTTATGGTAACCTTGTTCAGTTCCTGGTAGTCAATGCACATCTGAAAGGTTTCATCTTTCTTTTTCACGAATAACACCGGTGCTCCCTAAGGTGAAGAACTAGGGCGTATGAACCCCTTGTCTAACAGTTCCTGCAACTGTTTCGACAATTCTTGAAGTTCGTTCGGTGCCAAACGATACGGTGCTCGAGCAATCGAAGCAGCTCTCGGTTTTAACTCATTCTGAAACTCTACCTTCCTGTGTGGAGGAAGGCCAGGTAAGTCTTCTGGAAATAATTCTGGGAATCCTCTAACAACTAGAATGTCTTCAATGCTCTTCTCATCCACTGTCTTTTCTATAACTAATGCCAGGAGGGCAAAATATCTTCCGAAGACATTTCTGTGCTTTCAAGTATGAGATGGTGCCGACCACAACATCCCTCTTGTCACCTTCCATAATGAGTGCCTTGAAACTAGAAAGAGGTAACTTAATCAGTTTGTCTCTACAAACGATCTCTGCTTGGTTCTTGGGTACCAACCACAACATCAAAGCTACCGAATGTAACATGAATCGGATTCATATCGAATGAATGTCCAGCTAAGCTAGCTTACATCTGCTATATACCTGGGTAGCTGCTATTGTTCTACCATTAGCTATCTCTATGGTAAATTAAGAACTTAAGTCAGTAAGCACTACCCCTAACAGATCACTAAACTTATTAGATACGTAGCTTCTGTCGGCATTCGAATCAAAAAAATAATAATACCGAGGTGAAACAACCATTTCTGTCGGTTTTCCTTCTTCTTGAGCCTTGGATAGTTTCTATTGAATTACACAGATTGTCCACACTCATAACATTTCTTTGTGCTTCTTGGGGCTGAGGTGACTTGACCGGGATGTTCACACGACGGTTCTTAACGGCATGACCGAATTTCCTACTGCGCTCACCAATGTTCTTATTTCATGGCCCATTGCGATGCTAGATGTACCTGTTGCAAGCGAAAACACAGAGAGGTAACGGATGGGGTCATCACAACACCTTGCCAATCGATCATACGCCAAATGTAGTCAACCAGGAAAATCCAATTTGAATCCCGCCATTGGGAAGCTTAACATACGCTAAAACATGATAAATACAAAATGAAATGAATGCTAGAATGTTCAATCTCCCAAGACTCTAAGTCTTAAGGTCAATCAAATGATTAGAAAATACATTTTCAGAGAGTTTACAACTTTTCTACGACTTCGCACGTTGCAGATAGATAGTATTGCGCGATCGCTGAAGTGCTAGAAAAAGTAACGTCCCATAGAGACTAAGACTAATGCCATAATATGAATCTCATTAAGGCTCGAGGTAGATGAGAACTTTCATACAAGTAGAAATGAAGGATTGTTTCCATATCAATAGTGAAGTTTTATGAGAATCGAGACTCTCATGTCTCAAAGTATAGAAGTGAAAATTTGTACTGACTATGATCGTTATAACCCGACAGAGTTCGCCAGACTTCTCATGCACAACAAATTACAATTACGTGTGCACCCGTAATGGTAATTCGCTTTGCATGGTCACCCCTGGTTCCTCCTATCCGAGCTAACATACCTGGTCAAGTACAAAGTGTTATCAATGATAGAAGTATCAAAGATATTTTCATTAAACCAAACGTCAATTAACCAAGGTTGTACGAAGGAATCAGTAAGGAAAACATTCACTTGGGCAAGAAACCGTCGATATACTCAGGTTAGATGGGTAAGATAGTATTATCGTAAGTAAACCCTGATAAGTTGTCTCCCAATGTCTATGATAACCGCCAGTGCAGCTATTTCCTGCTCCACAGGGCAGAGAAGAGAAGTGGCATGGTAGGTAAAGAAAGTATGACAGATATAGCTCTCGTTTGAGAAAGCATTCAACAGGAGGCAGAACATGCTCCCGATGAACCATCCAAGTTAGGTACCAATGGTATTGTATCTGATTCCGAAAGGTATGATGTAAAAGGTACGGTAAATCATTAATCGTAATTAAACTTCTCGTGACTCACAGTAACTCGGAGTCACCCGCGCTAAGGAACAGGCGGTAACAACCGGGAATCATGAAAAACTGGCCTTTTCCCCGTAGACTTAACATAAGAAGATGAAGACACCATCCCTGTAGTCGAACGCTCACTGGAATGAGCAAAAGCAAGCAATCCAGCAAAGCAAAGCAACTAGGCAAGAACTAGTGAAGCTAAACGTGTCTATATGTGTGTAACTAAAGCATCAGGCTATAGTCTAAATGCAATGCAAATGAAATGCAAATTTATTTTAGTTCGCTATAGCCATTGGCTTTCATACCAATCTGTCACACCCTCAATTTCCATAAACGGGGTATTACCGTTAGGCGTGTGACATACTAGGATCTCAGCCACTAGTTTCACCAAACGACACATCAATTTCAAAAAACAATTGCTCGTTAAAATTTGAAATTTCCAAAAACAGAGTTAAAAATGTAAACGTGGAAATAATTACGGAAGCGTAATATTTTGTAAATCAAATGGCCCGACACGCGCACACCAAATAAAGTATAATGGATAGAGATTTATAAATCGTTCATTAGACCCCAATGATGATGAATGCATTAGTGATGCTCCTAATCATGTGCACCTTAAGGACCTGAAAGAAAAATGCTAAAGTGTCAACACAAGGTTGGTGAGTTCACATGTTTAACAGAAAACAGTAAGTATTAGTAATGAAATCCAGATTAAGTAATCAAAGCATATAAGTAGGTAGCTAGCCCACATCAAGTCACTATGTGTATGAATTTCACGACCGAACTGATAGTAAAAATGTAATGAATGCCGCGGCTGTGGATACCAGACCACAACACAGTAAAACAGGCTAACCATTCACCCATTTGACCTCCAGTCAAGCTAGCGCGACTAGCCCGGGCGGGGTTTGTCAAACCCAGTAGATCTACTAACAATCACCTCGCTAATACCATATTAACGGTCCGAATGGGGGGTAGTGGTATCACAATAGTAAACCAGTATATGCAGTATTACCAATCTAAAGTATCGTACAGTTTATGAAAATCATCATGTCTCTCTCCCCGAAAAGAGAGTAAAGTATAAAAGTGGGGCTGTAAACTCACCTTAGGGTGCACGGCAGACAAAAGAAACCAAATACCATAACGGTAACCTCAACCTATTACACAAATAGGTTTATAAGTTTGTGCACAAATCATGCTTACGATGCCCAAGTCATATCACATAATGTTCAACCCAATTCAACGCATAAAATCAAGCATTGAAAACAATTCACACAAGAATTCATTACAAATCATCTATACACTATTTTAGGATGAAACCACTTGGAGTTGCTCCAAGATTCATGGGATTACTCCCCAAATCATTTATTTTGACCATAACCTCATTAAAATACAAACCATGTATCAAAACACATGACCCTTTGTTTGCTGTCAAAAAGGACAGTTTTTACCTACCTTTACTAAAAAGGCAATAACTCGAGTCTTACACGCCCAAATTGAGTGTGGTTGGACTTTCTGGAAACTAGACTAAAAAATACACAATTCAGACTCAAGAAACGCAGTGATTGAGTTTATTATCATCAAGTTACAACGTGCACAAGTTGACTAACAGAATCCGCTAGAATCATGAAATAATCAAGTTTACATTAAACAAGCATCCTAACATTGACCAATGACTTCACAAGACCATGATATCATCTAAAAGAAGTTTGCACACTCATCCAAGTGTCTTTGCATGAACCCAAGCATTATCAAGACTCAAACCATACGATTTATACCCAAACCCTTTCCAATGATCATTACCCGACGCGATAACTTCATTATCACATAACAATCGACAAACTCAACCCATTTGCCCCCACTTTAATCGACTTCCAGCCCCAATATCAACCCTAATCTGAATTTATATCAATCATAGCACAATACCTATGATTTCTAACAAGGAACAAAGCAATAACATGACCGAATCAAAGAATAACACACATAACACACATGAACAACAAAACGTAGCCCTAGAAAATCGACTTTTACCTTATAATTTGAAGTGGGCAGAAGGAAATCACGTTGTAGAGGCTTGAGGATCAAGAGTGTGAGCGTATGAGAAGAGGAGAGGGTCGATTAGGGGATGAATGGTAGTGATAGCGGCGGTTTGGTGGTGGAGAAGGGAGGATCGACCGAAAGGGAGGAGGGAGAGGGGTTTCACGGTCGATGAGGGGGGGGGGGGGATTAGGGTTTTGCATGGGGTGTGTGCATTATCTTGCATGTAAAGGGTCCTTCGTGGGCTTTCAGGTTGGGTCAGGTGAATATGTGAGGACTACAAGTATTTAACATCAACTATCAACACTTGCCACGCTCAAAATTATTTTTCAAATTTGTTTAGTTGGTAATTACAATAACAATTATTTATTTATAATAATAATTATTATTATTTAATAATCGAAATTTGGTTAATCACAGATTAACAAAACTCATCATAATGAAGGAATGTTAAGTTAAGAGAACGAGGTTAACCTGAGAACTAGGGTTATCACAGACCACAACGTAGCCTCGCGATGGGTGTGCCTCGCCATCAAAATAATGAGATTTAGTCAAATGGGGGTCACTGATGAGAAGTATTATAAAGGTTTGGTGTTTAAAAGATGCAAATGCTGGTCTCATCACGAGGGCTGCACATTGGGGAGGTAGACAGAACAAGTGAATGACATTTGGCAAGTAAATGATAATAAAAAAATTTTGAAACCACAATGTTTGCGGGAAAAGAAAAATGAAACAAGTACTTTCATCAAAACAGAACTGACTTAAAAAAAATATTACTATTTGAGAATCTACTAATTAGTTATTAAAACTTTCTATGTACATAGAAAAGGAAGAAGTTAAATTCTAAATAATAACGTGGATAGAAAAAATTAGAGAAAATTATATAAATAGTCTCTGTAGTTTAATCATACCGAAAATTATATAAATAGTCTCTGTGGTTTAATCATACCATACGCATGTTTGGTTCCAAAATTTTTAAATTTACAACTTTAGTCCAAATTTTTATATACAGATTGCACATTTGATCCTAATAATAATTTTTTTTAATTTTTATATATTTTTTAAAGTTTGAACTAACTTTAAAATTTAATTTTAGAGATTAAAAGTGCAATACCCATATAAAAATTTAAAGTAACTTAACAAGTTTTAAAATTTGAGAACCAAACTTATAATTACCACACAAAAATTTAAACTAACTTTATAATTTTTAAAATCAAGTGACAAAACATAAAATAAACATAAAATGTGATCAAACTACGGAGACTATTTTTTGTAATTTAAAAAAAAATAATTATTGTATATTTTGAGAACATAATGAAATTTAATTTTTTGTGGTTGTATATCATAATGTAATTTATTTTTAACAATGTAATAAAAACAAAATTAAAAAGTTGGTCCCACGAGGGATAAAAAGGGTTGATAATCATCCAAAGGCAGCAGAGTGCACATGTGCACAAAATCAGCAGGGGTTAAGATTTCTTTGGTCTGAGGAACCCACTTGTACCACATGCATCTTTGACTTGTACCACATGCATCTTTGACTTGTACATTCGTAAATTATTATTGATTACACTGCTACCTTAGTTTATCACATCGAGGAAAATTTCTTTTTACAAATTGACAGTAAATAATAAAATAATAAAAGAAAATCTTGCAAGATACGTAACCCTGCAGACAAACTGACACTCACACATGACCATCTCATATCTCTCCATCACCCTCCTCCTTTTGTACTACACTCCTACCCCACTCTATAGCTTGTACCTTCTGCATTGTAGTTTGTACCTAACGCATCAATTCTTGTACAATCATTTTTATTTTGAATGACTAATTAGATGGATGCCAGAGGATATCTAGCCATCCATCATCTTCGTTGCTTGAAATGAACCTTAGGGCCAGGCTCATATGCATTCGAAGAGAAGCTCGTAAATCAGTTTAAAACAGAAAAGCACGTTTAAAGGAAAACTCATCATAGAGCATTCAAATCCGGTTCTTAAAGAAAGTGGTTGTAAGTAAAAAAAAATATTACTGTTCAATTTGTATTTTAAAAATAACTGTTCAAATCGTTATAATTTTTTTAATATATTTTAAGTGGTTGTGAATGAAGTAGAGAAAAAAAATAATAATAATATGTAAAAAATATTATTTAATTAAAAAAAAGTGAAAAAAATTAATAATTATTAATATAATTATATGGATGAAAATAAGATATGAACGCTCCTAGACAAAAAAAACCTTATGGCCCAACCTTAATTTTTTTAATCACAGGTTAGACTTAACCTAAAACATTCCTTTATTTAATGAAATCTAATAGTTGGTTGTACAATTAACTAATTATTGTAATAAACTTTTTACCATACCTAATGGTCTAGTAGTATGGTGTAAATAATAAGGGTTGAATTAAGATGGTAGATAATTGGTGTTCAAAAAACGTAATAATTGTTTAAGTATGTTTTATAAAAATTTGAAACCTAACTAACCTTCTAAACCAAACAAATTATCGGGTTTAGTTCATTTGATGTTTACATGTTGCACTCATATATCAGAGTTTTAATTGAGAAGAGCTATTCCATCTTAAAGATTTGTTTTCGTCTCACCTTAGAATCTACTAATAATTTGTTATGAGTAAAATTTTATTTGTTATTTATTTCTTCAAGTTTTCTATATAATTTTAACTAAACAATAACACTTGGTTGGGACCAAACTAAGTGTAGAAAGTTGATTATTTGCAAATAATCTAAATTAAGAAACTTGTAAAATGATGACTTAGCAGAATAATTTTAAAACCATTTTGGGAAACTGAATGATTTTATTTATCATTCTTAACACCTCTCAATAAAAATCAAACAAAAATACTCTATTATATGATTTTTGCCTGAAAAAAACCCCTCAACAACATCATGAAAATATGAACAGTTTGAAGAAAAATATCATGTTTTTCTTCATGGGAAAAAAGAAAATAAGAAGGAAAACTAAATACTTGTATTATGTATACATATGGATCAAGGATTAAACATAAAATCCCCACATTTGCATTTCCAACACATGGGCTTGTAGTTAGAGATGTCATCACCTCTTGAATCAAGCATGCTTTTAGAGGTTGTACCGGATGCTTGTTGATTTGTATTAATGAATTTAGGTACAATTGGGACTTGAACTGCCTCACAATGGCCACAATTTCGACAATATATCTTCTCACATCTGGGTGGTCTTGATCCAATCAAAAGACTTGCTCTTTCAATCTATATCAATAAAAGAACATAAATATAAAACTTTCTAACTTAAAGTTATATTTCTGCAAATATGTCAAACTAAATAATATACATGTGAATCTTGTTTGAAACTACCCCTAATATATGAGTGAGCATTCCTGGGATGGAACAGTTTGTATGTAAAAAATGAAAAAGGTAAGAATATACAAGGCATTTTTATCATGAGCAAATATAAAATTAGATAAATAAAATATTTTCATGTATTTCATTACTAATAAGCATGCTACTCAAATATTTTGAAAAGGATTATTCTGGTGATTTTCAAAATAATAATCTATATCAACTTTAAATTAAATGATTATATGTTACTTTTTCTTTGAGAAAAAATTGAAGTACTGGAATTATTGACAACTTTACAATGTTGGTCCAAAAATTATATGTTGGACTAAATATTCACAAAATGCTGAAAAGTATTGCACACAAACTATTGGATGTTATTAATTTTATTTATAACATAAAGGGATTGATGGTAGAGCTTCATTTGGTAAAAAATAAATACTCGAAGAACAAAGAATAGTTCTTTTGACTTTTTGCTGTCAACTTATTTAATTTTTAACAAAAAACTTGATTACAAAAGAAGTCCAGATCAGTAATATGCGTAGCAATTAATACAAAGAGTTCAATGCTATAGCTCCAATGTGTTACAAGATGAATCCCACAAGTACTTGCATTTAAAGAAAGTGAAATTATAAAGATTTTTTACTATTGTGGTCAAAAGTGTTGGCTTTCTACTTAAATTTCGTTATAAGAAACAGGGTATAATCTTATTCTGTTGGGTAATACTTGAAAGTGATACAAAATGATTACATTATAAACAAACCCCATATTTAATTTCCAGATCTGGCATACTTTTTGATCCAAAATTAAAATGTATCAGCACATCTCTTTGACTTTTGAGGTCAAATATGCTAACTTTCACGATCAAACTATACATAACTCGTTTACACAATTCTTGTTTGAAATAAACTGCAGTATATTACAAGTAACCCAAAGGTTCTAGCTTTATACATATAATATAAAACAAATCCAACAAAATTTTGCATTTTGAAAATCAGAGTTTGACTCAAGAATCACGTTAAAACACAGAGACTAGAAAACAAGAAGTTAGGCATGCTTTATTTCAAAAATCTCACCTGGGTATCTTTGTCTACTAGCTTGAAGTTCGATCCACCTGCAATCACATTAACAAACACAAAAAAGAATGTCAATTTCGTTAACCACATATACACAGAGAATGTGGAAAAGAAACATGGAAGAACAACAACAGATGAACAAGTGTGTGTGTGTTTGTGTGTTAAAAATTGAAAATTTAGCAAATTAGATCAAGAACGAAGCGACCCACAAACCTTGAGGCATATATCTCGCATGGGTCGAGATCAAAATCACGAAAAAGATGAAAAAAACAGTTAAAGATCGAATGTCAAGTGAAGAAGAACAAGTGCGAGTGAGTCCCATTTGAGAAACTGAACAGAGAGAGAGGGAGTGATGAATATGATGATAACTATGAAAGAGGTAAGAGGATGAAGGATGATGGGTAACAGAAATGAGGAAGTTTTCTTGATTTCATTCTCATTCAGTGGGAGTATGAGTGTGAGAGTGTGTAAGTGGTGATATGCAGATGGTGATGTAAATGACAGCAGTGTTAAAGAAGAGAAATGATTCAAGAAATGGAAAGACTCCTGAACAGAAAGAGAAGACTCAGCAGCTTTGTTTATAGCCCACGCCCACCTACTCAATATCTCATCAATAGGGATTGGAGCCTTTTTTTCATCAATGGTAATAATAAATTTGTCTCAATCATAAGAAATAAAGAAAGAAAAATATGAACATATGTTACACCTAAACTTTGTTTTGGATTTCATTTAAGCAAAAATTTGGTTGAGGTTTGGATTATTTAGTGAAAATTTTGTAGTTTATATATATGTGTGTATGTATATATGTTTGTATGTGTGGGTATTTAGGTAACCAAATGGGAATATATTTATCATTGATTGATTTTAATTTAATAGCTTTACTTAAATTTATGATTTATACTAAAAGGTGATACAACTTGATTTTTAGAAAAAGATTCTAGAGAGAGAAGAGCTTATTTATATTCAAGAGAATGAACCTACAACGATTATTAATCTAGTTGGTTAACCTTTATCAATTACCTCACCAATTATTTAGTTAAGTTTTTGGTCATATTTACATACACCTCATGAACATATAATGAATGACTAAACTCCATCTTATTAGCCTAGCCTTTACTTATTAAGCCTTTTATTATTTTTACATGCGTGTATAGAAAGTCCGGCAAAATTAGTGTGTAAACAATGTGTTTTTTTTATTGTCTTCAGTGAGTAGTCTAGGTGGTATTTATTTTTTCAAAAACAGTCTTCCTGACTTTTTTTGTCTGCGTTTTGCGAATCACGCGCAGACATTTAGGTATGCAGAATATTTGTTTTTTTAGAAAACCTTTCATTAAAAAAGGTCTTCTTGATATCTTTTTGGTGCAGACCTTAACCTACCTATTCATACCTCTTCTTCTAAAACCCTAAATACAACTCACCTCCCTTCCTCCATCAACCTACCTCCCGGTCGTTGTCGCACCCACCGCTTCCTGCCGTCTCCGCACCCACCGCCTCCCGCCATCGCCGTCGCACCCACCGCCTCCCGCCGTCGCACCCACCGCCTCCCGCCGTCGCCGTCGCATCCACCGCCTCCCCGAAGTCACCGTCGCACCCACCATTTGCAGAAATTAAAAACCAAACAGTTTTCTTTTTGCAGATTGTAGAGATTTGGTCTACCTCTTCTTTTACAGATATCTGAAGATGTGTCACGTAAACTGCAGATATTTTATCTAAAAAACAAACTGCACCTTAGTTTCTAGTTTTTGCTTTAGATTTTTCTCTTATATAAAACAATGAAAAAAAAATATGTAAAACAAAATAGGGTGAAAAATTTTACTTCAACTAATTGTCTAATATTAATAGGGTTGACTGCAAATCGGTTAGTATTAAAAATTAATGAATACCGACCCGCGAAAATACCTTATACCGAATCGAATGAAGAATGAGGTAATGGGATTTGGTTCCACTTTTTACATAATGTCGGTTTCGGTTCTCGGGAATGGACCGAGGTAAAGTTTGATATTATATTAATAGGGGATTCAACTCCCACCTTAATATTATATTAAGGTGATTATTAAAGTATACAAGTTTGATTCTTAATTAGCATTGATTTTATTGTTTGAGTTTCGTATTAGTTGTTTAGCCTAGCAAGGTTGGATTTTTCTAACTCTTTAGCATCGATTTTTCCTTGTTTTCCTAACATTAACCCTAGCCATGTTACAATTAAGTCCTATTTTATATCGGCAAAATTATATGTTAGTTTATGTAGACGTGATTTCTATGCAAGCTTATGATAATATTGTTTCGTGTTGATATATATTGAGTGTACAACAATATATACTATACTAGTCTATTAAAACAAACCCAGAGAAAAAGAAACTTGTGAGAGTTGTGGAATATTGTATGTTTAGAATATTTAGGTAACCTGAACTTGGTTAGTATGTTTCAAAACCGTTATCAAATATGCTTGTTAAATTGTAATTCTATTGATTATGCATGAGGGGTTTATGTGTTTAATTCCGTTGTTGTTGGGTATGTTATGAAATGGATTTTGCTTAGGGACAAGCAAACATTAAATATGAAGATATTTGATATGTCTAAAAATGTTTATTTTATGAATATCCTTATGTTTTATTTGATTTATATATAATTCATTATATTTTTGGTACTTATTTGTATATTGGTTGAACTCGTAGTAAATATTGAAGAAATGAGAGAACGGAAGGTAAAAATGTAAGTTGGAACTGAAAAATCAAGATCAAAATCAAAGCAAAAATCAATTCTATATTGAACACTCATCGCATACCACAAAGGGAGATGGTAGCGGTCTGCTAGAATGTAGCTGCGCCAATACTACCAGGAGATTAATCACGGACCGCCACCAAGAAGCATAGTGGTTCGTAACAATTATAATTCTCATAATTTAATGATTTGACACTGACCAATTATCAAAAGATGCTTAGCGGATCGCCACACATACCCATAGCGGTCTGTCACGAATTTGACGAACTAGAAATCCTAGAGTTCAATATTTAAAGGCTTCTGATGCCAATATCTTAACATTTACATCTAACTTCATAATCTCTAGAACGATAGAAGGCAAGGTTTTTTATGATTCAAAAGTTGGAATCAAGCATTAGGATCTTTGTAAGTAAATATCAAGGACCAAGAGCTTTTGATTTGTCCTCGTTTGCATTTTATTTATTTGTTTCTGACGTCTAGTGTTTATTTTCATGATGTTAACTACAGAAATTATGTTTTTCACATTTTCATTAGTCTTGAGTATCTAGACCTTTAAAACTACCTAGGTTATGCTTTTAATTATTGATAGTGTTGAGTAATTTTGATTTATTAACACGTATGGATTTGTGGTATTAATAATTTATGTTTACTTATAATCTTAGACATTATTAGAAACTCGTTTGTAATTAAAGTTGCATGTTGTTCATTATGCTTATTTATTCGCTTGATTTCGTATTGATTAGATCAATTTGAATGATTAAGTCTTCTTGTTTGTTTTTGTGATTGTTGTATGACTAAGTTAGAAATAATTGATCATAGGATTAGGTATGTGTGACCTTTTGGTCTAATGGACAGGTCGTTATACAAATAAACGTTTGGGAACGTGTTGGAATGGATTTAAGATGGAAATTTTTGAAGGAATCGGGAACATGGGACCATAGCGGAACATCAAGGGTTCTATGGGTTTCCATAACGGTCCGCCATGGGAAAGGTTCAAAGTCCGAGACATGGATTTTATCATGGACCGCCAAGGAGAACGAGTGACGGTTCGCCAAGACAGTAACGGACCGCCATGGACTAGCTTAACAATCTGCGAAAATTATTCTTTGATAGATACGCATATTTCATTTGGAATATGCGAATATTACATGTAGAATATTTGAATATTTCTCTTATAAAGCGGTAGCAGAACGCCAAGCTGGGCTTAGCGGTCCGCCAAGGAGCTCAATCGAGCTAAAGTGGTTTAAAAGCCCCAAAAACCCAAACTTTTACCATTTCCATCTCTCTCTCTCTCTCTCTCACACACACATACACATTCGGTATTCTCACTCTCTCTATGGTCTTGGCTCGTTAGAAACCTCGGGGTGATAATCAAATAGTGTAGTTATGCTCGTGGTGGTTCTTTTGACTTAGATTCACGTGGAGGGTTGGTTCTCTTCAGTAAGCCTTAGCCTATTCTAAATATGAATTATGGCCTTATATGAGCGTATATGTGACGTGTGAAATTGTAGTATTCGATCGCTCAATGGTGGAATTTTAGACGTCATGAATCATTAGAAAGCTCAGATATGTTACTGTAAGGTTCTAAACCTCCACATTGTGCATCATTATGGTATATAAGGGTAGGTTGGGGTTTTGAAAAGAACCAAACTGGTGTCTAAGTGGTTAGGATGCATATTGGTAATATGATAAGGAAATAACCCCTTCTAGGATAAATGGATTTGTCACAGGGCAATATCTATGAAATACGTTATGTGGTGTTACTTGATTTCACAGGAGTTTACACGACAACGATTTTGTGTGGTGGTTGAGTCCGTTTGGTAACTATGTTCGGTGACTAGGACCATAGGCAAAGTAGTAAGGTGAGAGGATGGGCTCTGGACTGAGTCACTGATCACCTGGGGGAATATGTGTGCTTCGTTGGATCCATCTAGGTAGGAGGAGCATCAATTTTAGGTTGGTGTGAGGATGGACTCTAGACTAAGTCACCGATCACCGGGCTTGCAATCCTTTAGGATTGGTTGGGAGTGCAGGATCGTTAGTGTTGTCGCTAGTGCAGGATCGTTAGTGTTGTCTGCTACTCGAATGTTGTGATGCATTGGGATTCGGTCGGCCGGGGCGCCTTTAACCTACCCACCATCATGTTGTGAAACCCGGGATGACATATATGTTGATGGACACTTCCCAATATATGAGGGCAATAGTAGTTATATTGTCTAACTGTTTTATAGTTTTTGGTTATGACTCACCAGCAACGTTGTTGTTGAGGCGTTTTAGCTCGTGATGTGAGAATTGAAGGTTCTGGGAGGCACTAGATAGGTCAAGAAGACTTAGTATTTGTAAATAAATAAGATTTTGGGTAAAAGATAGTAATTGAATTAAATCTACCTTAGGAAATGTACTTGATTTACGTGTTAGAATTTGAACGCATGGAATGCGAGGATTTGTGTAACACTGTAAAATTTTAATTCATTCTAGCATTTGTGGTGTTGAATGTTAAGCTTTCTATTGTATATTGTTGTGTGAATGATACAACAGGTCGCGTTCGTAGATTGGGGTGTGATAGGTTGGTATTAGATCCCTAGGTTTTAGCGAATCAAGGTTTAATGAGATCTTTAAGCTTTAACCTGAAAGGCTCAAGACCATAAAAAAAATCATATGCATTTAGGATTGTTGGGAAACTTGATGGGTTGTGTTTAGTGTGCAAACTTGACATAATGTGACAAATGCGCCCGATCAACATGGTTGTCAAGTTATCTATACATGAACATGGTGATTGCAATCTTTTGTGTAAAACGACGTAGAACCCTCGTAATGAAAGGAGAAGACACATGGCATGAACATCACATTGATATTGATAATTTCTAAATACTAACGAGGATTAGGAAATATTATAGGTCATGTCAAAAAGAAGAAAAGATCATTTATAGGAGGATCCTTCCGGCGAAGTAAATCATATTCGTCTAGTCACAGTCTAGCGATCAGAGGAAGGAACAAAGCTCGACTGTAGTTTGATATCTTACTAAAACTGACACGTTAGGTTATTAAACCATGGTACCTTCAGCCTCGAGGTCGAGGAAGTCGCCTTCCCTAGTGATGAGTGTAATGGTGAAGATGGTGAGGCAGATTGCTCGGAAGACCACACAGCTACCGATACAAGAATCCTTCTAGAAACATGAGGGAATACCTACTAGCATGCCACCTACACCATTAAAAAACAAGGAGCTCGGGGATGAACCAAAGGCTCCAAATCACATCGTGATTTCTAACGACAACACAAATGTTAGGGCTGTCAACCACTTCGAGCCCGAAGCGAAAGGTGGTGATGATGATGACGAGGAGGCTAGCGACTAAGAGGTAGAGACTTAGGGGCACCATGCTCCAGACAGTCTGAATGAGCCAGTCCTGATTGACTTTGACTACACTGATGTCTTATCTTGAGCGAGAGGTCCAAACCCTCAGACCTGATGTGGACAGCAGACCCAGGATGGTTAGGAATGCCTCGACTTCTACAAAGAGTATGAGAGATTTAGGTAGCGGGAGAAGGCTGAGATTCTCAAGGCTATGAGGCATAGTCATTATGACTATCATCGAACATCTTATTCATACAAGCTAAAGCTTGTATACCTGTTGCAGCCGATGTACCCACCTACATCTGTTGTTTACCAGCCACCTCCATTAGGTTATGCCACAACACCATACCCCACATACTCATCACCGCTAATGTATGCACCTTATGATCCTTATTAGCCGACATCACGATACCCTTCTTATGCTTCTTATCCGAACTTTCCCAGAATTCATTTGGCACTGGTTATTTTAGCCACCACCATGCTATGGATATGTTTTGATGATCGGAGAGTGTTCTCCTAGATGATAGCCATAGGGTAAAGGGTAGATCTTAAGATTAGGGGGATGATATATTGCGTAGCCTAAACCGATCTTGGCATGGAATTGGAGGTTTGGGTAAAAGGTATCATCTATGAGGATTATTAAGGTCGATTAGGGAACTTTGTAGGTTTAGGGTTAGTAGGTGGATGTTATGATCAACGAACAAATTATGTATTCGGACAAAATGTGATTTGACATAGTAGTATGATGTATTATGAAATGTATGGAACAATAATTTATGTGTAATGAATGTAACACTTGTAGATCAATTGTATGGTGATGATTCGACTATACCTTATTTGGACATTGTAATACTTGATTGCCTGACAGGATGGTCATTCGTAACTATGGTTGCGATTCTAATATTGATAACTATATTGTGTAGACCTATTATGTGCAACAACTTCTAGTATTTGATATTCATTCATGTGATGTTCATCTAGAATGGCTATAGATAAGGGCAGCAAGCCTGTCGTGGTGACTAATAAAGGTACGTCTAGGAGGACCCGGTAAAAATCCTTTCTAATCTCAACAAGGGCCCTACCCCTTTTATGGAGGTTTAGAATGGTCCACCTCCCATTTCTGAAGAACAAAGGAAAGTCGAACTTACGGTTGAGCTACAACAGATAATTACTATTGGGATAGGTACAATCATACTTGCCATCATTATTGGAGTCACCAATGCAGTACATGGAGAAGGTAAGTCCAATGGCAACAAATAAAAAAAAGGGTAAAGTATCATTAGAGTCATCAAGGTCGTCTGATGATGGAAAGGATGAAAACTACAACTCCAGTTCTATTGATTCTACAAAAGTCAACAAACCAAACATAAATCAAAGGGATGTGCTTATCAGAATTATATTTCCTGTAAATCTAAGGTGTTTAGGGGAGATAAGGCTACTACTGATGCCTAGAGATGGATCAAGGAGATTGAAACCACATTGGATGTAAGTGGTTGTAAGAAGAAGGATGAGATCAAGTTTGCAGTTTAATCTTTCAAGAATGAAGCCACGCCCGGTGGAATACCATCTTATCCGCTAAGGGGAGATCTAAAGTCTATGGCGTAGGATAAGCAATGTTTATAAAGCTCTTTTTGGATAAGGATGTACCTCAGTATGAGGTGGAAGAATTGGAGAATGAATACCTTCACTTGCAGATTGAAGGTAATAATTACCAAGAGTATATGCCTAGGTTCTTGGAGTTGGTTAAGTTATTACTGAAGTTTGTTGGGTTTGAGTCCAAGAGAGTGGTCGATTCATCTAGGGTACTATTCCTAAAATACTTTTTGATGTACGAATGTCTAGACCAGCAACCTTTAGTCAGTAATTGAGATTGTGACAAAGTTAACATAAAGCCTACTTAGGACAAAATGAAGCAAGGTGTTTGATGTGGAGGGAAAAAGGAAGTTTGATAGGGAAGATTCGGAGGATATACTAGAAGGTTCAACCATGATAGGGAGATGTCGAACCAGGGTGGAAATAAGTTTAGAAAATTGGATAAAAAGAAGCTGGGAAACTCCTCCAGGTGTAATATGTGTGGATGAAACCATTCGGGTCTCTGCTACATGGATGGATGCAGCAGGTGTGGAAAGAAAGGGCTTGCCAAATGTGATTTCCTACGCCCTCAAACTTCCTATGGATGTGTATAGGAGGGTCATATCAGGGTGTACTACTCAAAGCTTCAAAAAGGATCTCCAGCCAACAAGGTAAAAGGCCTAAGTGTTCGTGATGAGGGCAAAAGTGGCCGGGCACTGATGATGTGGTTACAGGTGTGTTACCTATAAACCACACTTATGAAAATATATTATTTGATTCTGGTGTCGATAAAAACTTCATGTCAAATATATTTATGCCCTACTTAGGAGATATGATGTCTAAGCTGTCAGTTTCATACATTATTAAGATTGCTTATGAGCAAGAAATTAAGGCTGAGTTTGTGTTTAAAAACTGCTACATAAAACTAGATAGCTAGGAACTTCCTACAGAATTGCCTAGGTATTTATGAGGTTTCGATATAGTTCTAGGAATGGAATTGTTAGCTAAGCACAAAGCTTGAACTAACTATGAACGAAAGTTGGTGGAAGCTGAACTACTAAACATCCAAAAGATAGAGATCATGGGGAATCTGCCATGTAAGTCAACAAAAATGTTAAATATGGTGAAAGCAGAGAAATACCTATGGCAAGGGTGCCAGCACTACAAATTATATCTGATATCTACCTAGAAAGAAAGAAGACCGAGGATGTACCAGTGCTATCAAAATACCCTGACGTATTTCTAGAATACTTTCAAGATCTACCTCTGGACAGACAAGTTGAATTTCACATCGACTTGGTACAGGGTAGAACACCAATCACAAAAGCGTTGTATCAGTTAATGCCCTCGGAAATGAAGGAACTGATATCGCAACTTCAAGAGTTGGTGGAAAGGGATTTGTAAGACCAAGATTGTCTCCATGGGGAGCTCCGGACTTGTTTTTAAAAAAGAAGGGTGTTTTGATGCGATCATGCATCGAGTACCAAGACCAGAACAAGATGACTGTCAAATACCGATATCCCTTATCATGAATCGACGATTTGTTCAATCAATTGCAATGATCAAGCTGCTTCTCGAAGATTAATTTGCGTTACAGCCATCACCAAGTGATAGTGTGTGAAGAGGATGTTCTAAAGACCGCCTTTTGGATAAGATACGTCATTATTAATTCTCGGTTATACCCTTTGGGTTGATTAATGCATCAGATGTTTTCATGGACTTGATGAACATTGTGTGCAAGCCATACTTGCATCAGATGTTTTCATGGACTTAAAGAACACCTTCGGATGTTGTTGGAACTATTATGCAAGGAACGATTGTACGCAAAATTCTCTAAGTGTGAATTCTGGCTAAAAGAATGTGGTTGCCGATGCCTTAAGCCAGAAATAGCAGAAAAATCTAATTCGTGTACCTTCTATGCATGTAGACATCTATGTGAGCTTGATGGATGAATTAAGAAAATCCCAAAAAGAAGCTCTACTAGAGGAAAATATGGAGAATGAGGAAATTACCAAAACTGAGAAGCAATTGACTGCGAGAAGTTGGACTACTTCACATGGACAGTCAGGTTTTGGTACCCAACTTTGAGGATTTAAGAAAGCTGGTGTTAGAAAACAAAAACAAATCTAAGTATTTAATGCATCTTGAAGCTGATAAGATTTATTATATGATGAGTGATTGTTATTAGTGGCTGGGAATGAAAAGGGGATTATTTTGGCCTACATGGAAAGATGTATGACGTGCCTTCAAGTAAAGGCCTAACACTAGAAAGCTTTAGTGATGCTACAACCTTTGGATATTCCTATGTGGAAATGGAAAAGATAATGATAGAATTCTTGGTCAAAGTTACTAAGGATAAGAAAGCACAATAATGGAATATGGCTTTTCGTTGATAGGTTGAGGAAGTATCCGCATTTCATACCTATTAAGGAAACGTGTGAAATGGATAGATTGGCCCGATTATACATTGATGAAAGAGTGTCCAACCATGAAGTGTTAACGTCGATCGTGTTTGATCGAGATTCTAGGTTCGCGTCAAGTTTATAGGAAATATTTCAGAATGCAATGGGGACTAAATTGGAAATAAGTACAACTTATCATCTCCAAACAGACGATCAGAGCGAGCGAACCATACAAACCCTAGAGACTTACTATAGGCATGTGTGATTGAATTCAGTGCTAGCTGGGATGACTACCTCCCATTGATAGAATTCTCATATATCATCTACATTGCGAGTTTAAAAGGCATACCTTTTAAGGCCTTGTATTAGCGAAAATGTCGAACGCCACTTTGTTAGTTCGAGGTGAGCTAGGAACAACTGACGGGTCCTAAGTTGATTACGAAACCATTGATAAGGTAAAGAATATAAGGGAAAGATTAAAGGCCGCTCATGATTGTCAAAAAAGTTTTGTCAATAGGCGGCAAAAACCGATGGAATTTGTGGTCGGGGACAAGGTAATGTTAAAGGTGTCACCATGATGGAGCAATATTCATTTTGGAAAACGAGGTAAACTAAGTCCCCGATATATTGCACCATTGATAGAGATGTTACGAGCCCCACTAGAAGAGATCCAGATGGATGAACATTTGAACTTTATTGAAGAGCTAGTCGAGATTATAGAGAGACAAGAGAGTAATTTGAGAAGGAAGCGAATCTCGATTGTTAAAGTGAAATGGAGTGCGAAGAGAGTTCCAGAATTTATGTTGGAACCGAAAGAGACCAGAAGGAAGAAATACCCCCATGTGTTCACAAATTGAAGCGATTCAAGGACGTGATTCTTTTAAGGGGGAGAGGATGTGACCCCTCGGTCTAATGGACAGGTTGTTGTTCAAAAAAACATATGAGAACGTGTATAGAATGGATTTAAAATAGAAATTTCTAAAGGAATTGGGAATATGGGACTATTGCAGACCGTTAAGGGTTCTATGGGTTAGCAATAACGATTTGCCATGGGAAAGGTTCAAAGTCAGAGACATGGGGTTTATCGTGGACTGCCAAGGAGAACAGGTGATAGTCCACTGAGATGGTTACGAGCTGTCATGGACTTTCTTAACGGTCCACGAAGAGAATTCGTTGATAGATGCGAATATTCTATTTGAATCATGAGAATATTCCTTTTATATATTGGTAGTGGACCGCCAAGGAGCCCAGCCAGGCAAAATTGGTTTAAAAGCCCTAAAAACCTAATTTTTATAATTTAGCTGTGTTTTTATTTCTCATCTGGTACTCTCTCTCTCTCTAAACACATCACTCTTTCTCTATGGTCTTGGCTCGTTGGAAGGCTCGGGGTGATGATCGGACAGTGTAATTGTGTTCGTGGTGGTTGTGTTGGCTCAGAATCAACGTTTTGAGGCTCGGTTCTCTTTGGTAAGCCTCAACCTCTTGGATACGAATTATGGCCATATATGAGCGTATATGTGACGTCTAAAACTCTATTGTAGTGTTGGATCGCTCGATGGTGGAACTGTAGACGTGAAAAATTATCTAAAAACTCAATTATGTTGTGGTAAGGTTTAAAACCTCCATATTATGCATCATTATGGTATATAAGAGAAAACCTGTGTTTTAGAGAGTACTAAACCAGTTTATAAATGGTTAGGACGCATATTAGTCATATGATAAGGAAATAACCACTTTTGGGATAAATGAATTTGTCACAAACTATTTGGTATAAGTATCAAAATGGGTAATGAGGTGTTATTTCATTACCGTGAGGATTTCACGGGATTTTACATGATAAGGATTTTGTGTGGTGGTTAACTTAGTTTGGCCATTATGGTTGGAGTGAGCATAAACCCTAAGTCTTCGACGCATGTTTGTCAAGAGTTATAGTGAAAATATCGACCCCGAGTCGGAGAACTCTAGCTCGAAATAACAAATGTGACTAGGATAGGTTGGGTGATTATGTCAGGTGGGATGACCCGAGGGGTTTCACGATCAATGTGGTAACGTCTTGACCTGAGGGAAGGTTGTAATACGCTTGGGACGCTTACCGACCAGTGTGCAGACACCCTTGGAAGCTCATCACTGTAAGTCTAACTATCTTATTTTTTTAATTGCTTTTGGGACTGTATCCAAGCTTGTTAAAGTGACTTGATGAAATTCTTTAATGTGTGTATGTGATGGTAAGTTAACGTGTCCTCGATGGGTTGACATAACTGTTGGTTACTACGGCCACGGGCAAAACATTAAGGTGAGAGGATTGGCTCTTGACTAAGTCACTAATCACTTCGGGACATATGTGCTCTTACTTGGATCCATCTAAGTAGGAGGGGCCTTACTTGTAGGCTGGTGTGAGGATGGACTCTAGACTGAGTCACGCTCACTGGGCTTGCAATCTTTCGGGATTGGTTGGGAGTGCAGAATTGCTAGTGTTTTCAGCAACCCGAGAGTGTAGGATCGCTAGGACTGTTTTCAACCTGAGAGTGAAGGATCCTTACGGCTGTTTGCTACTCGAATGTTGTAATGCATTGTGATTCGGTCGGTCGAGGCGCCTCTAACCTACCCACCGTCATGTTATGAAACTTGGAGTGGCATAACATTTCCCAATATGTGAAGGTGTTAGTAAGATTTGATTTGATAAAAAATTTGCATACACACATGGTTATATTGTCTAACTGTTTTAGAGTCTTTGGTTATGACTCACCCGCAACATTATTATTGACGTGTTTTAGCTCGTGATGCAGGGCTAGTGATTCTGAGAGGCATTAGCTAGGTCAAAAAGACTTTGTAGTTTTAATTAAATAAGATCTTCACATAGAAGACAGTGGCTGGATTAAATCTGCCTAGGGCAGTGTAGTTGATTTATGTGTTGTAATTGGAATGCCTGGAATGTGAGGATTTATGTAACACTATCATTTTTTTAATTAGTCTAGCATTTGTGGTATGAATGTTAAGTCTTCCGCTGTATATTGTTATGTAAATGATACAACAGGTCCTGCATGTGGATTGGGGTGTGACAGTGTGTAATCTTAATAAAGTTTTTTTTGCCAAGTTTAGGACCCATGTAAATAACTATAAACTTTACATAGATTTTTTTTGTTAATTAGTTTAAGGTAAGTGAATTTTTTTTAATTAACCTTAGGCCTTGTGAATTTGTGTCTTATGTTAAGTAAATAGAATTACCTCATATCCCGAGAGTCATTAATGACTTTAAGGGTATTGTATTGTTGAGACGGAGTGGTAATATGATAATTAGTTACCTAGCATATTTTAATTGTTGAAACCTGAATGTGATCCAATTTACTAAACAAGTGAGTTTTAAACAACTATTAGGAAGTGGTTGGGTGAGTTAGTGAGTCCGGAAGGACATCTAACACATTTAGTTACTACCCTATCTTGTTTTATTTTTAGGTTCGCTTCTAATAGGTTAATAATTTTAGAAATTGTAAAAAATTGTTGGATCCTTAAAAGGATAATGCATGAAAATTTAAGAGGTGATTAGTGAGTTACTTTGTTTGGAAATTTTGTATATCAGAACCTATGCGGACATCTAATATGTTACAAGTGTTAGAGTCAATGCGGGTGAAGAAAATAAAGACAAGTCAACAAATGCGGGCATAAGAAGAAAAAATGTGGATTAGAAGAAAATATAATTGTTGATCATCCGCATTAGTCAAATGTGGATGAACAGTTAAATGCGAACAATGCATTTGTTCATTCACATTAACTAATGTGAATACACTAAACAAATGCGCATGTTCAACTAAAGAAATACGAACAAGGATTTTGTCATTCACATTAACAAATGTGGATGAACAAAAGAAATGATGATGATGACTAAAAAATGTTGATTATGTTTTGCACTATTTTGACTATGTAACACTGGTGTATTCACATTATCAGACTATAAATAGAATGTTAGCATATCATTTGTGTAACTCTGTATTCTGAATTGTGAACCATACTTGGTAAATGGTAATACTCATATTAATACAAAGAGAAGTTAATCACTATATTCAATCTGTTCATATCATATTTGATTACTGATCTTTGTAATGCCACTACAATGATTCAATTGACTCAATCCATATATTCGATCCATTAGAAATCACTCAGTCAAATATCAATAAAATTTTCTAGCCTAGGTAGTTACCTTTCCATATTTGTTTTCATTTGTTATAGTTTGATTCTAGGATTACCTTGTTTATAAGTTAGTTCCATTTTTAGTATATTAATTTAATTCCTTATTTCGGTTAATAAAAAGCATTACTTTAACTATAAGGTTAGGATTCGATAACGGTTATCTCATATGTATATTATTGAGAGTTTTTCATAGTAACCAGTACACTTACCGTTTATGTGAGGTTTAATTTGGTAGTTCCATTTTAAACTTTTTTGTGAAAATCGTTTTCTTAATATACATACATACATATATATATATATATATATATATATATATATATATATACATACATATATATACATCTATATATATATATATATATATATATATATATATATATATATTCATATATCAACATTCATCCTTACATTAAGGTTGTGTCCATTTTAAGACCCTAACATTGTTTTCTATACATGCACCTAGGGCTGCAAACGAACCGAACGAACACGAACAAGGCCTTGTTCGTGTTCGTTCATTAAGAAATAAACATGTTCATGAACTGTTCACGAACACTTACCGAACGGGTTTCCTTGTTTGTGTTCGTTCATTAAGGGAATGAACATGTTCATGAACTGTTCACGAACACTTATCGAACACAAACGGACGCAAACAAAATCAAATGAAAACAAACAAATGTTTATGAACATGACGAACACAAAGATGTTCATGAACACAAACGAATACAAATGATCACATATTTATTTTAGAAATAAAATCAGTATTTCATCACAAAATTTACAAAAAATAAATAAACATGTAACATAAATATCCAAAAACACTTGATATACTTGTCATAAAAATAACTAACACAAAACATATTAACGAACATATTATCGAACGTTCACGAACGGACATTAACGAACATAAACGAACACATTATCGAACATTCACGAACATAAACGAACGAACACGGCTTGTGTTCGTGTTCGTTCATTTAACTAAACGAACGAAATTTTCTTGTTCATGTTCGTTCATTTATTAAACGAACGAACATAAACGAACTTTTTGCCGAACAGTTCACGAACTGTTCACTGAACGTTCAGTTCGTTTGCAGCCCTACATGCACCCTTAACATTGTTGTCTATATAAGGACCCCTAACATTAATGTCCCTAAAAAGACTTGTCCACAAAAGACCATTAACATTGTTGTACATACAATGACCCACCCATAACGGACCATTTAACATTGTTATCCGTACAAGAACCTGTTTCTAGCTTAGTAGCTATACTTAACCATAACATTTGCATGGAAGTATCATTCAAACAGTATGATCATTGTTGTCGCCCTAGTTTTTGCTGGAATCCTTGATGTTGAAGTCATCTTTGTTAGCCTTCGCTTTGTTCATGTATACAAGCCCCTCCTTTTATAGGATTCTAAATAACCCTAAATCCTCAATCTAGGTGTTTTTTTCTTTAATTTTATTTTATTATTTAAATATTTGATAGAATATTTGATTTATTATTATTATTATTATTATTTATTTTTATTTTTTTGAACGGCTAGTCAGTTGTTAGTATCACCAAGTTAGTAATATTTGTCAATACTAAGGTTTGAACCTTGGACCTCTAAAAGAGACAAAGCCTCTTACCTCCCTCTTGACCACCAGAACAAAAGATCATTGGCTATTTAATAACATTTATCTTGAAAGTTGTTGGTTGAACATTTTATCAATAACGGCTTGATTATTTAATATTTTAATCTATTTTGTAATGTTTCTCTAGGTAACACAATTAGATTCATAACGAAAATTTAACCAATAGTTGTACTTGTTATTTTATTTTATAGAGTTAATTACAAATATGGTCCTTCGGATAATAAGGGTTTAAATTATCAAGTTTAGGTTTTATGTTTTTAATTTTGTAATGAGTATGAGTATTAAAACTAACTTACGTTAATTTTTTTGTTAAGTTTTGGTAAACTAACAAAAATATCCTTTGAGGAACTATTTTTATAAGTTACTCAAATATTATTTGATTGGGTTATTAATATTAAACCGTCTTACTCAAATATTATTTGATTGGGTTATTAATATTAAACCTTCAACTACAGACTATACGTGTAATTAACTCTAGAACACAAACACCTCATGCCTCTATTGACCACACCACCGCCTCCTCCTCCTATAAAAACACCCATCGTCGACAATTACTGTATAGTTAGCTAAATGCGAAAATTAGTATTTGAAGGCATTTGATGGTGATAGTTAATTTGGTTAGGATCATTTCTCTAAATAATGTTGGGCTCACACGAATTTACGAAGAGGGACCGTATATCCCAAAAGGTAGCAAGACAAGTGTAAAGCTGGCCTCCCTCGTAGTCTCTTTAAAAATGATGGGTGTCTTTACGGGGCTTTCGTTTTCTTTCAATTCTTTTCCCTGCAACTTTTATATTTGACAATTTGTTTTGGCTTCTTTTGGGTAAGGCACCTCCCTATAGTCTCTTTCAACACTTTACACCCAACATTATTACTTTTAATATTTAACAAAAATTAAATCGTATTTGTACCTCCATGTTGTGTTGCATATCTATAGACTATAATAAAACAAGGTTTTTAAAGTCACATGACATTCTCTTAAACCATCAATTTGACACGTGACACACTCTTACACCATCTTTATTTTCAATTCCCGCTTAAAACTTAATCATACTGTAATTTATTTCAGTTTTTTAATATATTAAATTTACCATACTTATAGACATCTTACTTACCATACTGATAAACATTTTACTTAAATATATTACCATACTAACATACTAATTTAAATTACAATTTAAAGCTTTCATTTACTTATCATACAGATAGACATTTTACTTAAATATATTACCATACTCACATACTGATTTAAATTATAATTTATAGCTTTCATTTAACCATTTATATTATGTCTTAAAAATTCCACTTAACCATATATTAATTCAACTTCTACGGTATTATTACTCTGTTTCTATATTGCTTTCTAAAATAAACTCCTTTAATTTAGTGGATTTTTATTTTATGAAATTTTTGACTCACCAAAATTGGTTTTTAACTGTATAATTAATTGATCTAATTATAATATATTTATCAAATTATCAAAGTATCAAATATTTAAGGACTATATAGTATATAATATTACTATGATACGTGTATTAAAAGAAGCTTTTTTATTTTTAGTAAATGAGCAAATTTTTTTGTTTAATCATAAGCTTTAGTAACCCTACACGGGTTAAATAAATAAAATCTATAGAATTTAATAAAAAATAGTTTTTTTTACCACTTGTCATTCTCTTAAACAATTTTTTTGACACTTGTTATTTTTTTAAACATTTTCATTTTATTTTTCCTCAAAAAGATATTATAGTAATTTAAACTAGGGGTGCTAAACGGGTCGTGTTTTTGGGTTGTCGGGTCCAACCCGACCCGAAACCGAAAATTTTACCCGAACCCGAACACGACCCGAACCTGAAAATTGTGCCATAAGTGTCAACCTGAACACGACACGAAAATTTACGGGTTGACACGAACACGACCCGATTGAACCAAATGTTTTATTTATTATATTTTTTCACATATTAATACTTTAAAATTATTATTTTACAACAAAAAATACTAATTAATATAAAACAATTATATTTTAGTGATGAAATCTTATGCTAATTTCTATTTTAAATTCTAAATTTCGAAATAAAATACATAATAAACTTAATTTGTGACACAAAATATATAAAATAAAATAAATAAATAAAAAATGGGTCGAACAGGTCAACCCGCCAACCTGTTAGGTTGAACCCGAACCCGACCTGTTTAGATAAGCGGGTTCACAGATTCGACCCGAATCTGACTCGAACCCGTTTATAGTAAACCCAAACCAACAAATTTCGTGTTAAGTTTTTGTCGTGCTTTCGGGTCGTGTTAGAAATTCACACCTCTAATTTAAACATTCAAGCTAATTTCTCTCTCCTAATAAAAATCAATTTTATTAATTGATACATTTCTCTCTTTTATCTAGATTTTTTTAAAATCAAGTTATGTTTTTAAAAATAAATTTTATTAAAGAAATTAAAAATCACATCTTTTTATAAAAATATAAAAAATAAAAAAACAAAAATTTTATATAATATAAAATTTACTAAAACACTAAACCTTTTTTAAACAAAGTTTTTAAATCCATCATTTTTTTAAAAATTATAAAAAGTTTGAAATTTTCTAAAAGTAGTTTTATTAAATCTTAAAACGAATGTTTAAAAATGAAACTTTTTAGATAAGTGAGTTAAAAAAATAGTATAATTGTTTTATTTTTGAACTATTACGTATATATAATTTTAATCATATCTTATATTAAAATATCATATTTTAACTTTTCGTGTTTATTATTAACTATAATCCGTTTAATAAATGGTTTTCTAGCCTATCTATTTATCTATATATCTATCTATTTATAACAAAGAAAATTTAAAATAAGATTTGATACAATTGTAAGTTTATCATTCTAACTTTCTACTTTCTTTTTATTACTATTAATAATACTGAATACTAATAATATTACTCATACTATTTTTAAATTAAAAATTATATAATTTAATAAATTAAAACCTTTTTTTTATAAAAACATACTTTTAAAAATGAAATTTTTATAAAATACAGAATACAACAAACTTTTTTTTTTAAATTCATTTTTCTTAAAACAAAATATTTAAAACCAACATTTTTTATAAAATAAAAGTTTAAGAAAAATATATTATTATTTATTTACTTAAAATAGTTATTCATATGCAATTATAATCATATTTTATCTTCAAACATGGTTTTATAATTTATAAATTTTTATTACTAATTAGGTTAGTATTTTATTTATTCGATCCGTGTAATACACGGGTACTAATCTAGTAATATATATGGGAAAAGTGAACACTTGTATATCACACGTCTAAGTTTACCTGTAAAACTATATCGTTTTGTTTTAATTAACATTTAAACTACATAGTTTTGATAAATTGGGTTGTAACTACCTAATCTCAATTCACTCTGACATGTGACTGTTCAAAAGACCTCATGACTCGTATTTCGCTCGAAAATAGCTTGATAATAACTCGTTCAAAACTGGCCCGTTTATAAACTAGACGAGCTGTAAACGAGCCGAGCCTGAGTCAAGGCCTGTTCGGCTCGTGGCTTGCTCGTTAGTTGACTCGTTGGCTCGCTCGTGGGTTCGTTTATATTAAAATCTAAATTTTAATTTTTATTAATTATAAACCAAATTGATGCTTTATTGTTTATATATATATCATAGGCATATAATCATTGTGACATTTTGTAATGAAAAACCGAATATTAAAAAAAAACGTGTATTTTGAGCCCGTTCAACTCAAACATATATAAACGAGCCGGGTCGGAACACTTTTTTAAGCTCGTTATAGAAAAAACAAATTGACTCGACTCGACTCGGTTTTTAAACGAGCCAAGTATACTCCTACCCAAGTTTAAAAACAATCCTTGGTTTTTGAATTCTCTTTTTATTGGTTGCATTTAAATCATATCTACTAACATCATTTCATTTACTCTCTCTTTCCATCATCAGTTTAAAATATTAATTATTTTGTTGATTGCTTATAATCTTCGTTTTAGTGGGTTATGGGACTTTTGTAGGGATGTTAAAAGAGCCGAACTTGAGCCGAGTCAGGGCAAGTTCGAACACGGCTTGAATTTAAACCGAGCCAGTTTGGCTCTGTTCGGTTTTAAAACCGAGTTGGAAATCTGGGCTCGAGCTCGGCTCGATTTTTAACCGAGCTGGCTCGGCCTGGTTCTTTTTGGCTTGGTTTTGATTCATAAACATAATTAAAAAAATCGAATGCAAAATAAATTTAAAATACTACATAACTCATTACCGGTTTGTATCAAGTTTCACAAAATATGAATTAGTTTAATAAAACTAAGTTCAACTTCAACAAAATACAAAATTTTTCATCATCTAAATCGAACGAATAAAACCCATAACACCACATACAACCAGTAGTATGCTTTTAGTAAATAAACTAAAAGTATGCTTGTATAATTTATTCTAACATATAAAAATATAGAAGCATCACATGAACGATCCAAAACAAACATTATAGTTTAATATTTTGACAAAAAAATAGTTAAAAAAATATATTATATTTTTAACAAATAAGTAAATACAGTGTATATGTTATATACATAGAAAACATATATATTACAAGTAAAATAATCCGAGTCATACCGAGCCGAGCTAACAAGCGAGCTAAACCGAGCCAGCTCGGCTCGTTACGAACCGAGCCGAGTTCAGCTCGTTTTCATACCGAGTCGACTCGGTTTGGTTCAGTTTAAAACCAAGCAATTTCGAGTGAGCTACTAGCCACGAGCTATTTGAATAGCCCTAGACTTTTGTAATAGCGATAATTTATTTTCGATCACTATGTTATAACATTATAGAAATATTTCTATATACTATATCCTCTTTTTACTGCTTAGTTTTAAGGAGGTGGGGATAATTTAGAGTAGGTTGTTACTGGTTACTTAATTAAAATTATGTAGTTTTAACGTAAATTTAAACTAAATAACATAGTTTTGTAGTGTTTCATATGTAACATTAGAAGTGGAAGTTTTGTAACGTTTCGTATTAGTCGTGTGACAAAACTATTTTCACTTTCCTTGATATCTAAAATCAATAATCTATACTATAATCTATATAATCTATAATCTATAATCTATAAATCTATAAATACTAATAAATGAAGATTTTGGTGTGACACATGGCACAATTGTAAACTGTTTAAATCTTATTTTTTCGCTTCTCTCTCACATTAAATAAATATCTTAAATACTAATGATATTTTTTTCAGATTAAAATTATTTTTAAAGAATTAAGAAAGAAAGCTTTATATAAATGCAATTTATAATTTTTTTTTATAAACTAACAAATTTTTCTAAAACATCAAACATTTTTAAATACGAAATAATTTAAAACCTATGTTTTTAAAAAAAATAAAATTTATTATAAAACCAAAATAATTAAAATTCAAAGTTATAATAGGGAAGCTTTTAAAGATGGCATTTTTTAAAAAAAAATTAACACAAAATGTTAGAAAAAAATAATTTTTTAGGAAAAAACTACTAAAAATTAAAAACAAAAGTTAAAAAAATGATATCGTCATTGTATTACTCGAAATTCTTACACATAGTTAATCTAAATCATATTATATCTCAAAATATTATTTTATAATTCATATTTTTATTACTAATTAAAATATTTTCTCGTCTCTCTCTTATTGACTACAAAAATCACAAAAATAATTAATTTGGTTTTTCTTATCTACTAAAATATTTTAAAATTTTGTTAATACATAATAAATTATACGATTTCAGTCATATTTTATCTTTAAATATAGAGTAGTAGTTTCAATTTCTTATTTGTTATTTTTAATTTCTTAGATATTTATAATCTTTTAATAATATGTAACAAATAAAAATATTCATTAAACCAATGATTTTGATATGTTTTATCATTGCACTCATGTAATACATTGGCTCTACCTGGTATACATGTAGAAAGAGTAATGAGTTATAAATAAGAACTCAGAAACATTAAATCCCTTATCTTTTGGGGTGGGGTCATAATAAAAAAATATTTAATTTAAAAATCCTAAGAAAGATTATGGGCTTGATATATGTCATTAATATATTATTTTGAAAATGAAGATATTTTGCTTATTGTGTCAAATACATCAGGTCATTGTGTCAAACTTCAGTTTATTGTGACAAATAATTTTCATCATTTGTTATGTGTATTCATATTTGTGTTTTGCATTTTAGATCATTTCGTATTATTTTTGTCATTATTTTTGTATAATATATAAACGTGTTATAATATTGTTTTACAACTAAAAGTACACAATGATTTTATTTTACCAATGTGTTTTTTTTCAAAAGTCATTGTGTTTACGATAACACAATGATGAGCAAAAAACACAACGAGATATTTTATCATCATAGTTTATGTTTTATATCATTTTATATTATTTTGTCAGATTAATTAGTTTGTTGCTTCATCATTAAAATTTATAAATCTATTATCTTTTTTATTTAAACTCTTTTCTATCTTTTGAAGAATATTAAATAATAAAGTTAATTACATGAAAGGTCTTTATGGTCAGACCTGTTTTTATTTCGATCCCCAGGTTTAAAAAAATAAAAAATCAGTTCACAAATTTGACAAAATGTAACATAATTGGTCTCCAACTTAGATGGACCGTTAACTTTTCACTTAAATTTTTCTAAATGACCAAATTTTCTCAGGTTATAATATTACTTATTCTTAGTATTAAGTTTTTAAAAAAGTAGTTAGTGGGACCACCACCTCATCTTCAACCTCTATATACCTTGACCAACCCTTACCGGTTCATACCACCACCACCGCCAACATCATGCACAACACCCACCGTCCATTATGCACAACACCCACTACCATCAATACACATCCACCTTCAAACCACCACCAATGGTCCATCTCCGCGATCTCCCCTTTTCTCGTGACACCACAGATCCCCAACCATAGCTGCCCCACCACCAGAACGCCATCACCACCTGTCCGCCGCCACCAAAACACACAACCACTACCGCTGCCCTCCTCCACGCCATCCCTCCTCAAAGCAGCGCTGCCCCGCCGGCACCATCACCACAGATCTAAACATCAACCGAATCAAACTCCACCAAGGCATGGTTGCTGACTCCACTAAATCGTTCCGGCACCTCCCACTGAAACGAAGATGCGCAAATGAAGATGAAGCTTTGGGGACTGTGGTTGGAGATACAGGTATTTGTGGAAGTTTCCGGAGGTTGGTGGTAGTGCCGCCGGAGTTTACCAGCGGTGTTGATGATTTGCCGGAGATGGGGCCTAGGAGGACGATGTGGGTGGGAAAAGGGGAGGGGAGGAGGAGCTCGGTGGTGGTGATTAACAATGGTGGTTGTGGTGCAATGGTTGTGGGTTAGTAAAGGAAAAGGAAGAAGAAGATGATGGGAGTAGGTCACACTCTTATTATGCTTTAATTGATATTATCTTTTAAATTTTTTATAGAACTATTTTAATATTTAGGTGTAATTTGATTTTTTTACACCCGTTAATGGAAAAGTTAACTTTTCATTCATGACGGGGACCATTTGTGTTACGTTTTGATAAACGTTTGAACCGACCGTGTAGTTTTTTAAATCTGAGGATCAAAACTGAAAACAGACCTAACCACATGAACCTTTCATGTAATTAATTCTAAATAATATTTTTTTGTTTATTTTGTAAAGAATTTCATATATCCCTTAAAATATTTTATGCCTGAGAATGATCTAGATTGCTAAAACAGATTGCTAAAACCGGAATACCTTACTATTGTTGATTTTTGTGTAAATTATCTTAACTTTTTTTTTAAATATAGATAACCATTTTCTTACGAGGTTATTTTTTAATGAAAATTCCAACATAAAATCAAATACTTTATTTTTCTAGAGTTAATTACATAAATAGTTTATCTAAAATAATATGTTTGGTTACTAAAGGTTTTTTGTAATAAGTTAGGGTATCGTGTTTTATTTTTTGTAATGAGTTAAGTTATTAAGATTAACAGACGTTAGTTTTTCTGTTAAATTTAAATAAAATGATTAAAATACCATTTGAGGGACTATTTTTATAAATTTACATTTTTTTTTTATTTAGGGACCATTATTGTAATTAAATATAACTCATCTCTTTATTATTTAATGTTATTAGTTATATGGTACATGTTATACATTTATACAATTATAAGTAAGTTTAGCTTTTCTCAGTTGCTTCTTATCGGAATATGTTGCTCTGGAAGTGGTGATGGATCAGACCCGTATGCAGAGGTTTCATTACAACCATTACCTGAGTATACAATCCCATCAGATGGAGTTACCATGACATGTATCCACCATCACCACCATCTATCCCCGTCAGCCATCATCGCTACCATCTAGCCGCCGCCACCACCACCACCACCATCTATCCAGCATCACCACCATTTATTATCATCGGCTTGTCCTTCTGTTCACAATAAACCACCATAAAAAACCCTAAAATCATCAAAAAGGGTAAACCACCACCATATTGCCACCACCACCGGCCACCATCACCATCTGAAATTGATGTGTGGATGATGGTAATGGTGAACTTAAATGTGGTTTGAGCTTCGTTTAAAAGCATTAGACATTCAAATCAGATGTTACGGCGGTGGTGGTGTTGAGAGTATTATTATTTTGTGATGTAATGGAATATATATATGTGTGTGTGTGTAAAGAGAGAGTGTGTGTGATGTATAAATATAGTATTTTAATTAAATTACACAAATAATCCCTCTAATTACATAAATAGTCCTATAATGTGAAAAGACTAAAATACCCTTGAACTTAACAGAAAATCTAACGTCTGTTAGTGTTAATACTCAACCTTGTTACAAAATTAAAAGTGAGTACTTAAACTTGTTACTTTTTTTGCTTAGTACTCAAACCTGTTATTTTGTATAAACCACATGGACTATTTATGTAATTAACTCTTTTTTCTAATTTAAGTATAGTCTTGCTATATATTTTTTGTTTTGAAAATCAACTTATTTTAAATGAGGATTTGTTATGCATATAACATGCGTTTAGAAACATATGTTGTGTCATTAAAATATATGTCGTGTAATATTGTAAAATCTATATCTATATATAATACTAAAAGAGTAACTTAGGAGGACACTTGACATATTTCTAGGCATCCTAAGTTTATTTTTTCCGTCTCTCTCTCCTCTTAAATAATTACCTAAATTAAAAATATTAAAAAATTTTAATTCTTTTTTATATTAAGTTTTTTAATAAATTAAGAAAGATTTTTTTTATTAATGTTATTTCTAGAAACAATTTTTTATATAATTAATTTTTTTACAAAAACATCTAACTTTTTTAAAATATAAAATATTTTAAAATTAGTATTTTTAAAAAGTAAATTTTTTTGTACACTAAAAATAATTAAAATTAGGAATTATAATAAATTTTTTTAAAAATAACATCTTTAATACGGTTTGTTTTGAAAAAGATATTTAACTTTTTTTTGAAAAAAGTTTAAAAATTGATATCGTTATTTTATTACTTATAATTATTACTCATATGTAATTTTAATCATATCTTATTTTAGAATATATCATTTTATAATTCATAAAATTTTATTATATTTAATATTTTATTTTTTCAACCCATATAATACACGGGTTTACTAAAGTTAGTATTAAAAAAATAATAATTAACAACTACTCAGAGATATTATGAACATTTATAGTCCGATCCAACCCGATTCAATACTATATATTTATATTTGATTACATGGTCAAAATAATTCGAAATTGATCTAATTATTGCATATAACTTTTTAGTGTATATTATTCAAATTTTAATTTCTTCATACTAATATCCTCACACCAACTTAATATCTAGCTCACGATTTGACCCGTCAAAAGTATTCATTTTAAGTCTAAAAGAAGACAGTTTTCTTTGACTGTATATTTAGCTATGACAATAAACAAAAGTTAAGGTCAATCTCTGTCAAGTTTCGGTTTATACTTGAAAGTGCATATTTTTACGGATGATCAGCTTTATGACATCTTGTCACAAGTTAAGAGTAAAGATGGATTGAAGCTTTTAGCTTTACATAATAAGTGTAAACATACTAATGTTACTACAAATGTAGTTTACAAGGATGTTTTTGCTTATTTGTGACCTTATAATCAAAATTTGTTATGTCTTATTTAATATATAACACATTATTTTATTTTTATTTTTATGTTATTTAATAATTAACTATTTATTTTTTCGTGTAATACACGGCTAACTAAAACTAGTAAGTTGCATATTTAGTTATATATGTTACGAAATTACATAACTTTGTGTGTAATCATGGCTTAGATGAACTTGCTTCTCCCCAAGAACACGTTTGTGGGTCCTTTGTATATCACCTCATATTTTTCTCTATATATCTCTCTACACAAATATCATTCTCAAAATATTATAAATACCATTTTGAATTACTTTTTTTTTGATAATCCTTTAAAAATATTTTCATTACTTCATACAATATCTATACTGAAAATATGGTTTTTTCGAAACCATTAATACTTTTATTAAAACCAAACAAAACCGGCCCAACAAGCAAGATGCAAGAAGAGACCATTATAATAGCAATTTAGCAAATTAAATTGGAAAAATATTTGAGTCAAATTTACACCAAACATCTTAATCAATACAGATCATATTAACCCAATGCTTAATCCATGAAAAGGTGTTTTCTTTAACTTCTTTCAACACCATTTTGTTGGAATATAGTAGCCCTTAAACACCTTATCATTACGTTGCAACAAATCCTCCTACCCTTAAACACCTTATCATTATGTTGCAACCAAATCCTCCATATAGTCATAATTACGATTGCTTGGATCACAATTTTAAATAATTTTACGACTGCATATCGTGTACCCACAACAACACATCACCAACCGAGGAGCATGATACCAAGTATGAAATTATTATATTATATTATATTATATTATATTATATTATATTATATAACTATTTAAAGATCAAAGGAACAGTGAAAATTAAAATCTTGACCGTCCAATATAAAAATCTATGGCTAGCATGTTGCGACTCCTAGCTTCTTCTCAGAGCATGATAATTTTACGATTATATTATTACGATTGCTTGGATCACAATTTTAAATAATTTTACGACTGCATATCGTGTACCCACAACAACACATCACCAACCGAGGAGCATGATACCAAGTATGGAAATTATATTATATTATATTATATTATATAACTATTTAAAGATCAAAGGAACAGTGAAAATTAAAATCTTGACCGTCCAATATAAAAATCTATGGCTAGCATGTTGCGACTCCTAGCTTCTTCTCAGAGCCAACACGTGTAGTCCCTGTTCTTCTTCTTGAGACCACCATCAACAATGCCAGATAGAAAGAGGGAGAAGCAAGTTCATTATAAGATCAAGTCTTCCGCTCTAGTCCTGAATAAAACACACGACTTCAGGGTTGCGATAATCTCTTAAAGAAACTAACAAATCACGATGTTAATCACCCGACCATGAATATAAAGTGAGTAGAATCTTGGATGTTTATATTATGCTTTGGTTTTCTACAAATATCTTACAAAGCTATGTTCATGAGCACCCTTTATTTACTATTTTATTGAATGTCTGATTACCAAAAAAAAAATATTTTGGCCATTCTTGCTTTAAGTGTGTACAACCTGCAGTTAGCTTTTGATACATTCATTTTTACTCTCCTTTTGATGGTTATGTAAATTTTAGGTATGTAGTGCGATTTTATCATTGCTGGCTTCAAATTATAGTAGCTTCACATTTTTTTGATGTTGAAGTTATAGTACTTTAGTATGCTTAACGTCTAGCGATTGAACTAGGTAATGCTCATTTTTACCAGTTTCTGAATATATGTTAGTTTTAGTAACACGTGATAGAATTTACTTATGTTTTTTACTTCAGAAAATCACAATGAAAAAAAGCTTAATGTAGTTGTATCCACATGCAGAAACTAAAGGAGCAAAATATGATCAAACGATGTTGCCCATTTGCTTTTTCATTGACAGTCTAAGTGTTTTGAGATTTGATGCTTTTATCACATGCTTAATTAAACTAATTTTAACGATTTAATGGTTCACAAACCGACGGTCACACACAGGTAACGGGTCTTAATGGAAACTTTTGTGTGGGTCAAAACGGGTTAGTTGGATGGAGAAAAAATAAGGCTGAAGTTTGTAATTCATGTTGCTTGATCTTACATACAAAGTAGTACAATATAACTATGCATATGGTTATATTATATAGTTTGACTATGTATGTGTGTCTATGCATATTGTTAATTATGCCTTAACTAGGCTTTCTTAATGTGTGTCTATATACATGTATATATAGAGAGAGACACATATTGACAAAGAATAGCTAGGCCTTAATTAACAAGTGAATGGTTATATATTGTAGGTTTCAGATATGGAGGGATGAGTACATAGAATTGAAAACAAGTACAGGGAATGTATTGACGGATGATAATCACAGACAAAGATAATATGTTCAGAAGTCTATTAAGAACAAAAATAAATATGTAATTGTGTGCCATTTCTAATTAACTAACTATATATATTCTAATTTAGAACATATTTATTTAACAAAATTTGTAGATGTTTCACAAAATAGTTTCAGACCACTTGGATGTACCTTTTGATCAATTGGATGTACCAAAACAACTCTTTCATCAATTTGTTGTTTCACAAAATAGTTTCGGACTACTTCACTACAAATTTTTGATAAAGCTTAACCATCAATGAATTCAAGTTTATTAATTATTAGTTACTTCTACTTTTCTACTCGTTTGTAGTGCTTGATGTTGGTTATATAGTTTGATATTTTCGAGAACGCAATGGCAAACTATTCAACAAAACGAGCTCCTTCAAATGGATCTATGTACATTTCTAATTTTCCACCTCTAACATATGGAGATATGTTAGTTGAATTTTTTAGAATGATTAGCTTCCCAAAGGTATGGGTTCTCAAAAGGAATTTCTTTGCTTGCATGTTTGTTTTAGTTATTAATTTATTGCATTGTACTTTTATATTTTATTTTGTTTTATATTTTGAAGTTTATAACTTTCACTTTTTTCGACAATATAGAAACATGAAAGAACATGGAAATCAAAGATACGGTTGTATCATGACAAAGTAACAAAGAACCTAACGGAGATGCTACTATGGCATATGAGGTCATGAGGATCCATATGCTGCTCAAGTTGCTATGGATCTGTTTAACAATAAAAAACTTTATGGGAATATCATTTAAGTTTTCATGAGACAGCAAATAAATTCATCTAATTTGGTGACATCATTTGTTAACTCAAGTGTGGGCAACAATGTGAAATCCGATGAAAGTGGGGCATGGTGATTGGATGTGTTCGAATACATGGTCTGTGGAATGACCATTGATGAGTACAACTCATTCTTGTTATTTCTAATATAACCTTTTTGATCAAGTGGGTGTACTAAAAAAACTCTCTGATCAATTAGGTTTTTTATATGATTTGTCTATGATTGATTAATGATTAATTGTTGAATTTTTGTATGGTTTGTCTATAATTGTTAATTTTCGTTATATATTTTTGATATTACAGAGCCTCTAGGTTTAAGGAAGAGAAGAGGAAGATTTGATAGTGAAGATTGTAGGAGGTAATGACATTCTATGTTAAAGGGGGACACAGGTAGACAGTTATCGAGGCAGCTTTGATTTTATTCCCCTCTACACAATCATGTATGTGAATTATGTTCTTGATTTAACAATAGTTGGTCTCCTATAATTATCACAAGGAAGCAAACCAAGAACAAGTTTACTGTAATTGTCTTCAAGGAGCATACATTTGATAGTGGTATCATCCATCCATCTTTGTATTTAAGTACTTTTGCAAAGCACAACCATTCCACAAGTACAACACAAGTTGATGTTAAATTCATTATACAAAACACAAGATACCTACATATGCATTGGTGTTTTTGTTACATGTGCACATAATTGGGATCAATTCCTCGCGCAACGCACGGGGGGCTAAAACCTAGTTTTATCCACACACCAATCAACCACCAACTCGATCTATCATTTAGACATATAACTAATAGGTGATCCGTATCATCTAGACATTTCATCAAGAGCTGAAAATTTCTGAATTAAAGCACGTCAAAAGAGCTCATTCACCTTTGAGTAGCCTGATTATTCCATCTGAAAACCAATGGGTCCTAAATAATATTATTTGATGATCAAATATTTGTTCTTACTAACTTGACCGAGAACGCCCCACCTTTATCATTCTTCCAGACTCGTAAATTCTCCTCCTTAGTAATCTTTGTTGGATCGGATAGGTTTAGACTAACAAGAAGTTCCTCTTTGATCAGTAACTAACAAATGCGGAATCTAAGTTAGATGCTTACTATCACAACACAAATACTTTTAGGAATTGTAAATTCACAAGTAGTCTTTTCAAAGTATTCACTTGATTAATCTGGTGTAAACAAAGTGTTACAATCGACAGATACAATCAAATGGCTAAAAAGCTTGCCTCTACTATACAAGTATGAGTACTTTTATACTAAGAAATCTAAATAATAAGAATAAACAATTCTATGTTTAGAGTCTACATCAAACAAATAATCTGTGTATCGAAGTTAGCAGCTTCAGTACTATGTTGTCTCCAAAAATGAAACACAACAGCCGTCAGCACAGACAATCTTGTTTCGAGTAGTAGTCGATCAGAAGCTCATGGAGTTCACTAATGATCGGCAGTTGATCTGCATATGCTGATCAGCAGGCATTCAATATGTAGTTCGGCAATTGATTTGGCATATGCTGATCAGTAGTCATTTAGCATATGCAATTCGGTAGTGGATTCAGCACTTGGCCTGATTCGAAAGTTGACAGTCAATGATGAAATCCTTAGTTTTCGATAGATTAATCCTTCATGATTCAATAAATTCCCCCTAGGATGATGCTACCAAAACTCTATCCTTTAAGCATTCTGATCAGCAGAAGTTCATACATATATCCTATTCTATCTCTTGAGGGGTTGTCAAGAGGTAGATTCACCGAATCCTTCATGTTATGCCTAGAGAGTCTGAAAAGGTCATACTCTTTAATTTAAACTTTTTCGGCACCAGCATATGTTACAGTGAAGGTATTGGATAAGGAATTGTAACTTAAATGGTGATTGGGTCATGAATGCTCAAAGGAGTCACATGCATAACTTCTTCTCCTTCCCTTATCTCAGCCTTGATTTCAACCTTTATCTTCAAAATGGCAACCATAGATTTGTACTTGTCTGCATGCATTCATATTCCAAAGCCAGTTTATGCATTCTTTTTAAGTCTTCAAAGCTTAGTTTTAGAACCTCCAGCTTAGATAAAAAGAAAGATTTTGACTTGTTCTTTCTTTCTATGAAAAAGTTCCTAGCTTTTAATCATAAACCTATTTTATTATTTTGTATCATCATTATCTAAATCTTTTTCTTCATCATCTTCTGAATGTTCTTCTTCTTCTTTAGGATATTCCAATCTATGCCTCATCCTATCAGCCACATCTATGATGGCTACTTCATTAGTTGAATCATCCGATTAGCTATGGGAAGGGTACTTAGCTGTCTTAGGAGCTTGTTGGACTTGTGGAGAACCATGCTCAATGATTTGAGCAGGTGGAGAAGTAGTAGGAGGAGATTGTGGTTGATGGCTGGGTTTAGCGGATAGAGTGGTTTTGTCACTTTAAGACTATAGCTTCTTCTTTCTTTGTTCTGAAGCTTGCCTTGACCTTTCTAGATAAGAGTTATAGATTCTCCTTAGTACTTTCTCTACTTCCCTTGCCTAGGAATCATTGCTCGAATTTCTTAGTCTCAGTCTAGTTAAGTCGGCTATCTCAAATCGGTTGAAGCACACCAGTTGGTTTCTTGAGTAAGCCACACTTACAGCTGCTGATCTGGTTATGAAGTAGTGTATTCTTTTTCTGATCATATTCCCACTCCATTATTGGATCATGTACTGATAGTGGAGTTTCAGGAACCTCTTCACCGGTATCAGATTTGACTAAGGCTAGTATTTTGTGTAGCAGCACTTTGGATTTATGATTTTTGCATAAGTACTCAGCAATTTGCTCTAGAATGTCAAGGGACAAATCAAGTACCTTATTTTCATGATCATAGTACATGATTTCTCCATTTTCCCTCTTGACATCAAATTTCTTCATTTGAGCAAGATACCTAGCAGCAACTACCTTTGTTCCTTTGAGTATCTTCTACTCTACTTCCAGATCAACAATCCTTGCTTTTATAACCTTCTTTGGTGCTCTTGTCTTCTTTGCAAGGATTATGGAGATGGGTTGTTTATCATCAGAGTTGTTAATGCAGAGTCAAGAGATGCTGGAGACTCAGTCGGCAAATAGGAAGACCTTTGAGTAACTTTCTTTGTTCTGGCATGTTGTCTTTCCCATTGCTCCCTAGCTTGCTCAAATTTTGGGAGCTCTCTAGTAGCAATCTTCTTCCTGTTTCTTTTGATATTCAGATCAATAGTTGACATACTTATTGGTCCTACTTGTCTACCAGAGAAACTATAGTATTTGAGAAATTGCTTCGTCTGTTACTTATCCCTGAACTCTTGCTTAACATTTTCTATTTTCCTTTTCTCTGATTTAGCCATCTTTCTTGTTGCTGACTCTGCTACTTTCTCCATCTTAGCATGAGTTGCAGCTATTAGCTTAGATTTGATCTCAGAAGTGTTCTACTCCATGATCTCATCAAAGTTGTATCCTTTCAACTCAAGTTGAGCAGCTAAGAGACACTTTTTTTCATCTTTATTTTCTTTCTTCACAAAAGTGATCATAGGTTTGGATTTGGTAGATGTAGCTGTTGAAGGCTGCTGAGTTGCTGTTCTCTGGGTGCTTTTGGTAGATGGCCTGGATGACTTAGGTGGCACCTTTTGATAGCTTTTGCCTTTGGTTTAGGTGGAACTTTTGATGTTGTTCTGCTAGGTTCACCACCATGGTTGAGTTCTTTTGTTGTAGTTCTTGCAGCTCTTGAACCCTTTGCACTTTTAATAAGTGCAATGATATTTTTCTTTATTAAGGATTCTTGAGACCTGCCTGCCTTCAGAACTATGACATCTTCTTCAACATTTCATGGGAACAACTCCACCTTCTTTGTCATAAGAAATCCGGCCTTTGAATTCTATGATTCAACTTCAATTTCTTCTTCAACAGTCATAGGTCTCTTACCTTTGTAAGAGGTAGAGACTTCAGTATGTCTGACTGCCAAAGGTCTGAGGGTTACATCTGATGCCTTACCAGCTGATTTGGGATCATCAGTAGTTGTCTGAGCTCTCTCAGTATCATTAGTGACTTCTGGGCACTTAGTTTCCACATTCACCTCAAAGTTAACTGGGTTTTCAGTTTCAACCTCCGTTGACCAAATATCACCTTAGCTGATTTTTTGAGTTGAGACTTAGGTGTGTCCTTTTGTTGTTTATGAAGTTGGGTTGGTTCATCCTCAAGAGTCAGCACATGTCTTTCCATGTCGTCATCCATAGTCTGGGTGCCTCTTATGTAAATCACCATTTTGTCCGAGGATTCATATCCGAAGGAGTCTCTTATCTGGTACTTTCAGTAGTTGCATCAGTACCTAATTTGTTAAGTACTTCAGCAGCTTCTAAGAGCACTTTTAGAATTAGTGCTTCTTCTTTAGCAGATGTCTTGGGAGAGGCTTCGAGTCCTATCACTAGCTCTCTCTTAGATGATTCCTCATCGGCTCTCTTTCTTTTTAGAGAGAGCAGTGAAAAAGTGCTGGATTTCTTTATCATTGCCATCTTCCTCTTCCCAAGTAGAACCTTTTGGTTCATCCTTCTTATCACCCTCATGGCTTCTATATCTTTCTCTTCAGAACTATCATAGTCATACCTATCAAGAAGCTTATTCCAATTAACTACAGCTTTAGATAGAGGCTCATATTGGTCGGTCCATTATGAAGAGAAGGAGATTGGTTGTGCAGCTTGAACAACTTGAGTAGCCAATCTCTGAAGAATGTCTTCAACTTCTTTGGGCTCATCTTCCCCCTTTTTAGTAACATCATCTAAGATTCTAGATGACACTAATCATGGAAAGGAAGGCACATTCAAAGGTTCTTGTGGTGCTGAGAGTTAAAGAATCAAAATGATGGATTATTGAAGGTCAATGGTCTCTTGAAGATGTTCAACTTTTTGTTCAAGATCCAAGGCCTTTGCTGTAGCTTGCTGAAGAGTTGTAAGGTTATTCTTTGAGGGTTATGACTCTTGCAGCTTGTTGTTGGAGAGTTCTAAGTTAGGCTTCCACCTCAGACACTCTAGCTGCCCAAAGATTTTAGCAGACAGTTCTCAAATTCGAGAACTGTGGCTCTTTCTGCATAACCTTGAATCCTTGCAATCTCAGCTTGTAATGCATTGATTTGTTGAGAAAGCTCATGTTTATGTACTATCAATTCACCTATTTTTTTCATACTTCCCTTATCCACAGATGTGGAATCCTTAGGAGATGAGGTACTAGGCCGACACTCTGCACCCTCACCACCAGATGTGGTGTCTTGGCGCCCTAGATTTATCTCCTCAAGGAATGACTCCAAGGAGACATTCTCAAGGTGAGTTACCATGGTTGAGGTCTTGTTGTTGTTGCCTCTGTCTTGCTGATCATTTGATGGATCAGTAGTAGAGACAGCCTCTTCTATATTGATCATTTCCACCCTAGGATCAATCTCTTAAGATAAAGGATGTGGATCAGATGGTTTTGCAAACATATCATTCTCCACTATCTGTATTGTATGGGAAGGGGGAGATAGTGGTTCATGCTGATGTATGGCAGAAACATCATCATCCGGGGTGATAGACATGTGTATGGGAGAGATTAGAGCTGAGTCTAATAGCCAGGGATGTGAACCAGTTCATAATGAGACTTCTTCCTTAGAAGTTGTCTCAGTTATATAGGTATCCCTTTTGGTTTTCTCAATGGAGTGTTAGAACTTTGATTGAGGGCTTATAGCTTAGGTGTGAGTATGCTCAGAAGAAGGAAATGAAACCTTCTTCTTTAAGCCTTGTCTAGGTGTGGCAGACACCTTTGACTTGACTGGGACCTTGGTTTCCAGTCTTGTCTTTTTTAGAGGAGGTGATTTGGAGGCCAACATCCTCTCAGTAGAAGATACAGGGGTTCACTTGTGCTTGTAAGATTTTGGCTTTGATGTGGAGGGTGTGGGATCAGCAATGGTGGGTGTGTCCACATTGCCACCTTGAAGCTCAGTGACCTCAAGCATATGCCCAAACAAGGGAGTTATATTTTCTTAAAATGATTTTGGAGTTGCTCCAAACTTTAAAAATATTACCTTGTGTAAAGTTCTTAGAGCATAAACAACTCCATTAAGTTTTAGTTTATCCCTTAATTCTTCTTGTAAAATCAGTTTAAGAATCTAGGGTACATTAAAAACTTATATTTTGCAGCAACAGTTACATTTTTACACAGATGTTGGAAAATGAAGTTTGAAAAATCATAACTCTGATGTTTGACCAGATCACGGATAGCCCCTGCTAAATCCAATGGTACTTGGTCCCATCCTCCCGACTTATTGGAGAAGGTAAACGTTAGGAGGGGTCCTTCATATCCCATCTCCTTGAAGGTGACAGTGACCACTTCTTTGGAGAAAGAAGATTCACCATTTGTGTCATTCAACTTCAGATGTTGATGTATTATGGCGCGTGATATGGTGACATTCATCCCTTGTACTGTCGCAGTGAGGATCTTCACTCCATGTTCCCTTTGTATAGAGCATGTGGTCCAGAATTCCCTGATGTGAGACTCACAGATCACCAGGTCTATTGTAATGGCAAAGGAATAACTTCTATTCCTTAGGAATTGAAGAATAGGATGATAGACCTCATCACTTATGGGTTGAAGTGATGCGTTGATGTTGTGGTTCGGATGGAGTTCTAGGGTTTGAGATTGAGCGGCCATTGAAAGTGAATTGAGATTGGTAGGACTTTGAGAGATCGAAGGTTTAAAGGTTTCCTTTGTGAGAAAGATTGAAGATGACAATGGAGGTAACCTTTTAATTTTAAAAGATATGGATAGTATAAAGAATGTGAATTTTAAAATGTTTTACCACTGTAACTGTAAAATCGACGGCGTGAGACGATGAAACAGTCTTTTCAGGTAACTTATCCGGCATCACTACATATCAGAAGATGAAAATGGTACCTACCTTATCTTTTTCAAAAACATGTGCTGAAGTCATCCTATCTGCCAAATCTTCCCATTCGGTAGATACCCGCTTTGCCTAGTTATCTGCTGATTTGCATAATTCGGCAGATACCCAAATATTTGCTGATATTAGACAGATACTTATTTATCTGCTGATTTGCAAATTTAGGCGGATACAAAGCTTTACCCATTTTACCAAGAAAAGCATTTATGTACAAATTATTTAGATATCATTAATTTAAATCATTTAATTATTCAAAGTTCATCATCTCAGTAGCAAATACAAGATATTAAAATATTGATTTATCAAAAGCCTTTGTGAATAAATCTGAATATTGTTCATATGTATGGAACTTAATTAATTTAATAATTTTCTTTTCTACATAATATCTAATTAAATGATACATGATGTCAATGTGTTTTGTCTTTGAATGCTGAACATGATTGTTGGTGATTAAGATGCCACTTTTGTTCTCAATGTGAATTGGAGTGTTCATGAAGATTACTCTGTAATCTCTAAGTTGAGTTTGGTTCCACAGCACCTGAGCACAATAACTTGATGCAGCAATGCACTTTGCTTCAACAGTTGATGTGAAAACATAGGTTTGCTTATTGCATTACCATGAAACCAGTCTTCCTCTTAGAAAATGACATCCTCCAAAGGTGGACTTTTTGTTGATGATTCATCCTCCATAGTTACAATCTGTATATTCATAGAGATTAAATTTAGCACTCTTAGGATACCATAATCCCAACTTAGGTTCCCCTTTGAGATACTTCATAATTCTCTTGGTAGCCATCAGTTTTGACACCTTGTGAGCATCTTGGAATCTTGAACACAGGCATGTGGCAAACATGATATCTGGTCTGCTAGCTGTAAGGTACATGAGAGATCTATGATGGCTCTGTACTACTGCTGGTCAACTACTACCCCCTCAAGATCAGTAGTTAGTGAACATTATTTGACATTGAGGTTTTAGCATCCTTAGCATCAGTAGCTTGAAATCTTACTAAAAATGTCCTGAACATACTTAGATTGATTTATGAAGATGACATCAAAGGTTTGTTTTACTTGCAGCCCTACAAAAAAAGTGCGTTCTCCCATTGAACTCATCTTAAAATTTTAACTTTTGAGACTTTCAAAGGCTTTGCGCAGGCTCTCATTTGTCGACCCAAAGATGATATCATCAACATAAATTTGTACTAAAATGATATCCAAACCAACCTTCTTGACAAAGAGAGTTTTATCTATGGATCCTCTGGTGTATCTTAGGAGAAAGATAAAGAGTGTCTCATACCATTTCCTTGGTGCTTGATGAAGACCATAAAGGTCTTTATCAAGTTTACATACATGATCTGGATACTTGGGATTTTAAAAACCTAAAGGTTGTCAGACATAAACTTCTTCATCAATTTCACCATAGAGAAATGCACTCTTAACATCCATTTAAAAAACCTTGAAGTCTTTAGAGGCAGCAAATGCTAGAAAAATTTAGATTGCTTCATGCTTAGCCAGAGGAGCAAAGACTTCATTATAATCAATCCCTTATTCTTGTGTGTACCCTTGTACTACAAGTCTGGCCTTGTTCTTGATATCAATGCCTCTGTCATCTTTCTTGTTTCTGAAAAACCCATTTGATTCCTATTGTAGTCTTCCCATTTTGAAGTGCACATAGTTTCCAAACCTTTTGTCAAACGAATTGAAGAAGCTCCTCTTGCGTGGCTTCTACCCAGCTGTTGTCTCTTAAGGCCTCATCAACTTTCTTTGGTTCCAATCGATTGAGAAAACATGAAAACAAACAGATGTTTGCTTCATTCACCCTACCAGCATCTACATTGCCAATGACATTCTCAACTGGATGCTCTTTATGAATTCTTAGTCTTGGGATCACTTGGAGTTGTTTTGATAGATCCAAATTGGAAAAGTTTGTTTTAGGAAGTTTGGTAGATAGATTAACTGGTTCAATTGCCGAATTGACTCTATCTTCAACATTTGTCATACTTGGTTCCTTTTCAAGAAATTGTCTAGTACCACAATTATCATTATACTCTTCATCTGATAAGTCATAATGAGTAAGTGATGGTTGATCCATATTGTTTGTGGTACTAGCATCTACTCCTACTGATTGAGGCTGGACTGTATCAGTAGATGACCTATTATGACTGGTCCCTCATGGTAGATCTACCAAGTGATTTTCAGCATTTAGGACTTGTATATCTGCTGACCTGTTTATAGAGTCTCCTGAAACATTCTTAATCAAATGGTTAAATGCGTTTATGAATCCATCAAGATAAAACATCCAACTTGGGGCATGGTGAGGAATTTTCATTAAAAATGACATATTCAGATTCCTCAATAGTATGATCAACTTTGCTATATACTCTTTAAGCCTTAGCCAATGATGAGTATCCAACAAAGAACCCATCTACTGATTTCTTAGCAAATTTGGATAGATGATCTTTGGCATTTAGAAGGATTCATGGACATCTAAAAGGTCTGAGGAACCTTATGAATGGTCTTCTATTATGCCATAATTCATAATAAGTTTTTTCATGTGTCTTAACTATCAACACTCTGTTCTGAACATAGCACGCAGTGCTGACTGCTTCAACCAAGAATGTTATAGGAAGTTTGGAGTCAGATAGCATCGTCCTTGCAGTCGTAATAAGTGTCCTATTTCTCCTCTTAGCAACTCTGTTTTGCTGGGAAGTTCTAGGAGCACTATATTGCCTTGCAATACCTTTGGATTCATAAAAAGAATCAAGCGTATGGTTTTCGAATTCAGTGCCCTAATCATATCTAATTATTTTAACCTTTTGATCAATTTGGTTCTCGATTTTGATAATAAATGATTTTAAAATTCAGTTGTTTCATCTTTAGTTTCTAAAAAGAAAACCCAAGTGAATCTAGTAAAATCATCTATTATTACCAAGTAATATGATTTTCTACCCAAACTCTTTACATCTGTTGGCCCAAACAAGTCCAAGTGCAGTAAGTGTAAAGGAGTTATGACCAAGTTCATTTCTTTGGACTTATGAGAAGATTTGTGTTGCTTTCCCTTTTGACAAGCCACACAATGGTCAGCACATGCAAACTCTTTGTTTGAAAGTCCTGTAACTAACCCATTTCAAACTAGTTTATTCATGTTTTTAAGATTTACATATGCCAGTCTGCTGTTCCAAAGGGAGGATTAATTTAACGAAGCTTTGGAAATGAAATAATAAATATTTCCTAAAGGTGATGCATTTTGCATATTGAGCATGTACATATTGTCTTTCTTGGGAGCTTTTAAAAGTATTTTTTCATTTGGAATTTCAAACCCAAAGGATTGAATAATACATTCATGCCCAATGAAAAGAGTGTTATGTTTTTTTATCACATAACTGAAACACACTCAGTAGATTATAGTTTAACTCTTTCACATAATTCACCTTGTCAAAACTTACCTATGCCATTACTGACAGTCCCCCTGCTAGTAATGTATCCTCCTTTTGTATCACTTTCAAAGGCAACAGATCCACCGTCATATGGTTGTAGATTCAGTAGGCAAGATCTGTTACCTGTCATGTGCCGAGAGCATCCACTATCCATAATGCACAAGTTTGTTTTGGCCTGCGGATGATCTCGCACATAAACAAGTTGGTTAGTGATGAATGGGACCTAAGCCAGTTTGGTCTTGGGTCTTCTAGTGTTTAGTATTTTTATGTCAATGTTAAGTGCTAAGGGGGTTTGTGTTTGTGTTGGTTTTGGGTCATATAAGGATTCAGCCGATGTCTTTGTTTTCCAGGCTTTTCTTTTGCTTTGCCTAACTCTTTGAAATCATCCTTCTCTTTTTGATCCTTTGAAGCTTTTTGAGAAGGTGAAATTTTCTCAAAATTATTCTTCTTCTTCTTTTGGTCTGCAGCTGCTGACTTATTCGGCAGATGTTTCAATAGTGCTGAATTTTTCTTGGAATCGACACTCAAGTGGTTTGACTGCCGAACAGTTCTTTTACTACCTTCTCTTTCTTTTGATGGTTGTTTGTCAGCTATAGACCTCCTTGAGGGTTTAGGCTTGTTGAGATGCTTGAAGGAGTGGGCTAGGGGATTATATTGACAGCTTTTGCAAAGTGATAGTCTTCCCCACATATTAGGCACGTGATGTTCATTTGCTTCTTTATTGACTTCATCACCTGCCTGATCTCTTGTAACTCCTTCTTCCTCTTCTCATGCTTGCCTCCCTTAGCTCCACCCATCTTCTTGTTTATCTTATGATCAGCATGGATGGTCAGCTCAATCTTTTACTTTAGGAACCTCTTATTATGAATTTCAACTGCTTCAGAAATAGAATTTTGATTTATGGTTGGGGTCTCATTTTTGAAGAGTCTTAGGTTCCAGCACAGCAGCTTCTATTATGGTTCTTCTTGTTGCAGCTGTGCTTTGATTGAAGCTTTGTCTTGGTGGAGGGATTTGAGTCGGCAGTTAGCTAGTTGGTTTCAGAAGATGGCTTTTCTTTACAAATTTAATCTTTTGAATCATATCCTGCTTAGTTTTTGCCTTGAGAACTTCTTTCTTTTTCTCCTCCTCCTTCTCCGTTTTCTCCTCCTCTTCATCTACTTTCTCAATTGTTCCATCCTTCTCTTCCTATTCTGCTATCTTAATCTCTTCAGCAGATATCTTTGTACATGAGGGTTTGGCAAATACTTGCATATTAACATCAAGGTTGCACTTAGGAGTATATGTGGGAGTGTATATCGTTGGTAGTTCCAGAGCATTATACCCGAAACCTGTCTTGGTTTGATACAACCTTTGGGAGTTTTCAATAAAAGCAAGTAGTTTTTTAAACTTTTCAGTCTTAACATTATATTTATCAGCATATGTTTTAGCAATGGCTAAATCATATTGTGCTGATTTCAATCTTCTCAGGAAATCATAAATTTAGGTCTCAAGGTTGGTTTGCTCATGTTTTAATTGTGAAACAATCTTTTCTATATCTATTATTTTTTTCTTTTTGAGCTTGATCATTTTTCTTAAAATTAGTTCTAAGAGGATTGATTGATTCAACATCCATCATGAGGTCTAAATTATGATGTTTGTACAAGTTTACCTTAGCTATGCATTTAGGTGTACAGTAGGGTTCAGAAGTTACCTGGGGTGAGAAGGTTGAGCTACCAGCCATCAATGCATTATTGATTGGTGTTACATCCTCCACTTGGAAGCTCCGGTCAGTCACCTCTTCTCTTGAGGCTATAGTTATTGTATTCCTTTGACTGAATGAAGTGGAAGGACCTTGGTGCGTTGAGTGTTTTTGTGGGTTAGATGAACTTGGAGGAGATGAGGTTGACTTTGGTGCTTTGCATTCCTTAGCAAAATGTACCAGCTGGTTGTAGTTGAAGCATTTTACTCTGGTATTATCAAACCTAAATCCTGATCTTCTCTACTTCAACAATTTTTTTCTAGTTCTTTGTTGAAATTGCTTGGCCCTAAAGGATATCATGGCTATATGATAATGATATCCATTTCTTCAAGGTCATCTGGATGAATGCACTCTAGATCTTCTTCAAGGAGTTGGGAGAAGTTGGTTTGGTCACTAACAAAGGTAGAGTTTGAGTGATATGATTGTGAAAAGGATAGTAAGGCTGGCTGATTCCATCTGCTGAATGATGGTGATGATTGAGATTCAGTAGTTGGAGATTTAGTGTAGGCGATCATGGGTGCCTATGAGTCACCATAGGAGTTTGATAGACTTGGGGGTGGAGTGATAGTGAACTTGCTCATGAATGAGTCCCATGAGGGCTGATGACTTTGAGGGGTTTGAAGATCTTCCCAGTGATTCTTCATCTGCATCCATCTCCATTTGATAAGCACTTAGGATGCCACATAACTCCAAGAGTAATTATTTTTAGATTTTCAAATCTTCTGATAGACACAGTATAAACCACCATGTCTTTGGCAACGACCTTAAGAACTTTCTGAGAACATCACTATTCTCCATCTTTACTCCAGCTTTATTGAGTCTAGAAGTTCAACACATCTAAGATATGTAGCAATCATGGTTACTCGCCTTGTGAATCCAAACTTTTCGAACTTATGTTTCAAGACATCTCTTTTGTTTTCTTTCATATCCTTCATTCCTTCAAATCTGGCCTTCAAAGCTTCCTACAACTTTTGAGCAGTTGTGAATTTCTTAAAGCCGTGCATGATGCTATAGGTATGCTCATTCTGATCAGCTATAGAGACTTTAAATCCACATCCATTTTCTTCAGATCTTCTTCTGAATTCTTTGTAGGATCTTTGGGAATCATGACTCCACCTTCACTAGCAGCTTGGACCATGGGGATATATGGTCCATTCATAATTGAAAGCTGGATTTTCATGTCTTGATTCCTTATGAAATCCTTCATTCAGATTTTCCAGATGTCATAATCATGTAGTGTAAACATGGGAGGTTTGGTTTGAGTTCCATTCTCGAACTCATGCTTACTAGAATGGCTACAACAATCATTTTGATAAAGGAAATGGGATATGAAGAAAGGTGGTGTTTTATAGCGAGATCAAAAGAAGAAACAACTGATTTGTAGAAAGGTAATCTTCAAGCAAATCAAGAGCCAAAGCTCTGATTCCACTTGTTGGATTGGACAGGTTTTGACTAAAAATAACTTCCTCTTTGATTAGTAACTAACAAATGTGAAATCTAAGTTAGATACTTACTATCACAACACAAATACTTTTAGGAAAGGTAAAAGCACAAGTTGTTCTTTCAAAGTATTCACTTGATTAATCTGGTGTAAACAAAGTGTTACAATCGGCATATACAATCAAATGGGTAAAAAGCTTGCCTCTACTATACAAGTGTGAGGACTTCTATACTAAGAAATCTAAACAATATGAATAAACTATTCTATGTGCAGAGTCTATATCAAATAGATAATCTATGTATCGGAGTTGCCAGCTTCAGTACTATATTGTCTCTAGAAGGTGAAACAAAGTAGCCGTCAGAACATACAATCTTGTTCTTAGTAGTAGTCGATCAGAAGCTCATGGAGTTCACTACTGATTGGCAGTTGATCTACATATGCTGATCATCAAACATTCAACATATGTAGTTCAGCAATTGATTCGGCATATGCTGGTCAACAGTCATTTAGCATACACACTTCGGTAGTGAATTTAGCATGCTGGTCAACAGTCACTTAGCATACGCACTTCGATAGTGAATTCAGCACTTGGTCAACAGTCATTTAGCAATTGGCATTCAATCTTCTGAGTGCGTCACAAATTTGTGACAAGAATATTCCTGTGCTCTTTAAATCTAATGAATGTTTGTTTCTTAAGACTGAATTTTCAGTTTCAGATAATTTGATAATCATGCGAGCTCCAAGGAAAAACAACACATATCTGCTTGATATGAACTCCAAAGAATCAACCTCCACCATGACCTGTCTCTTGTCAAAAGCTTCTCCCTCTGATTTATTTCTCTGGCATGGACGTTTAGGCCATGTGAATTTTAAGAACATTAACAAATTGGTTAAAAATAACCTTGTCAGAGGTTTACCTCAAAAAGACTTTTCAGTAATCGAAAAGTGTATGTCTTGTGCTAAAGGTAAACAGCCCAAGAAATCACACAAGCCTAAACAAGAAAATTCTATTTCTAATCTTCTTGAGTTATTACATTGTGATCTGTTTGGTCCAATAAGTGTGAAGAGTATTGCTAAGAAATCTTATTGTCTTGTTATTACAGATGATTTTTCAAGATACTCTTGGGTTCGTTTCCTAGCGCATAAGGGGGAGACAGCAGAGGTGTTACAAAACTGATTTTAACAATTAAGAATATCAGCAACAAGAAAGTTTTGGCAATTCAAAGCGACAACATGATAGAGTTTAGAAATCAGATCTTTGATTCATTCTATGCAGACAAAGGAATCCTCAGACAATTCAATGCAACGCGAACTCCTCAATAGAATGGTGTTGCTAAAAGGAAGAATCGAACTCTTATTGAATCAGCCCGGACTATGCTCATAGAATCTAAACTTCCTATTATTTTCTGGACAAAAGCAGTCAACTGTGCTCTTATGTTCTAAACAGAGTTCTGATTGTGAAAGACAAGATGAAGACTCCATATGAACTGTTTCACAAGCGTAAGCCGTTGATTGACTTCTTTCTCCTTTCGGCTGCTCATGCACATTGTTAAATACTCAAGCTCAAAATTATAAGTTTGGAGTAGTGTCAATTGAATGTTACTTTGTCGGATACTCTTCAACCCAAAAGGCTTACAGAGTATACAACAAACGGACCCAAATAGTGCAAGAATCTTTCTATGTTGATTGGCAAGAGTCGAATGTTTCCAATGTTGGTTCTAATCCAGATTGGTTCTATGATTCGAACACTGTTTTTAATTCATTCAATCTGCCATCCTTCCCTGATGATGACGTTCCTTCATCAAGTGGTCAACCTTTCATTCCCGTTCAACCACCACCTCAACCACAACCAGAACCAATACCTCAACCTCAACCTGAACTACTACCTCACCTTCAACCAGAATTCCTACCTTAATATCAACCTGAACCTGAAAACCAAATCCCTTCAACACCATCACAAATTCCACAATGTCCTATTTCCAATCAACAATCCTCCTTACCTTTATCAACCTCACAACCATCTTTCCCACAACCCACTTGATCCAATTCCTTAACCCTCAACACTAACTATAAAACTCTAAAAGACCACCCATATGATTATGTCATTGGTTCAATATCTGATGGTGTCAGGACTCGAAGCCAATCTGGGCTTATCAATGAATGTCCCTTTGCTTGCTTTCTATCAAAAATCATTCCCAAAAATGTCGCCATGGCTCGTCAAGATCCAAGCTGGGTTGAGTCAATGCAGTTAGAACTTCAACAGTTCAGAAAACTAAAAGTGTGGCAACTAGTTGATCTTCCTCCAAATAAGTATCCAATTGGTACAAAGTGGGTATTCAAAAACAAACCAGATGATTATGGAGTTGTGATTAGAAACAAATCAAGGTTGGTTGTTCAAGGCTTTGCTCAGGAGGAGGGGATTGATTACACAAAGGTGTTTGCCCCTGTAGCCCGGATTGAAGCCATTCGGATTTTTGTTGCTCATGCTGCTCACAAAAACTTCAACATTTTTCAGATGGACGTCAAATGTGCCTTCTTGTATGGAGCTATTGACGAAGAGATCTATGTTTGCCAACCATAGGGTTTCGAAGATCCAGATTTTCCTGAAAAAGTCTACAAACTGGATAAATCCTTGTATGGATTACATCAAGCTCCTAGAATCTGATACGAAACCCTAACATAGTATCTCCTCGGAAAAGGCTTCACTTGTGAAACTATAAACATGACTTTGTTTAAAAAAGGAGGTTAATGGAGATGTGCTTATTGTTCAAGTATATGTCGACGACATCACCTTCGGCTCAACGAATGAGAAGTTATGTAGAGAGTTTGAAGAAGTGATGAAAGAGCGCTTTGAAATGAGTATGATAGGAGAGATGTGCTTCTTCTTAGGATTACAGGTCGATCAAAAGCCAGATGGAATTCTCATTCATCAAGAGAAATACATTCTGGAAATCCTATTGAAGTACAACATGAATGATGCTTCTCCCGAGCTTACTCCTTTTTCTGCACAAACCTGCTTAACCCCTGATGACAATCGAAAGCCAGTTGATGCTTATCGATATCGTTCTATGATTGGATCCCTAATGTATCTCACAGCAAGTCATCCAGATATTACATTTGCTGTGTGTTACTGTGCTCGATATCAAGCCAATCCCAAAGAATCCCATGAGAAAGCTATTAAACGTATCTTCCGCTACTTAAAAGGATCTCCCTGTCTGGGTCTCTAGTACCTGAAGGGAGGAAACATTGATTTTCATGCGTACTCTGACAGCGATTTTGGTGGTTGTAAGCTTGATAGAAAGTCGGTTACAAGCGGATCCCAATATCTCGGAGATTTCCTGGTTTCATGGCAAAGCAAGAAGCAGACGGCAGTTTCTCTATCAATAGGGGAGGTTGAGTATATTGCTGCTTCAAGTTATTGCTCTCAAGTGCCGTGAATTCAACATCAAATGATGGATTACGGGATTAATTTTCTTCACACGCCGCTCTTCTGCGACAATGAAGCAGCCGTTGGAATTGCCAAAAATCCAATTCATCATACTCACACCAAGCACATTGAAACTAGAATTCATGCAATCCGAGATGCACAAGAAAAAGGTTTTATTGACATTATTCCCATTTACACCAAAAGTCAAAAGGCCGATCTCTTCACAAAAACCTTTGATAAACCTCGGTTTTATGAATTGATCAACATGTTCGGACTAATTTCTTTTTAAAGGAAAATTCTGGCTACAATCTGTAACTATTTCATAAGTATGCTGATTTTAATTATTCTTTAAAAAAATCTATTCTTTATAATTCGTGTGAAAAGAAGTTTCAACACCCACACTTTCCCGAAGTGTTTCTCCGTTTACAAGAAAATTTCTTTTGTTGCACTTTAATAGAAATTTCGGGAGAGAATAGACTTGGACTATTTATATTTCTCTTCTATTGCTATTGTTCTGTATATAATCTTATCTTTCTTTGGTGTAGGATTTAGGAAGCTTGGATAGTGTCTAAAGGAGGTCAGAGGCATTGTGTTGGGAGATGTCGGTAGGCCCGGTGGCCTAAAACGAAGTAGACAATGAGTGTGTGACGTAACTAAAGATCAACCTCAGTGATAAGGCTTATTCCATCTCATCTCGGCTTGCACAAAGTTACAAATCTCGTCCAAATCTGTGTTGAGAGTGGCTGATTTTTGCGTTTGATCTTGTATTACCAAATTTTCTCCATCCTTTAGCCCTGAATAAATTACATGTCCAACTCCTCTACTATACGTAAGCATTGACCTGGAGAGATGATCTTCTCTGTTATAGGTGAGTATAGACCTGAAGCTCTCATCAACACGCTCAAATGATGATCTTCTCTGTTATACGTTAGTATAGACCTGAAGTTATCATCATTTTGCTTAAATGATTATCTTTTCTGCTATACGTGAGTATAGACCTGGAGCTTTGATCATCCACCCTTCATCCATCCTTATGTATATCATATGATTCACTTTGTGTCCATTCCAAAAAATTTCAATCAGAATCAATGATTAAACTCTATAAACCATGATGACGAGATGAGTTCTTTGTCGAATGACTATGGGAACCAAGTTTCTTGAGCATTCTTAATCGAACCCAAAACATGATAAAATTGTGTTACAAGTCTTCGTTGAAAAGAATACGGCATGGGTTTAAATGGACAAGCATATTGGCAATCCCATCAATCCTCGACTCTCTAGACGATTTCTTGCAAAAGCGTGTCCGATATCCTTGCCTCTGTACATAAAAAAAATGGTTATTGTGAAACTGTTATTTTGCTATGCGAAACTATTGTTTCGCTATGCGAAAGTACAATTTCCCTGACCTGCTTCTGCGAGCGAAACTATAGTTTCGTTGTTTGCGCGAAACTGTTGTTTCTCCATGCGAAACTATAGTTTCGGCCTATGCGAAACTGTGGTGTATAAATACTAGTTTCGTCATTTTTTTCGACATCTGCGAAATTCCCCATTTTATTTCAAAAACAAACCGTCTTTTAGCCAGGGATTCAAAATTGATTTTTGAAGTGTTTTTGTGCAAAACTAACCGGTAAATCTCGTTTCTGAACAAGTTTCGAACCTTCGGATGTGTTTTGTTTGCTTTTTTAAGCAAAAATGGTTTTGGTGACTTTTGGGTTTCATACATTCAATGTGCAAAACTATGGTGTCTTGGTGAGAAGTTGAACGAAAGTTCACTGATCTGTGCGAAACTATCTAGTCATGCTGCTCGTGTTCGCTGAATAGTTTCGCCCGGATCTTATGAATCTATAGTTTCGGAGTCCATGCGAAACTGTAGTTCGCATTATGCGAAGCTATAGTTCCCAATGCGAACTACAGTTTCTCTTTGCCAAACTATAGTTTCCCGTTGCGAAACCATAGTTTCTCACTCCAAGAGAATCTATTGAGTCTTGGTTGCGAAACTATAGTTTCTCACGTGTACTCTCTTCAGTTTCGTTGGTTCTTGCGAATCTATATTCTTCTGTGCGAAACAATAGTTTCTTCTTGTGAAATTATATGCGAAACTAATTAAAAAAATTATATTATTAATTAATATATTTAATTTATGATAATAATAAATAGAAAATAGATAATATCAATTAAAATTATAAAATTTTAAATGTTTTATAATCTCTTGTGATCTAGCGAATTCTCGGTTTCACCTGCAACCACTATGGGGAGTTTGAAGTTTGATCCCAGATCAAACATGATGGCGTACCTAAACGATAGAGATCCAAAGTCTGCCGGCTATAGAGATGCCATTGATTGGCTAAAGAGATCTCCCATCTACTATGCCATTTCTCACTCTCCCATTATAGATGAGAAATAGATCAGAGAATTCTGGAGAACGGCTAAGCATGATGCCAAGCAAAAGTTTATCAAAGCGTCGATTCAGGGAGAGCTATTTGAGATCTCAGCCGAGATAGTGGCCAAGGCCCTACGTCTGGAGGATGACATGGGGGAAAGAGTAGAGATGACTGATTATGAGGTTATTAGAGCTTTTAAGGAGATTGGTTATGAGGGAACCGATTTCGAGAAGCGGAAGGAGATCAAGAAGTCATTTCTCTCGAAGGAGTGGAGGTTTGTAGCTCACATCTTCATTAGCTGTTTGTATCATAGGAAGGGAGGATTAGATGTGCTAAATCTGAAATGGTCCACATCTATGATTATGTTCTGTAAAGGTGAAAAGGCAAACATAGCCCAGATCATTCATGACTACCTGTTAGAGAACATCATGTCTCTAAAAAAGGATAAGTGGGTGCTCTATCCAAGATTCATTCAGATCATTCTAGATTATCAAAAGCCAAACTTACCTAAGCTCGAAGATGAACTAAGATTGACTCCAATGAACCCGAGGATCTTTGCTGACTGTGCTGCTTCCAGGCATGATTTTTCAAGAAAGATCACATATCTGCTGGAGAGCATGTACACAGAAGAAAGGTGGAACTATATCAAGACTTTGATCCCTCTTGAGGAAAGAAGAACGACAGAGACCGGGGAAATGTTGAGGAGATTAGAAAGAGAAAGAAGTACACGAAGGAGACTAATTTGACCTTTGAAGAGCAATTGGATGAGATTGAGGAGGAACTAAGAAAGAAGAGAAAGAAGAAGAGTGCTGAGAAAACAATTAGAGCTGATTCCCCGATACGGGAAAAGAGGAGTAAGAGCAAGCAGCCAGTCATTCCTGAGACTAAGCGTGCAGGAGAACTGAGAGGGGAAGGAGGGATGTTAGATCAGTGGTTGAAGAGGATGTGATTAGGAATGTCAATACATCCTTATCAAATGAACTAAGCATGAAAAAGACCATGCTAATAAACTCAGAGGAGAGGTAGAAAATAAGGGATTCAGAGATTGATAAGATGAAGAAAGTTATATTAAGCTAACAGGATTTGATAAGAAGGCTGTTGGAAGAGGTAAGTGATCTAAGGAAGACTGCTGGTGCTGCCAATGTAATTAGTGCTGAATAAATCAGGGAAATGACCAACACATCCAAGTTCCCTTTTACTCATAAGACCCCAGGAGCAGGTGTGAGTGGTGTAGGAGGATCAAGAGTTGGAGGTAGTGTTGGTGGAATCTCTGGAGCTAGTGAAAGTAATGTAGGTGGTGATGAAGCTGATGTTAGAGATGAAGCTGGTGGTAGTGGTGTTGGGTTTGAAGCCGGTGCAGATAGTGGAGAAGAAGTTGTAGAAGGAGAGGATGCTGATCAAGTGACTGAAGCTGAATTCATTGGTTTGGGGTTTGATTTGGACACCGATCTTACTGGAAATGAGGTAATCAGGATGGAGAGTCAAGGAGGTGATAAAGGGAATGTTGAGCTTAACTTAATAGATGAGGAGGAAGATGTGGAAGAGCAGTTGGTGGACCATGATTCTCAGCCGAATTTTACATAGTTGATGAGAGGCCAATGACTATGTGGCTTAAAGGAGTTCAATCAAAGGAGATGTGGTTGAGTTGAGCAAGGAGGATTGGTTTACTAAAAAGGAGGAACCAGAGAAGCTAACTCCTCTGTTTTAGAACATTAAATAACCAGGGAGGAAGGAGTCAGATAAGAAGATTATGAGTTGGAAGTACAACTCAAAGCTAAAGATGTTTATGATTAAAAGATGTGGAGGGGGAATCTTTTATTTGCACTAAAGGAAGGCATTTAAGACCCTTCCTAAGTGGGATTTGAGGAGGTTACCAGAGATTCCCGAAATATGAAGCCAGAGAGGAGACGATCAAAGAAGGATCTAGACTGGGTGACTAGGAAAGGAAAGATTGTTTTGAAGCTAAAGTCACCAAAAACCATCAATAGAGTAAGGATACCTGATCAACAACCTTCTAGACTGCTGAATTTCAAGAAGTGGTTCTATGATAACCAAACAGGTGAATCAGTGGGGAGGGTGAAGGATGGAAATGAAATAAGTTTGTTTGATCCTATGGAGGTCTTCTCATTCAGTGATGATGATCTGAAGGTGTTATGTGAGAATCAGATTAAGGCCGGAGCTGGAGAAGAGACTAAAACTGAGGCCAGCTTGTTTGAGAGGGTCGCAAACAAAGCTCGAGGTGTGAGATCGGAGATTAAGCAGCTTGCAAAGAGCATGCAAGAACATGAAGATATGGAGGCAGAAGTTAGAGACTTAGCTAGAATGATGGAGAAAGCAAAGGCTGGAGCTGATTCTGAAGACCCGGCAGGTGAATACCCCCCTAGGGGGAGTATTGATGATCAAGTATAGGGTGGTATTCACCTTGCCATTTGTTTTTGTTGTTTAGTTATAGTTTATGATAGCTTAGATATTAATGTAATAGGATCTAGTTTACCTTTGTCTTATTTTGTATTTTGTGGCATGCGAAACTGCAAGCGAAACTGCAGTATAGCCCGGTAGTTTCTCATGCCATGGTGCATACAGTTTCACAGTAGGCGAAGCTGTATGCGAAACTATGTCCTGTATATATATGTATCTTTGTTTTTCATTATGTAACTCTTGGAACTTTATTGATATTACAGATTTGAGTTCATTGATTGTTGGTATATTGCTAGGAGCTTATATTTCTTATATTTGAGCATTATTCTTCTTGTTCTTCACAAATCATCTTACAAATGAGTATTATGTTTGATTTGGGTACATATTCTCTCATTACTTGGCCCAAAAGCTATTAGACTTAGTGATATCTTGTGGATTTCAGTGTTAAATCTTTATCAAAAGCACATTCTAATGATCATCTGGACCAACACATCCCAACTTTAAAGGAAATTAAGGCTTGGCTTGGAAACTATTTCATGATCTAAGATGTTGGTGAAACCACATATTTTATACGAGGGAAGATTTACCAAGGCATATTAAAGAGACTTATTGGCCTAAGTTGATGTACATAAATTGTCAAGTCTATTTAATGCCTCTCAATACAAAAATTCAAGCAAGGTTTCTTGCCCATCATACATGGTATCGCCCTTAATAAATCTTAATGTCCTAATGTAGACAAAGATAATAAAAGGATGAAATAGGTTCCATAAGTTTTGACAATTAAATATATTATTTAGGATAAGGTATGCACTATACTGACTTATGGTTTACTTTAGCACGCGAAGCCTTTATAAGCAAAATCTTAGAGAGAGGCACTAGATGTTATCAAGAGTATCCTCGAGTATCTTTGAAGGATAAAAATATGTAATTGATATATAGAGGAGTGAAAGAATAGCTATCTATGAGATGTTACCTAGATGATAAGTTCCTGTAAGGATCACCACAATACAATTAGATCTATCTCGTGTTGAGAATACAGAATGTAATCATCACGGTAACAAAGATTGAATATAGAAATTTAAGAACACGCATGAGTAAATAACTTTCAAATGTATTGATCTCTGATTCGTTTACAAGGCAGAATTATAAATCAGGAAATGAAAACTGTATCTATCAAGTGCTTCCTATTACAAAGAAAAACTTCTATATATAACAAAAAGAAGTTCTCGCGCGAAAACTGCAGTTCTCGCGCGACTGGTAGTTGTCGCGCGAGAAGCAGTTTTCGCGCGATAACTCTAGGTTCTAGCGTGACTTGATCTTGATCTTCATCTTGATTTGATTTCTCGAGCCTCATAGGTTCAACCTCTACAATCTCCCCCTAGGCTCGGTAAATCAATGCTGTTAAAAGTCCACGTCAGCAACCTGATAACTACCCCCATATGCATACATCTTGTTGTCCAGGGCATTCGTAATCATCCAACCAAACTGTGTCGCTATGAAGTGTACAAATTCATCTGATACAATTGGACATGCCTGCAGCTTCATCAAATCTTCTTTACGAAACTGTAGCAGATCCACCGGGTCAATGTTACGGAACTCTTTATCTTCACACTTAATCACTGCATGACCACTATCCTTTTTACAACTTCACCCCTTTAGCTTAGATAAGCTGTTAATTGGCACAAGAGTGTGAATAGGAATCTTCATAGCATATCTTGGATGTCTATAAACCCTTATCGTCATTGGCTTGTTCATGTTCGGGTCCATCCTAGTCTTATCTTCAATAACTTTGGATTTGGCTATCTTAAAGTCTTTAAAGTTAGACTTGCTTTTTCTCCATATCATATTCCTAATCTAATTAGCTTTGCTATAGTTACTCGGGTTAAAGAACGGGACACGACCCATAGCATATAAATCTGATGCTCTGAGCGTATGAAAGTCGTGCTCGTACGCCCAACTAATGATAGGTTCTGAGTTTCCGTACCTTGTGAAATGTTTGGAATGCCTCAGCGTATGAATATAAGTTGGGGGAGGAGGAGCACCAACTGTTAGGTTACCGACCAGACGCACAACACTTTGGCCTGTAACATCTACTGTCACATCAGTCGTTTGTGTATTGCTCGACTCCCCCACAATCTCACCTTCTTCAATCAAAGAATCAGAAAACAAGTCTTTGAGACTATTTTCGAATATATCTGTATACTCAAATCCCTCTTTCAAATCATCAAAAGTATTAAACTCTTCTTCTATCTCATTAGCAGTAAGACTTTGCTAGAATGTGTAAAATTCTCTCTCATATGCAGCCTCTGTTTCTGGGTCTAGTGGAGTGTAATCAACTGAATCATCGGGACTTGGTCCGGAGACATTTTCAGTTCCTGATGTTCTAGCATCACCTGTAGCTGTAGAACTAATGTCACCACCTTGATCATCATCATCATTTCCCCCATCATCATCATCATCATCATCATCATTTCCCTCATTACCATCATCACCATTATCATCATCATCATCACCATCCTCAGACGAATCATAATTAATCAAATCTAATCCCTTTTTATCATCAACTGGGTTTGGGATAGGCATCATGTGTTCAGGCTCAACAAACGCCTCTCTAGTAAAAACTACAGGCTGGTCCTCAGTAGTCATATGAACATCAGTAGATGGTGACTCTTGACCAGCTTCAGCAGTCTCTGTTGTCCTCTCCTGAACAACAAGATCAATAGGATGCTCTGTAGGAATGATCGAGTCTATCACAGGTTCTGGATCAGCAGTTTACTGTCCGCTACTTTCTCCAACTTTAGTGGTTCCTTGATTAGTAAACTGAGATGAACCACCTGAAGCGAAGTCCCAAAAATTCTACTCTAGAATCTAAACATAGCTGAATAAGAAAGTTTGCTGATGTTCAACATTCTTAATCCTCTCATCTCTATCAGCTAACTGTATCTGTAGATCATCTATCACTTTGGTCTTCTCCAACATCTCTTTCTCAAGATTATGTACACGTTCCTCTAATGTAATACGTGTTGGTGAACTAGTTGACATACTAGCACCTTGTCTTTTCTCAGGAGGTGTACTTAGGAAGTCTTCCATCCCAATCGTCTCATCCATAATCTGATCTTTAGGAGGTGTCCTCAAAATGTCAGCAATAGAAGTGGGCAACTCAGTGAATATAGTTGGTGTTGCCTCACTATCTGTGATAGGAGTCTCAGCAAGATTATCCTCCTTAACAATAGGCTCAGTGGTCACTGGGGTCCGACGTCTCCTCAACAAACCACATCCTCTACCCCTACCATGAGGACTTTCACCTGCTCTCCTCGCCATCCTCTTTCTCCTCCCTCTAATCACTGGAGTCTCATCAGGAATGAAATCAGAATCACGCTCCTTAGCAGTGCGTTTGGCTGGTGTTTCTCGCACTCTAGGAGGTTCCTGTAATACATTGGGTACATTCCCAATCTGGTCACTATCGGTCTCACTCCCACTACTAGTAAACCAAGAATCTATCTCAACATTAACTTTAGATCTGGTAGCAGCTTGAGAACTCTCAGGGGCTTCTGGTGCAGTACTCGTAGATGGACTGGCTGTAGCAGCTTCAGCAGCCTGAGTAGTAGATGTAGATGCACCAGATGTGACATATGTTTGGACATGAGGATAATCAGTCATTTGTGGTCTATCTTCAGCTTTAAAACCATCTACAAATCTTCCCAATTTGGCAAAATAGGAACCATCCCATGCATTCCCACGAGCACCCATCAGATACGTGAAGATCTCTTTCTTCATCATCATGACTACATACTTAGGTGAATCAGATATAGCTAGCTCATGATGAGCAGCATTAATAATAATTTGTATAAACCTCGGGTACATGATAAACTTCCTTCCAACCATCGCAATCACATTCTTCTGTATCTCAGAAAATATTGCCTTGGATATGCTATATGGTAAATCATCAACGAGTGATATCAGCAAGGATCTGAATACAACACTCAAACTATCCATGCCTGCCTTAAAATTGCTAAGGCAATGGATGACAATGTGAAACAAGTACTTCCAAAAGGGTGGAAGATACTTCTTCTCCAGAGATGGGTATCTATGACTGTAACCCATACGTGTCAAACAATCCTTGACAGCATCATCATCAATCTTTACAGGTGCATTGGGTACATCCTCAAGCAATAGCACACTGTTGATTACTTCTGCTGTAATCACAACCCTTTTTCCTTTGACTGTGGTAGTAATACAGGGTTCACCGTCTTCATCTATCTCATTGGCTGCCGATAGCCAGAACTGATCAATGACGTCCATATAGATGTTAGGACACACAGATATGGCATAGTGTACACGTGAAGACTTCAACCCCTCTATCAATGATAGAAACAGAGATTTATCTTCAGTTACATCCCCGAGAAAAGCTATGGCATTATGGTTCTTATTGAAAAACCATACACCGAGCCATCTGAAACATGAAGCAATAACATCAGTACTCAAGAATGAATAAAAACATTTCAGAATTAAGAAAAATAAAATCAACACTTAGAAAAAATTCTTGGAATTTTAAACTTCTCGCGCGAAAGCATTGCTGCTTTTCGCGCGACAAGTCAAGTTGTCGCATGAATTTTGAATTTGACCAGAAGTTAACTTTTGTGCGGCAAGTTCAATATCATGCGAAAAGTTTTGAAAGTTCTCGCGTCTGTTCATATGCTCGGTACTTTTCGCATGCGAAAAGTCTGGTACACTTTAAAGTTTTCAAACTATCAATTTTAAGTGATTCAACCATTAAAACATGTTCACCGAGTGTCGTCTAGGTGATTATTAAGGTTTATTAAGGTTAATTAGTTCAAATTTAATGTATTTTAGGTTCTAGAAGATTCGATCTAGTTCAAAAACACTCAAATCATCATTATAACCAACATTATACCTTAATGTATATATTGAAATCAATAAGCGACTTTAACGAACACTAGTTTCAATTTTGACAGAGTTTCAACTCTTAGAATTTTAGAGTGAAAATTTCAAAATTGTTGTGCGAATACTTGACTTTTCGCACAACTGTACCTTTTATAGTACTCCAACTTCTCGCGCGAGAAGTCAGAGTTCTCGCATATATACTTTTCGCATGACTTTCAAACTTTCACATGAAATAGAACTTCTCGCATCAGAAAATCTTTTAGCATGAAATGAACTTTTCGCCTGAAATAAACCTTTCGTGCGATAAGTTCTAGTTTCTTGAAATAATTTAATTAATTTTTTTTTTAATTTTTCAAATTTTAATGAACTTATTGAGATTTATGATTTGTTGTGAAAAATGATTATGTTTAACTAAGTATTTACAATCATTCTAACACCCTTAATTTTGATCATTTTGTAGAACAAAAACTAAAGCGAAAACTAAACAAGTAAACAAAATTCATTGTTAACACAAATCAATATGACTCAAAACTTATGCTAACTAACTTAAATATTTTTGATAAATTCTCAAGTATAGGATCATATGTCTTAGAAATTGATCATTACCATTATCTAGCTTTATTATAAATAGAACTGGTTATGTTGATTGCCAATATATTGAGTCCAATTTAAACTTAGCCTTCAAGTTTACTTAGACACATAAGCTGTGATTTTATCATGTTTTGATTAAATTATATGTCTGTAGTGTGTCCCACAATCAAAAATCCTGTAGAACCTTATCCAACTTCAAGACACTTTCGAGATTTCAAGTCACCCTAATTTGACTTAAACCTTTCACTTCTAATTAGCTTTTTCAGAATGAATTTTCTAATATAATATCTATTATGAGCATAACTAGCCTGAGAAACATTTCTGAACACAGAATATTAACAAGTTTTAGGACTTATTTAACAGCCAGTCGGACTTACATGCCCCATCTTTTGATTTTGCCTCCTGTGTCAAAACATATTCTCAAAAAGAAAAATATTTATCATATAGTATGTATGTCTTTGACATATCTTTTATTAATGTGCTCATTGGCATCTTTTATTCCTATATGGCCTTTTAGGCTTCTTTTTTGCTCATTTTGTTTGTTTTTCTCTTTGTATTTTGTTTTTCATTTGTTTTTATTTGTTACACATATATACAATATCTGAAAGAAGCTGAATCAGAAAGTAACTGGCTTGAGTATGACTAGACTATAACTCTCAGTCTGTTTTAGCATGGAGTCAGAGTTATCACAAAACCTTGATGAGTTACCCACTTCAGTCATAGAAAGTTACTTTCAGTGCATCACAGAACATAGTGCTTTTCATACTTGAATATCCAGCCTATCAACATATCAAACATAATCCAAGTCAGTTTCTTGTAAGCCTTAGGATGCAACGATTCAAAATCAAGAAATGTAATATCATTTTCTATGTACACTTGAAAACTTAATTTTTTTTCTCAAATTTTTAGAACCAAAAGCTTTTTGTAAAGTCATTTTTCTCAAATCTATGTACGTTTTACTCCCCCTATGAACAAAATATTTTTGTATTTTTTAATTTTCTCCCCCTAAAATTATGATTATCTAGACAGAAAAAAATAACAATTTTAACAAACAAAGAAAAACATTTTTGAAAAGGGTGTAAGAATAAGTGTTAACCAAAGTTAATCATGCCCAAAGATTTAACTAAAAAGTCAAATCTGGAATGATCAAACGCCTTAACAAATCAGCAATGTTTTCATCTGTAGAAATTGACTCCAAATGGATAAGTTTCCTTTCAAAACAGTCATGGATGAAATGCATTCGAATGTCGATGTGTTTAGTCTTAGAGTGTTGAATTGGATTCTTCACAATGTTCAAAACTACAGTATTATCATAATAGATTTTAGTATCGTAAATATTAAGGTCATAATCAAGAAGTTGTTGTTGAATCCAGATGATTTGTGAACAACAGCTTGATACAGCCACATATTCAGCCTCTACAGTTGAAGTGGATACTGTCTGCTGTTTCTTACATTTCTAAGAAATCAACCTATTGCCAATAAATTGACAACCGCCAGTAGTAGACTTCTTGTCCAAGTTACATCCTGTATAATCACTATCAGTATAAGCAAATAAGTTGAAATCAAAATTTTTAGGATACCAAAGACCAAGTGTGGGTTGACCCTTGAGATACTTAAAAATCCTATTGACAACTTTCATGTGAGATTCTTTTGGATTATTTTGATAACGTGCACACTGACAAACAGGATACATGATATCCGGTCTGCTTGCAGTGAGATACATCAAGGATCCAATCATTGATAGATACATGTGTTGATCAACATCTTCTCCTGTGAGATCTGGAGTCAAAGTAGAATAAGAAGACATAGGAGTAGGAGCTGTCTTGGAGTTTTGGAATTTGTACTTATCCAGGATACTATGAATATACTTTTCTTGATGCATCAGTATTCCTTTCTCATCTTGTTTAACTTGAATACCCAAGAAAAACATCATTTCTCCAAGAGCACTCATCTCAAATTTCTTCTTCATAACCGCCTCAAACTCTTTGCACAAGTCATCATTGGTAGACCCGAAGATAATATCATCAACATAAACTTGAACTAGAATCAGATCATCACCAGTCTTCCTTATGAATAAAGTTTGATCAATAGCACCTCTTGTATAACCATTTGCAAGCAAATGTTCAGTGAGGGTGGCATACCAAGCTCAAGGTGCTTAGTGTAAACCATAAAGTGCTTTATCTAACTTGTATATATAGTCAGGATGATCAGGATCTTCAAATCCTGGTGGTTGACAGACATAAGTTTCTTGCTTCATTTTGCCATACAAAAGCATAGTTTTCACATCCATTTAATAACTTGAAGTTCTTGTATGAAGCATATGCCAGAAAAATTCGTATAGCTTCTAGTCTTGCAACTAGAGCATATACTTCTTCATAATCAAGACCTTCAATTTGATAGAATCCTTGTACAACAAGTCTGGCCTTGTTGCGTACTATCATATCCTTTTCATCCATCTTGTTTTTGAAAATCCATTTCGTGCCGAATGGCAACTTACCCTTTGGTAATTCACACAGATGCCAAATATTTAGCTTTTTGAATTGCATCAGCTCGTCTTGTATTGCCTCTACCCAACTGTTTTCTTTCAATGCCATTTCAACATTCTTCGGCACTATTTGAGATAGAAAACATGAATATAGACATGTATTTATTGCTCCTGATTGACTTCGAGTTCTGACGCCTTGGGATAATGGATCGATAATTGCTTCCGTTGGATGGTTTCTATGAACTCTCAGCTGTGGAATAGCATCTTCAGAGATAACTTCATCTAAGTTAGACATATGACCAACAGGCTCTTCAACAGTGTTCCCTCCTTCTGGTTGATAAATAATTTCTTCGTCTAGATTATCATCACCAGTAGAAAGATCTTCAAATGGTACTTGAATAGTATCAATTGGGGCACTTAAGGTAGAAGATGAACTCTGATCAGAAATTTGTGGTTCTTGTTCAATAACTATATCCAGATAAGATGAATCTGTTTGAGAAACAGAATGTGGAATAGCTGCAGCATTAGAAGATGAAGGTACATCTGAAGATATTCCTTTAGCTTGAGAAGTTGTAGATCCAACATCATCAGCAAATATATCTTGAATTGAGGATGTCAAAGGTGGATCAGCTATAGAAACAACAGATTTTCGATTAAATGTTTCAAATAATGAAGCATAATCATAAACCCATGAAGGAGCAGAACCTGCATCTGTTTTGTTAGATTCGTGCCAACCAATATCAAATGACTCAACAATTTGTTTAGCTCTTTTATTATAAACCCGATATGCTATTTTGTAGGCTGAATAACCAATAAAATAACAATCATCAGCTTTTTCATCAAATTTTGATTTATTATCAGATGTGTTTAAAAAAGTACAACAACATCCAAAAGTTTTGAAATATTTGACTTTGGGTTTATGTTTGAAAAAGATTTCATAAGGAGTCTTATTTTGTTATTTGTTAATTAAAACACGATTCTGAACATAACAAGCAGTGTTAATAGCTTCAGCCCAAAAGAATGAAGGTAATTTGGCTGTTGATAACATTGTTCTAGCTGCTTCATATAAGGTTCTGTTACGTCTTTCAGCAAGTCCATTTTGTTGTGGAGTTCCTGCAGAACTGAATTGTCGAGCTATCCCCTTTGAATCGCAGAACTCATTCTAGATACGATTACAGAATTCGGTGCCATTATCACTCCGTATGCATTTGATAGTCTTGTCAGTCTGATTTTCCACAAGTGTCATGAATTTCATTAGCAAATGAGGCGTTTCATCTTTGGTTGCTAAAAAGAAAGCCCATGTAAATCTAGAAAAATCATCAGTAATAACCAAGCAATATGCATGACGTCCTAAACTCAAAACACTTACAGGACCAAATAAATCCATATGTAGCAATTAAAGAATAGAGTCAATTTGTGTATGAGGAAGTTTATGTTGTTTGCCTTTAGAGCATGACAGACAATGCTCTATTAGTTGAAATTCTTTTAGTGGTAAGCCAACTACATGATTTCCTCTAACCAGTTTGTTCATTGTTTTAACATTGACATGACCAAGACGACGATGCCATAATAATGTATCACTTTCTAAGGCTTTAGATAACAAACACGACGCAGTTACAAATTAATGTGTACCATTCATGTCTAGTAAATACGTGTCTTTGTCTCTCAGAGTTCTCAATAATATCCATTCTTTAAGTATTACAAAACTAGGTTTTAAGATTAAACATTCTTTATCAGTGAAGTAAGTTGAATACTTTTTGTCACAAATTTGAGAGACACTAAGAAAATTATGTTTTAGTTCCTCTATAAAATTGACATCTTCAAAGCTTAATACACCATTAGTCACTGTACCTTTCTTTGTAATCTTACCTCTGTCTCCGAAAAAGATAACATATCCTTTCTTGTATGGTTGAATGTTGTTTAACAGGGATATATTACCAGTCATGTGTCTTGAACAACCACTATCTACATGCCAAACACTGTTGATAGCTTGTCTTGGTTGTTCCTACACAATAGGACAAATTTAATTATTTTTAGGAACCCAAGCCATGGTTGGCTTGAGCTCTTTGTTTTCATCTAAATATGATACATTTTGTAATATCATATCTCTTTTGTCATTGAAAATGCATTTTTCATCAACAAAAGGCTCAGAAGTTTTGCCTTTAATTTTCCATCGTTGCACTTGTTTGACTGGTGGTGTGGTGAAATTGTTTTTATTAACTTGAACTAATTTTACTTGTGTCTTTTCCTTGTTTAAATCAGTTTTATTTTTAGCAAAAACATTTGATTGATATAAGTTTCTTTTAAAATTTGCAATAACAAAGAAACGTTTTCTGTTATTCGCAATTGAATTATGAAACTTTTGTTTGCTTGTCAATTGATGTTGATGACGACAATTTCTAGCCATGTGATTTGGCTTTCCACACTCATAACAACATCTTTTACTATATACAGTTGACACTCGCATGTTTTGTTCGAACTGTTTTGGATAACTTCCATAGTTATCATTGAATCTGGCCTTAGTATGTCCTTGGCCTTTTGATTCTTTAACAGTCTCTCTTCTTTTCCTCTCGTGTTGATTAGCTTGAGTTGATTTCAGAGGAATTGAGGTATTGGTCCTAGCTTTTGGACTTATTACAGATGCTGATGCAACATGATTTGTGGCTTTAGCTTTATGATTCTTCTGAACTGGATTAGGAACAGTGTCTGTTGAACCTGTTCTACACACATCTTGTTTCATATTATTAGCAATAATAGAAGATTTATTTTTAAAGAAACTTGCATTTGTTTCTTTAAAATATGATCCTCATCATTAATGTTGCCTACAAAAACAAATCTGTTCTTGAAATCATTTTTCAAGTCAGACATAGATGTTGTGACTCGTTTATTTTCTTTGTTTTTAAAGTTTATTTTTGATTCTCGTTTCTTATCCTTATTTGACAATTTTGGACAAACTTTTGAATCAACTAAAACTTTCAAACTTTCATTAAACTCTAATGATGAATTACAAGATGGTTTTTCATTACAAATCTTATTTTCTAGAGAATCTAATTCATCATCACTCTCCTATTCTTCAACTAAACCATCTATCTTCACACTTTCTGCAAAAAAAAATGTCATTATTAATATTAATTTTTGTTTTTGTGACAGGGTCAACAGTCAATGAAACATTGACTGAAGGTGTGAAGTCAGTTTTTAGTTGAAAACCTAAGCCATAGGTTTCTTCATCATGAGTTGGATTGATGAAGGCAAAGATGTATAATCATGATTAATTGGTGGTGCAATGTTAGCATAACCCACTCCACTTTTTCCACCATTAATCTTTTGTGTCATCTGTGACTTGATTATAACTTCAACCATGTTGGATGAAAGTTCAAATTCATCAACAACTAATTTTGCAAATGAGAGTTCACTATTGAGTTTGTTAATTTCTAAAGATAATTCATCATTGTGTTTTGTCAAATCTTTTATGTTACATTCTTTATCATGAAGATTTAGTTTTGATTGGTAAATAGATTTTTTCAAACCCTCAATTTTATCTTTAAAAATTTTCTCATTAGTTTTATACTTACGAGCTTGATATTGAAGTTTTTCAACTTCTACTATCAAACATTCGTTGTGAACTCTGTATCTTTGTACCTTTTCTTTACACATATCTGAACAAAGAGAAATATATACCTCATCGGTTTCTTCCTTTTTCTTTTTCTCTTCATGGACCACATTCACCATGAAGGCCTTTAGTATTCTTGGTTCATCTGCTTCAATAGATGCTGGAGTATTCTCAGCAGCACTTTGCTCTTTTTCACATGCAGACGCTGGAACAAGCTCAACAGCTTTAAATGATTCTTCAACTTGGACTGGAGTGATCTCAACAGTCTTCTCTTTGACCTCTTCATCTTTTGCTGGAGTAGACTTAATAGCATTTTCATCACCAACCACTTCTTCAATTTTCATCTCTACTTCTTGACCAAACACTCCTTCAAGCATATCCTCAGACACAAACTCTATCAACACATTCTTTTCTTCTTTCTTCTCAACTAGTTCATCCTTAGTTTGAATTTCATCTATCAAAGCATTAGACAGCTACATATCTAGTATCTCCATTTGATCAGACCATTCATATTCACCTTCGGTCTGAGATACTAGAGCTTTGTTGTTGTTGGAAGAACTTGCTTTATCATTTTTTTTCAACCTCCACTGTCACCATCTTCTTTCCATGATCACTCTGGTTTGACCTGGGTTCAGTACATTCTCTGGTAAAATGTCCAAGCTTATCACAGTTGTAACACCTTAGACTGGACTTATCAAATCCTATCTTGCTGGAGTTGTTTATCCCAAACACTTTTCTTCTAGTTCTCCTAACAAAGTTCTTAGCTCTGTACACTACCATAGCCATCTGGTATTTAATGTCATTCTCTTCAACGTCATCAAGATTAACTTGTTGCAAGTCATCCACCAAGATGTTAGGTGCATTAAGTCTTCCAGCTGAAAATGCTTCATAGTTGTTCATGAATGTAGTGAATAATGCCAGATGTTCTTCGGCTATTTGGATGGTTTGTTTGGGTGGTTGGGAGCTAACAACAAAAGCTTGTTGTGTAGGTTGAGAAACTTGAATCTGTGGGTAGGCTTGAGTTTGGGATAGATTTGGAGTTTGAACATAAGGAGTTTGAGGAGTTGCTTGATGTTGAGGCAGTTGGGAATAGCTGACATAATAGTATGGGATATTGGCCATTTTTGCATACAATGTTGATGCTTCAGCTCCCATTAAGTTGATGTAGTTTGCAGCCCTCTGCTTATCATCCATATCATAAGACTTGATAGTGGAAATAAGATCACTGAGTGTTAAAGTGAACAGATCCTTTGTTCTTTTGATGGTTGTGCAGTTGCTGTTCCAGCTATAAGTTAGAGAATTTAACAGCTTTTTGTTAACTGCTATATTCTCTAAGTGATTCCTGCACTCTTCATCTTAGTGACTAGTTTCACGAACCTAGACATCTGAGCTTCCAAAGTCTCACCCAGTATATGATTAAACATGTTAAACTCCTGGTTCAACATATCTTTTGGCTCTCTCTCATATCTTTATTCCCCATAATTTGTTCCTCCATTACGTCCCATAAATCCTTAGCCTTTGTAAAATCTTTGAACTTCTATGCAATCTCAGTCGTGAGTGCCATACTGATAGCAGCATAGGTTTTATCATCCAGTTGCTTCTTCTTCATATCCTCTTCATCCCACAAATGTTCAGGTTTTAGGATCAATTCATTCGTATCATTCGTATACACTGGAATGTATGGTCCTTGCTTAATTGATCTCATCAACTGGGGTTCAGTATACATGACATGGTTCTCAAATCTAACGTCCAATCAGGGTAATCATCTTCACTGAGCAGCCGATGTGGCTTCATGCTCGTACCAATCTCATTGTAAGATTCAAAGTGGTAGTAAGATGCTTCAGATTAGCCATTTTCTTAATCAGAAAGTAAGATTCTTCACAAATTTTTAAAAAAATTTCAAACCCAAAGTTCTTGCGTGTATGATCAACTTATCGCTCGAATTCTTCAAAGTTCTCGCGCGAACAAAACAAACTTCTTGCGCGAAAATTTTGTAACTGAATCTTGCGAAAACTGAAAGTTGTCGCTTGAAATGATTCTGATGTAACAAACTTGGAACCAACTTTTGCGAAAGGTAACTTTTCTCGCCTGAACTTTTCTCTATGATTCTGAATGTTTCAGAAATTGATTATACTTTGATTAATTAAGTGTTTAATTAGTGATTTAGGTACAAATTAGATCCTAATTGTCTCTAATTGATTCAATTAATCTCGTTTTAAGCTCAAAAGGTCATCAAATCAACGAACATGAAGTTTATCAGCTTCAACATCTTCAAATGATCAATCTCAGCAAGAATAAGTAGAAAAACTTAGAATAACCATGAGTTTAATGCTCACAAGCTCTTCAAAACACTTCTTCAAACTTCAACAAATCGATCTAGAGCAACAAGGCTCTGATACCAATTATAAGGATCACCACAATATAGTTAGATCTATCTTGTAATGAGAATACAGAATGTAATCATCACAGTAACAAAAATTGAATATAGAAATTTAAGAACACGCATGAGTAAATAACTTTCAAATCTATTGATCTCTGATTCGTTTACAAGGCAGAATTACAAATCCGGAAATGAAAACTGTATCTATCAAGTGCTGCCTATTACAAAGCAAAACTTCTATATATAACAAAAAGAAGTTCTCACGCGAAAACTGCAGTTCTCACGCGACTAGTAGTTGTCGCGCGAGAAGTAGTTTTCGCTTGATAACTCTAGGTTCTCGCATGACTTGATCTTGATCTTCATCTTGATTTGATTTCCCGAGCCTCATAGGTTCAACCTCTACAGTTCCAGACAAATCTAGATGATCCTTGATCCCAACTAGATATGTATTAACTCTCAATGGAGGAGTATGTGGAAGAGTTAAGCAAAATGTATTTATACAACCTATCACATAGTTTGAATACATTGCTACTTTAGAGGCAACAAAGAAGTTGATTGGACGAAGAAATTTATAGCTAGTCTCTAGGTGGTGCGAATGATCAAGAGACCCGTCGAGGTATTATGTGACAACATTAGTTCTATCACTTAGGGGAAAAAACCACGGTCACATCTTATCACCAAGTACATTATAAAGAAGTTCATTATAGGCAGGAAATATAGCAAAAAGAATGTGATTACCAGAAAGTACTTTAGTTCTACATGGAGTCATTATAAGAGAATGTTTTATATAAATCTATGATGGAACAAATGAGTTAAAGGTTTTTTAAAGCTATTTTGGTTGATAGCCTTTGCAAACTGTGTCCCCCCTCCCCATCCAAAACATATGACTAAGAGGCCCTTTTAGGTTGTTTTTACCTTTAAGCTACTTCAAGTCCTAATGAGTCTTGAATCTTAAGCTAATTGATTAGATAGTTGAAAATCTCTAGAGGTGACTGATTTTGCCTTTTAAGTGAGATTATATTATCATATTATTATCACTACATCACAAACCAATTAGGATTTGAGTTTTCTAGAAAAAAGTGACATTTGAGTCTGTAAGAAGGAAATACATTTAGAGAGAGAACTTTCAAAAATTTACTAATTCATATTGTAGGTTTTGCTTAGCTATAGAGAGTTGTACACGCATACATTCATACGTTTCATTTATAATTAGGAAGAATTTCTTACCATTCATTGCACTAGTTTCTTGACATACAAAAGTTGGTTAAAGACTTGGGATCATCAATTATGCTTCGTGTGGATAGCTTTAGAGAGGGAAAATTCAGGTTCCTTCTTTACATCAACATATATATGTGTTGGATATTAGATTTTCGATAATCGATAATATCAACGTTACTATCAAGGTAAGATCTGATGAGTTTCATATTGGACAACAACAAAGTAATACTTGTAATTGTTTCACATTATGATTCACGAATCACGGTTTAAATTTATAGTGATTAATTATCCAGATCAATAATTAATAAGTGGATTAAACTTTAATTCATTAATTAAATGTTAAAAAGGATTAAAAGGTTAAAGTAATTAAAAGTTAATTGGTAAACATAAGGGTTTAATAATTAAATGTTAATTTTTGAAGGTTTTTAAATATTAACAAACAAGGGACCAAAAACAAAACTACGGGGGTTTAAATTGTAAATTAATTTTAAAAATATAATGAGGATAAGGGAAACCTTAATCCCCATCCCTTGTAGCTAGCGACATCAACCTCTCTCTCTCTCTCTCCCTCTCTCTCTCTCAGTTTTAAACTATGAATAACCACCACTTCATCGCCGCCGCCTCCATGTACTACCACTGTTGTCGTTGGAGCTTGCTTTAAGTTGCAAACGTTGCAAAGTTTGACTAAAATTTTGAATCTTTTCAATGAAAGACTTTACCTTTGTGTTTGTGATTAATTGTGATTAAAATCGAGCATTAATGACCCGTTAGATGTATTTGGTTTTATAATATTTGTATTATTATTTTGGGTGTTTTAGAACCCTAATATAATAGATATGTTTACTTTATTTTTATTGTAAATTGTTTATTTAGCTTACACATGGTTGTGACCCTAGACTACTTTGATGTCGTTTGGTGGCTAAAATGAAACCTAATAAATTTTTTAGTAGTTGCTCGATTTGTATGTTTTATAATATTTTAGTGGTTGTGTAAAATTTTTTAGAAAAATAACAAAAAACTGCAAAATGTTTAAAACTATTTTTCACAATAAAAATTGATTGTTTTTGGTCAAAAATTGACAATACCAAAGTAGTTAATGTGAGGTTAGATGCTTTAAGATTAATAAAGATAATAAATGAAAAATCACAAGAACACAAGGATTGGTCAACAGAGAAAAAGCCCTTGATCTCTAGAAGATCGCGGGCATAAAAACCTTGAGTGGTGACAAATGTTCACCACTAGCTATATTAATGAAAAAGAAGATTGCAACTCGAGAACTATGGCAATGTTTACAATAATCATGTGTGATTGCAGAGAATGAGAGTAAGAGAGATGAACGAGTGCGTATGAATGTGTGTATGTGATTGCCATAGCCTCATTTTATGTTAAACAAGAATAACTAAAATTCCTATTTCTAAGGGATTCTCTCTCAACGTCCACTTGACCGAGTAATCAGCTGACTATGGTAGTCCACGTTCAAAATAAAGTTTAAATATTCCTCTAGATGTTACCTGCAATTAATTAACAAAAAATAATAAAGAGAACAATTTTTAGTTATAAAAATGTACCCTCAGGATCCTTAACCCTTTCAAGACCAAGGATATCCTATCCAGGCAGCCAGGATACTCCGTCTTTATTAAGAAAATATCCACCCTTAACAATCGCCCCCAATATGATGGTTGTGATATTCATAACAGCTATCATATTGATCATTATTTCCTGAAAGTAGTCGTTGCAGAAGACGTGAGAGACGTGATGGGTTGAAAACTGCTCATTACCCTATAACCTAGGTTATCATGATAACTTCCCACTATTGCTTTTAAATTGGAGATAACTAATCCCCATTCCACACATCAAGCAAAATTCAAGGTAATTTTCTCTCCCCCTTTCTTATTTCTTTATCATCTTCTGCGATAATGGGGAAAAAGACGACTCTGGCGACTTCCAGCTCCGAACCCAGAATCTTTGATAGAACCCTTAGGCCCCAAAACCTGCTTGCAGAACATGCAAAGGAAATCTACAAGTTCACAGACGCAGAAATCAACAGCCTAAAACCTTGCTTTCTTCCTGGGACTGTATTTCAACCGTTGGATCCCATTGTGAGAAGCGATTGCGTTTCCACCAAGTGGGTTTGCTTTCCTGCCTTCCCATTTCAGCTTTCTTATTCTTACCCCTTTCCGGCCCTTACCAAGGATTTCTTTGGATTATACGGCATCAGTTACATTCAAGCTATGACGATGATTTGGAGAACTCTGTTCGCCATCGAGGAAATCCTGGTTCGAGAGAAACTGACCCTTAGCGTTGCTATGCTTGCTTACATGTACATTCTTACCACTCACGGATCCAGTCGATTCACCCTTAAATCCAAGCCTCATCATCTTGTTCCTATTTTTAAAACCACCCAGAATGACCATGGCTGGAAGAACCAGTTATTTTTTGTGAAAAGATCCTCGATCCCTACGGGGGAACTCCTACCCCACAAATGGATTTTGACGGTAGAATGCAGGATCCTAGATCCTGAAATTTCTTTGTTCTTGTTCTGATTACTAACCCCTGTTTATTGTTTTATTTTGTTGCTGACAATTTCACAAGACTTGCTAGGCTCTATAAGGTAGAAAGCAGACCTAAAGCTTTCCTAGCTTTGGACCCAATCACTCGGACATTCAAATCCAGGATCCAGGATCACTTACAAGAAGCTTGCCACTCCTCTTCCTTTACCATGTCAAGTAAGGAATTTATTAGTTTAAAAAATATTCTTGATAATAAAGTATACTTATCTGTTTATAATTCCTTGCAGGTGCTCATAAGTCTACTCCTCGCCCTGCTACCAAGTTCGTGCTAGATGATGTGGATTGCATCATCTCTTCCTACAAGAAGGAACCATCTCCTGCTCCTAAAGTCCCAAAACCTGCCACTACTCGCTCCAAAATAATTGCTCACAAATGCAAGAAAACCCAGAGCCAAATGATGAATTTGCAAGCATAGAGAAGCACATTCAAGAGGTCTTCACCGAGGTAAGGATCCTTTATCCTGCACTAATAAACTTTTTTAAGGATATCAATTTTAATAACTTTACCCTTTGCTTTGTAAAGCATTGCAAATCTGAAGAACTCCTATCATGCAAGTCTGAAGGAGCTTCAAGACTATCTAGCCAACTTGAAGGCCTCTGTTGCTGCTCATGAGAAGGCATCCTCCAAGGCTAGGAAAAGGGAAAGGGCGTTGGAAGCTGAGCTTGAAGCCGCCCAAAGAAGACTGAAGATGAGGTCCATGCTACCATGGAACAAGCAAAGATTTGGGCTGCTAAGTCTGTTCTGCAGGCTAGGCTCAAAATGGCGAAGGAGGTGAATAACCCTAACTTCGACAAGTCTTCTTGGGACACGGTGAAATGGGAGCAGACTTTGGCTGACATTGGGGAGTATGATGGTGAAGAGCAGGCTGGTGGAGAGGAAGGTGGTATGCTGGGTCGGTTCTTGTGGGCGATTAAGGTGCTGTGAAAGCCAGAGCCGACTTTTTTTTATGAAGCTTTTATTTAATTTTAATTTCGATAGGGTTGTAATCTGAATAGTAGTTTTAGGATTCAGATCTATGATCCTTACAACACTAGGAAGGATGGCAAAGGTGGAGGGATCCTCTGTTTGTGGGGATGAAGTCTTTGTTGTCCTTCTTTTTAATTTCCTGCATGCTTATCTCAAACATTAGAACTACACTTAGCCTGGGTGGATGGTCTACGATTTTGCTGGTGAAGCCCTGGCTAAGATCTTTTGGCGGTTATTATGAATGTAAATATAATCTTTTGACTTACACGCTTTGTTTAAAATTCCATTTATGTAGTTACTCTGTTGTATTACTTGCAAGAATAAATTGTTTCCAATATCAAACAGTGAAGGGTTTAGGATCCTTTATAATACCCATAACATAAAGAAATGGAATTTAAGCAAATAGAAATCATACCAGAGGACCCTTAATAAGGATCAAATAATTTAGGCTATAGATAATGTTTGGGATTCCAGGATCCTTTATCCTTAGTCACATCTGTACTTAGTACGTTAAAACAATCCTGCAAACACAACTTGGTACTTAGCCAATTAAACTGGGGTCAAGCCAAATAGAAACTGGGGACAAGCCCAAATAACAATTAGGGACAAGCCCGAATAACGTTCAAATGAAAACTGGGATCTATGCCCGTCCCGGGTCGGCCCAAACATTCGTGACATTAAAAAATGCCAAAACCTTAGTTAGCATGAAAATGCTAAAAACCTTAGAGACGGAGGTATGGTACGTCTATCATAACTTAGGATCCTACATATGGCCAACAGCAATGAAATTGTTAGCCACTAAGCGTGCGCAACTGGCGATCGAAGAAAGGTGAAAACCTTATAAACCTTGCAATGTATATAAAATACCTTAGCTGAGGAGAGAGGTGACCAAGCTCTTTAACCACAAACATGCATTGTTAACTGCAAAAACTCAAAACTAAGTTAAAGCAGATGTTAAGTGTATCAACATCCTTGTCTTAACAAATAAATAACATAAGCAAATAATAAAGGAAAATGTTACCAAAATAGGATCCTAGATCCTTTAAGGATCCTAGATCCTGATTACATAAAATATTTTTTAAGGTGAATCGCATTCCAATCCCTTGGCAGTAGAACTCCTTCCATTGTGAGCAGTCTATATGCCCCCTTTCCAGCTTTAGATTCAATCAAATAGGGCCCTTCCCATTTTGGGGCCAACTTTCCATCAGTCGGATTGGTTGTATTCTGAAAGGCTTTCCTCAAGACTAAGTCACCTTCTTGAAATCTTTTAATCCTGATATTCTTCTTATATGCACAAACCACTCTCTATTGATAAGCAGCCATCCTGATTTTAGCAGAATCTCTAAGTTCATTAATAGTATCCAAGTCCTGGATCAAGGATTCATTGTTCGCTTGAGGATCACGGATACTTATTCTGGCTATGAGAACCACCATCTCTGTAGGAACAACTGCTTCAGCTCCAAACACCAATGAGAAAGGAGTTTGACCTGTGGCATTCTGTGGAGTTGTTTTATCGGCCCATAAGACATAAGGCAACTCTTCAGCCCATTTTCCCTTTTTGGCTCCTAATTTCTTTTTGAGATTGTTGATGATGATCTTGTTGCTGGATTCTGCTTGGCCATTAGCTTGAAGTTGAACTGGAGTAGATGTTATCATCTTGATGCCCCAACTGTCATAAAAATTAGTGGTTCTTTCCTAATAAACTAGGACCCATTATCACATACTATTTCAGGAGGGATACCAAATCTAGTAATAATATTTCTTTTAATGAAAGATATAACTTCCCTTTCTTTAACCTGTTCAAAGGCTTCAGCTTCAATCCATTTAGAGAAGTATTCTATCATAGCAAGCATGAAGACTTTTCCTCCTGGTGCCTTTGGCAGCTTACACACTATATCCATGCCCCATTTCATAAATGGCCATGATGAAATAATGAGGTACAATGGTTCGGCTGGTTGATGTAGAATATTGTTGTGCCTTTGACAAGAATCACACTTTCTTGAGTAGTTGACAGCATCTTTTTTCATTATGGGCCAGAAATAACATGTTCTAAGGATTCTTGAGAACAAGGCTCTGCCCCCTGTATGGTTTCCACAGTCTCCTTCATGGAAATCCTTTAGCACTTCTTCAATTTCAGGTTTTTCTATGCACCTTAAATATGGACCTGACAAGAGATTTTCTATACAGTATAGTATCAATTATGGTAAATTGAGATACCTTTGTCCTGAAAGCCCTGGGATTTTCTCCTTCTGGAATCTCTCCATCTTCGATAACTTTTCTGATCGGATAGATCCAGGATCCTTTAGAATTTTCAGAGGATGGAAGATCCTTGGGGTCACTCGAAGTTTCATTATCTACTTCCATTATCCTCTGCTCGTCAATTGTTGGGAAAAGGATGTGAATGATGGGAATTTTCAAGTCTCTGGAATTTTCAAGGATGATGCTAGATTGGCTAAAACATCTGCCCTTGCATTTTCTTCTCTAGATAACTGTGATATGCTAAAAAAATCAAAATACCCTGCAAGATCTTTTACTATTTCTAAGTATTTAATTAGTATTTCACCTTTAACAATATAAGAGTCATTAAAGTGATTAGTGATTAGTAAAGAGTCTACATATACTTGAAGATACTTGATCTTTATACCCTTAGCTAACTGCAAACCTACTATAAGTGCTTCATATTCAACCTCATTGTTGGTTGCTTGAAATTCACAGGCTATGGACTATGGTATTATATCCCCCTGTGGCGATTTTAGTAGTATCTCTAGTCCTGTGCCCCTGACATTTGATATCCCATCAGTGAAAAGTATCCAAGGATCCTTGGTCTTTTCGAGCTATTGAACCTCCAAGTCAGCTTCCTCTTGTAGATCACTACTGAAATCCGCCAAAAAGTCTGCCAATGCCTATGACTTGATAGCATTTCTTGGTTCATATCTTATGTCATACGTGCTGAGCTTTACAGCCCACTTTGCCATCCTACTGACATTTCTAGTTTTCTAAGGACATTCTTGATTGGATAGTTAGTTTTCATAATAATAGGATGGGTTTCAAAATAATGTCTTAACTTAGTAGATGCCATAATTAAAGCAAGTATTAACTCTTCTAAATGAGAATACCTGACCTCAGCATCTAGAAGACTTTTACTTACAGAGTACACCAGATGTTGTTGACCTTCATGATCCTTGACCAAGACCACACTAACAGCATTGCCTGATACAACAAGATAAAGGATCAAGGATTCTCCTTTGGTTGGCTTCATTAGTGCCAGCGCTAAGGATAGATAATCCTTAAGAGCTATTATAGCAGCTTCATGCTTTTCAGTCCATTCAAATTTCTTATTCTTTCTCAAGATGCCATAAAAGTCTTTACACTTTTCTGATTATCTAGAGATGAATCTATTAAGGCAGCAATCCTTCCTGTTAGTCTTTGAACATCCTTTATATTGATAGGGGATTTTAAGTTGATGATGGCCTTGATTTGTTCTGGACTTGCTTCTATTCCCCTTTTGGTTACCACGTATCCTAAGAATTTTCTAGCTTTAACACCAAAGTGATACTTTGAAGGATTCAATTTCATGTTAAAATGATCAAGGATATCAAATGCTACTTCTAAATCCTTGAGGTGATCTTCACTCTTTACTGACTTGACCACCATATCATCTATGTATACCTCCATTGTATCACCAAGCTATTATTTGAACATCATATTGACCAGTCTTTGATAGGTAGCACCTGCATTTCTTAATCCAAAAGGCATAGCAATATAGCAATATATGCCGGTAGGAGTCATGAATGCTGTATCCTATTGATTAGATGGTTCCATCTAAATTTGTTGAAATCCAGACAAAGCATCCATAAAGGTGAGCAACTCATGTCTCGTAGTGGCATCCACCATGGAGTCAATATGTGGTAATGAGAAAGGATCCTTCGGACATGCTTTATTTAAATTAGTAAAATCAAATCATACCCTCCACTTTCCGTTTTTCTATTATACTACCACAACATTGGCTAACCATTTAGGATATTTTACCTCTCTAATCATAACATCCTTAAGGAGCTTATCAACCTCTTCTTAGATTATTGCATTCCTCTCCGGAGCAAACTTCCTTCTTTTTTGATGAATTGGCTTAACTGCTGGATCGATACCCAATTTGTGAGTTATAATATCTTTAGATATACCTATCATATCTTCATGCTTCCATGCGAAGGTTGATCTTCTTCTCTTTAAGAAGGATACCAAATCCTACTTGATATTATCCAGGATCCCGGATCCTATGAAGACTTTAATTTCAGGATCCTCGGGGTCCAAGGATACTTCCTTCACATCCTGCTCCGTGGATTCCATAGGATCCCTTAGAGGTTTCATTAATTGCTATAAAGCTCTTGGCTTTGAGGTGGATTTCATTGAGGAAGTGTAACAATACTTAGCATTTTATTGATCGCTATTGATCTTTACTACCCCCCCCCCCCAAGGCGTTGGTAACTTCACACACTAGTGGTAGGTGGAAGGAAAAACTTTCATTTCATGGATCCATGGCCTACCAAGAATCACATTGCAACAAGAAAGGTTATCAATAACAGAAAAATTTTTGGATAGAATTTAGTCCCTCAATATATATGGGTAGCTTGATGTCCCTCAATGTATTCTTCTTCTCTCCACTAAATCCTACTAAGACTGAGGATCTTGGGATGATTTCAGATTAAGGAATGTTCATATTTTTTAGGACATCATGTTGAATTATGTTCACTGAGCTTCCTCCATCTACAAGGATCCTGCGAACATAATGGTTAGCGATAAATAATGTAATAACCAGACTATCGTGATGAGGATCCTGGATGCAGCTCCAATCATTTTCACGAAAGCAATGATCTTTTGGTTTGTCATGGTGGAAGTCCTTATAGGTCTTTCTCCATTCTCCAGCTTACTCTTTTTAGCATTTCTCTTAGCTGCTGAATAAGAAGTGCCACAGATATCTGACCCTCCTGAAATAAAGTTGATTATTTGAGCATCGGGAGGAGGTGGAGCAGCCCTTTCTGGAATCTTCTCAGGATCCTGGGTCCTTGACTTTTTACTACCCAATAGATCTTTTAAGTGTCCCTTGTTGAGGAGATAGCCTATCTCTTTTCTTAATGCAATGCATTCATCGGTCACGTGGCCAATATTGGACTCCACAAGTGCATTAAAAGGATAATGCTTTCCATAATCAAATATAATGTGCTCTAATATTCTAACAATCATTAACTAACACATTAGTATCATTAACATTCATAACATACACTAATTAGTTTAAATTTCCTTTTTCAGTTTTGTAGATAAAAGAAATATTTGCCAAGTGTCTGCAGTAGATGAAGAAAGTCTACAGCGGATAACTATCTGTGAACAGCGGATGAAGAATGAAGTCCCAAGTGTAGACAGTGGATGAACGAGCACACACAGCGGATGACCAATGTCCACAGGTGATGAACAGTCCATAGCGGATATTCATCCACAACGGATAAACACTCCACAACGAACAACTTACAAGACAATCATTCAAACAAGTGTTCACAACGGACAACATCCAAGGCATAACGGATAGCTCATTTACCATCCACAGCGGACAGCATGTCATCTACAGAGGATGATCAACATTCACAGCGGACAGCTTATAGACTTAGGATTAATTATGTAATTTTGTTTTACATAAGGATATTTTAGTAACTGTACATAGCTTTTTATATAGGCTATAAATAGCAGTATACCCTAATCCTTTGTATGCTTTTTGAACAATCAATACAAACAAGCATTTTGATATTCTTCTGAGCATTCAATCACTGGATGGGTACTAATAGATCTTTGAAGTGTCCCTTGCTGAGGAGATAGCCTATCTCTTTTCTCAATGCAATGCTTTCATCGGTCAAGTGGCCAATGTTAGACTTAACAAGTGCATTAATTGGATAATGCTTGCCATAATCAAACATAATGTGTTCAAACATTCAAACAATCATTAACTAACACTTAGGATCATTAACATTCATAAAATACACTAATTTTTTGCCAAGTGTCTGCAGCGGATGAAGAAAGTCTACAGCGGATGACTATCTATGAGCAGCGGATGAAGAATGAAGTCCCAAGTGTAAAAGCGGATGACCAATGTCCACAGCTGATGAACAGTCCACAGCGGATGTTCACCCACAACAGATGAACACTCCACAGCAGACAACTAACAAGACAATCATTCAACAAGTGTTCACAACGGACATCATCCAAGGCACAACGGATAGCTCATTTACCATCCACAACGGACAGTATGTCATCCACAGCGAACGATTAACATTCACAGCGACAACTTATAGACTTAGGATTATTTATGAAATTTTGTTTTACATAAGGGTATTTTAGTAAATGTACATAGCTTTTTGTATAGGCTATAAATAGCAGTATACCCTAATCCTTTGTAAGCTTTTTGAACAATCAATACACACACACGCACACACTGATATCATATCTTTAATCATGGATTTCTGCACCATGATTATATTGTTGAATACAATATAACAATTTGTTGTTATATTTATTGAGAGATTTGAAAAGATCCCTGAGGGAATCTTTCTGTTATGTTCTTGTTACTCTTTCACCTAGATCCTGCATTATAAGTAACAAATACCAACATCAATAAAAAAACAGTATTCCAATATCTTAGGATTTCTTCCTCGTCCTTATCGTATTCGACTGCATGGACAGTTTGATTGTTAGGCCTGACTATGGCTTTGATTTTTTGAACCAGGATCCTTGTCTCTTCTCATAGTAATCCTGTTTAGAAGAACCACCAAGTCGATCCTGGATCCTTTTGTCATCTTCAAGCCTAATGAATCTTAAAGCCCTTGTCCTGCTTCATCAAGGTTCCTACATGGGGTCATAACAAGGTCATCATAAAATGGTGAATCATTTTGCAACCCCATTTTGAAGGCATCCACGGCTGTTGCCACATCTAGGTTTGGAATTTCCAAAGCTTCTCTTCCGAACTTGGTTACATAATCCTTAAGGGATTCACCACGAACTTGTACGACTCTATATAAATGGCTGGTTAGTCGTTCAAATGTTCTACTACAAGAAAACTGATTGTTAAATAGATTAACCAAATGTGAGAAAGAAGTAATTGAGTAATGAGGCAAACTCAGTAGCCATTTGAGTGCAGATCTGGTAAGCGTGGATCCAAAACCTTTGCATAAGAAGGCTCTTAGAGGCCTATCTAGGATAGGGTTAGTCTCCATCCTTTCTCTATATTGAGCCACATGCTCTTCTGGATTGGTAGAACCATCATACAATTTCATGTTGGAAGTCTGAAAATGCTTTGGGATCTCCGCATCACATATGGGAGGGGCAAACCATGACACCTTATGACTACCAACTGGTATCTCAGGTATGGTCTGACTACAAGGGACACTGGATATATCCTGAGCTTCTGCAACTCTCAGCCATAGCCGGAGTAATACCTGCATCTGCATCGAGTATGATAGTACCCATAGAATGTTATTGAAATGTTACCTCTTTGATGGAAGGACTCCATCCCGGAATAGTATCCAAAAGTTGGAATTTTAGCAGTAGTGATAGTAGGTCCAGTCATAGTATCAGTCTGAATAGGAATGAAGTCATCATCATGTTCTTCATACGTCTTAGGCCATGGGATGCCTGAGGATTCTCGATCCTTATATAAAGATGATACAATAGGATTATGCATAAAGGATCCTGGATTTTTGGATGAGGATCCTGGATTCTGCATCGAGGGTCCTGCATGAGCAAAGGATCCTTGAGGAAAGTAGGATGAGACTGGCAGAGGCTGGGTTAAGGATCCAGTTGAGACATCCGACTAATCCTTGCTGAAAGATCGAGGTTGGAGAACGAATTGAGGATCCTGAGACCTATTGAGATTCAGATATTGGAGTAGAGAAATCAAGCAGCTTTTTCATAAGAGGACTTGGTTCCTCTGCTTCCCTTTTGCTTCATGATCTCCTCGATCTCATGAAGGATCCTTTGTTGTTCTTTTTGCTGATCCATATAGCTTTTCATCTAACACTAAACAAAAATATCATTGTTAGTATTTGTTACCGTAGAGGTAGTAGCGGTGGAATTCTTGGATTCTTGACAAACAGTAGTTGCTTCTTTTGAGTCAGATCCATGGCTTTCCTGATCCAACAGGTGGAGGAGGAATTGGCATTGATGGGCGCCAAATTAAGGTTAGATGCTTTAAGATTAATGAAGATAATGAATGAAAAATCAAAAGAACACAAGGATTGGTCACGAGGAAAAAATCCCTTGATCTCTAGAAGATCGCCGACATAAAAACCCCGAGTGGTGACAAATGTTCCCCACCAGCTATATTAATGAAAAAGAAGGCTGCAACTCGAGAACTATGGCATTGTTTACAATAATTGTGTGTGATTACAGAGAATGAGAGTAAGAGAGATGGAATGTGTGAATGTGATTGCCATAGCCTCATTTTATGTTAAACAAGAATAACTAAAATTTCTATTTCTAAGGGATTCTCTCTCAATGTCCACTTGACCGAGTAATCAGACTATGGTAGTCCACGTTCAAAATAAAGTTAAAATATTCCTCTAGACGTTACCTGCAATTAATTAACAAAAAATAATAAAAAGAACAATTGTTAGTTATAAAATGTACCCTCAGGATCCTTAACCCTTCCGAGACCTAGGATATCATATCCAGGCAGCCAGGATACTCCGTCTTTATTAAGAAAATATCCACCCTTAACATTGATCACTTAGTTCCTCATTATGTCCCATTAATAAGTTGTCTAGGGATATCATCCTCAACTTAGTGCCAGTCATATGACTAGTTCAATATGAACTATAATATAAATGCTTGGGACAAGACTCTCTTAAAGTTGCATCTGATGCTCAAAAATATTAAGATGAATATTCCAAGTTCTAGTAGACCTGGTACAATGCTGATGGTTAAGGAGGGTGGAGTTAGTAAGCCTAATGCCAATAGAAATAGCAAAAAGAGCATGAAAGGAACGAGCAAGGGTAAATTTCTTTCCATAAAGAAGAATCATTTCAAGGATGCAAACTGCTTTCATTGTAATGAAATCGAACATTGAAAGAGCAATTGCCCTATATACCTAGCTGAGCTGAAATCAAAAAAGTATTTTCAAGCAGGACCCTCAGGTGTATTTGTTATTGAAACCTTCTCTTTCTTTAGCAAATCTTAGGTTTTGACACTAGATGTAGTTCTCATATTTGTAGTGATTTGAAAGGACTAAGGAATGTTAGAAAGCTGAAATAAGGTGACCTAGAAATCCATATCAGAAATGGACAAAAGGTTGAAATGAAGGCAGTAGCAAGATTTGTTCTTTTACTTTCCAATGGTTTAGAACTTGTTTTAAAAATATTTGTTACGTACCTAGTTTGACTAGGAATATTGTTTTGGTTTCTGGTTTGTATGAATAAGGTTTTAATATGCTTTTATTGATGTTTATATTTTAGCATTTTTAATGATGCCTTTTACTTTAATGCAAAACCACATAACAGAATCTATGAGATTGAACTCCATAACAATAACGATGTATACAATATGTCCAATAAATGTGGAAATTATATTTCAATGATGCGTATTGGTGGCATTGCTGATTTGGATACATAAAATAGAACCGTATAATGAAACTTTAGACTGCAAGATTATTAGATTTCACAGGTCAAAAGACTTTTGATGAATGCGAATCATGCTTAAATGGAAAGTTGACCAAAGCTCCTTTCATCAGTGTTGGTCTAAGGGCTAAGGATCTGTTAGGACTTGTACATATAGATGTATGTGTCCTGTTCAAATCAATGGGCAGAAACAGGGAAAGATAATTAATTAACCTTTATTGATGATTTTAGTAGATATAGTTATCATGATCTTATGAAGCATAAACATGAAATGTTGAAATGTTCTAACAATACTAGAATGAAGTACAAAGCCATCTAGGTAAAAAGATTAAGATACTTTGATCTGATTGAGGTAGGAAATATCTTAATCAAGAATTCGATGAACATATATGTAAATGTAGGATCATCTCACCAGTCACTCCACCAGGAACACTACAGCTTAATTATATGTCTGAAAGAAATATTCGAACACTATTGGATACGGTTCAATCAATGATGTGTCATACAAACTTGCCTCACTACTTTTGAAGTTTCGCTCTTGAAACTAGAGCTGAAATAATTAATCTAGATTCCACTGAAAAAGGTGGATAAAACGCCTTATAAGATTTGCCATGGTATCAAACTTAAAATGTCCTACCTTAGGGTTTTATGATGTAACACCTATGTTACATGTGAATCTACGGATAAAATAGAAACCAAGGCGATAGAGTAGTTTTCATCGGATATAAAAAAATAATTGGTTATTATTTCTACACTCTTGCAGAAAACTAGGTTTTCATAAAACAAATAGTTGTCTTCTTAGAGAAAGAACACTGCGAGGGATTGGAGAAAACCATGTGGATTTAGAGGAAATTCAAGAAACACTTGTAACCAAATCACAAACTCAAACCATCATTCAATCTAAATCTAAGAAGATTCAGGAATCAGTTGTTATTCTTAATGTCTGCTAAAGTACTAGAGACTGACATGAACCCGATAGAAATATCAGAATTCATGAAAATGCCAACATCATAACAGTGGATAAGAATGAACCTACTAATTATAAAGCTACAATTTTGGATTTTGAATCTAAGAATTAGCTAGAACCCATGGGAACCATATATGGGACTTGGTTGATGTTCCTCTTAAAAGTCGGATTATAGGATGTAAATGGATCTTCAAGAAGAAGGTTGACATATATGGAAAGATGCAAGCCTACAAACCATGGATGGTAGTGAATAGATTCACTTAAACTTAAGGTGTTTATTATGACAAAACTTTCTCATGTGTAACTATGCTTAAATCAATTAAGATACCACTTGCCATTGCTGCATATTATGACTATGAGATATAGAAATGGATGTCAAAAATGCATTCTTAGATAAACAACTTGCTAAAGATGTTTGTATGGTACACCTAAAAGGTTTCGAGGACCCAAAGAATCCCAATGAGATTTGCAAATTGAATAAATCCATTTAAGGTTTAGTATAAGCATCTCAAAATTGGAATCTCCATTATATCAAAGAAATTAACGAGTTTGGTTTTATCAAAAATGAAGATGAGCTTTGTGTTTATAAAAAGACAAGTGGAAGCTACATTACTTTCTTGAACTTGTATGTGGATAACATACTAATCATCAGAAACAACGTACAAATGCTTAATGATGTAAAGTCTTGGTTAAGCAAATATTTCTCAATGAAAGATCTTGGCAAAGGCTCGTATATTCTATGAATAAAGATCTATAGATGCTTAATGATAAGGTCCTTAGATGCTACTCAATATAAGATTCCAAGAGATGAAACTTGTCAATGGCACACAAAATCGTATGGAATAGTAATCAGTGTTCTAAATCTAAGGAACAAAAGAAGAAAATAGAAAGAGTTAGATATGCTTCTATGATCGATTCTATTATATATGTCATGTTATGTACTAGACCTGACATATCATTTGCATTGAGTATGATGAGTAGATATGAATAGAATCTAGTTGAAGACGAGCTGACAGTTAAGTGTAACACTAATGCTAGCTTCCAAACAAATTGAGATGATTCTTGATCACAAATGGGATATGAATTCACTATAAATGGTGGAGCTATAACTTGTAGAAGTTCAAAGCAAAGCTTAATAGCTCAATCCATTATAGAATGTGAATGCATAGTAGTATCAAATGCTACAAAAGCGGCTACTTGGATGATGAAGTTCCTTGCTGATCTTGATGTGGTGCCTAGCGTATGGAAACCTATCGAGATATCATGTGACAACACTAGTGTTATTGCTGAGGCAAAGGAACTAAGGTTACATAATAAAGCAAAACACGTACTTTAGCAGTTCCAATACATAAGGGAAGTATTTGAACGAGGAGACATCATGATAAACGAGATTCACACAGATTAGAATCTAGCAGATCCCTTGACTAATCCCATGCCTCAAGCTAAACATAAGGAGCATGCAGATAAGATAGGACTTAGATTCACTACATAGTGAATTTGATCTGTATTAGTATTTGGTGCTTTTGATAATTAACAGTTACAATAAATGTTTATTCTTATTGATGTGTATGAACTCAATGATGAATAAATAAGCACCAAGATATTCTGAAGGCGTATGACTGCAACCGAAATGCACATTTATTTTCAGCATTCAAAAGAAAGAAAAAGAAGAAACTAAATCAACATTGGTCACAAAATTACTTGATTTATTCAGGATTTGTACAACTGTCAGATACTCTTACTGAAGTACATGGTTTCACATTCAGAGATGATCTTTTGAACCTGAGTACTGAGCTAAGCAGATTGATAGAATATAATTAAGGAAAATAAAAGTTATCTAAAGAATGGTATGTCAAAGATTTAAAAGAATTGAAATGTCTTCAAGATTAATTTATGTTTTTGATGTTGTTTGTTGGAGGTCAAAGCCTTGTCAATTTTGATTTAATGGTTGAATGCTTTATAATTTATGCTTCTATGTTTGAATATTTATATGTTTTAGAATCCTTGAATACTGTATATAGTCGATTAGATTCATGAGAATCAATCTAAATTAAGACTATATTGAATAGTTCGTTGATTCATAGAGATTAAGGCTTAAGTGATTAGATAAAGATATCAGGGAGTAACTCTCTTCAAAAGGTTATTTATAGATTTAAGTCATAAGAACTTTTGAATACGCTATGATTTATCTATCCTTCAACCCAAGGCACATACTTTACTAACTTTAACTAAAGATTGTTTATTTTATTTTTTCTAACGTTGTTTCATAAAAGGGATTTCTAAGGGTAATGATTGGGAATAAATCCGAGGTTAAGTGAGAGTTTTATGTGGTCAAAAGAATTCTATGCTCCTATGAAGATAGGAGTTGGACATTCTAACACCACTTCAAAAATGGAAACAAGAACTAGAATAGGTGGACATTATTTAAGAATCATACTATTCATGTCTTATGTTCAACGAATATTCGATATAGAAAGGATAAATTGATAAGGTTATCCTGGTTACAATACTTGGTTAACTAAGGAGTTACTTGAACATAAGAAAATAGTTGATGACTATAAAACGACATACCTTGTTCGAGATAGTGAGGTGCAGCTAGGTGTCCACCATTGTCTACTTTAAGTCAGTTAGTCAATGAATCGTGTAAGTGGGAGTATGTTGGATATTATACGTCTAATCATCTAGAATATTAACATTACTATCAAAGTAAGATTTAAAGAGTTACACATTGGGACAATAACAAAGTAATAGTGTGTAATGTTCACGTTATGATTCATGAATTACAGTTTAAATTGATGGTAACTAATTATATCGAGAAATAAATAATAAAGGGGATTAAACATTAGTTAATTAATTAAATGTTTAAAAGGTTTACCTAATTACAAATTAATTGGTAAAGCACAACGGTTTGATAAAATTCTCGAAGGTTTTTAAATATTAATAAATGGAGGAACAAAAATAAAACTATGGGGTTTAAACTGTAAATTAATATATTATTATTTAATTTATTACATTATATATATTTATTATTTATAATATTTTAAATTCATATAAATTATTAATATGTATTATCTTATTTTAATACGTAACTATAAGTACTAAATACTTTTATAATAATAATAATAAATTTATAATTAGTATCTTATTTAAATACATAACTATATAATTACAAAATACTTTTATAATAATAATAAAATAATATGTATATATATTATCAATAACAATAACAACAACAACAATGATGATAATGATGATGATGATAATAATGATAATAAACTTATATCAGTATCTTATTTAAATACTTAACTATATAATTACTAAATATTTTTATAATAATAATGAAAAATATATATATAATATATATATATATATATATATATATATATATATATATATATATAGACACATTTGTAACATTATTTAAAATTTAAGCCAACCTAATATAATTTTTTAAACATAAGTTACAAATACTATATACAATAGTCCCTAATTTGCTTCTATTTGATAAGTTTATCCTAATTAATATGTGCGTTAATGTGGTAAAAAAGGCCCCATTAGATAATGAAAGAGTAAAAGTATTGGCGGAAATCGTTTTGAAAACCACTAAAACAAAAAAATAAATAAATTTAAATTTCAATTAGTTTTAGCATTTGAAAATTTATTTAGTTAAATTAAAAAAACTTAACATCTCAATTAGACACTTTCTACCTTTTCTAAGAATAAAACACCATCACATTATCTGAAAGTTTAAACATTCAACCTCTTAAAAAAACAACACCTAAATATCAGAATTCCTATCAAAAGAAAATTTATCAAATAGTACCAGAGTATTATGATCATTTCATTTCACTCATTTTTTCTAACTCTATGATAAAATTTATAACAATAAAATAATACTAAAACTTAGTGAATCTAAACTTAAATAAAAGTTAAAATTATTTTAGTAAGACTTATTCACTAAACATTCAGTAAGGCTATAAATACTTAAATAGTATATATAAAATAAAGAGTATACATTTATCTAAAAGCTAAAATACTCAAAAAAATAAGAATACTTAATTAGAAGTGACTCTTAAAGGTGAAAGTAATTAAACAGGGTATATGAATTTTTTTATTTAAATCTTAGTATTATAATAGCTAAAAAACATAGGCTATTATCAATCTAGTGCACTCGTGTAAAGAAGTTTAGTTGAATAATTATTTATTTATATCCCTTCTCAAATTATCATAAAATTAAAAGTAAACTTGTTTGTTTTGTTTAAATTAGACTTGTATTTTTTTAAAACTTTGTACTTCACTGCATATCTTCTTGTATCCAACCCTCTCTTCTCTTTCTCACTTGCTTCAATTTGAAATTTTTTTTATTTTTGATTTATGTACAACATCATCATCTTCATCCTCTGATCGTGATTTTTCATATGCATCTAGGGTTTCTCTCGCAGACTTATTCTTCTTGATCTCTCTTCTATTATCCCCTACACCATGTATAGATATGGCCACCACGTAATACGAGGCATAAGAATCACCATCAGAGAGGTGTACGACCGTTTATGATTATCGAAGGTCATGAGTTGATGTTATTGCTCAGGCTCAATTTGGTACCTAAAAAACCTCAGTTACCCATCGGTGGAATTCACAGAGAGAAACCGAGATTTAAAGATGAAAGCAAAGAGATGGACATGTGTAAAAACTTATTAAAATTACCAAAATACACATGGTCTGGTTATTGAGCAACCAATCAAAGGATTTAATATATACTATAATGCCCAAATATATTAGTGTTTAAAGCACGTTAGAAAAGAGTCTCGATAACACCTGTCACATCACTATATACAACAAAATAGAAAATGTTATGAGTAATGAAGGTGAAAGTTTTCTCAATATCACCACAATAATTTTCATTTTCTTTAAACTAATAAAAAAACCTTCTTTATTTTTTTACAATTTTAAATTCAAATATCTAAGGATTTTTCAAAAGTAATCACAACGCTTTCTCTTCCTCTCTCTTTTTTTTTTAAATTGATACCTATTTATTTTTCTTTTTTTTTTAATTTTATAGTTAAGCCTTTGAATTATGTCAAATTTATATTTAATCACCTGAACTTTTTTCTAATTTTATACTTAAGTATTCGAGTTATGTCAAATTTACATTTAATCACCAGAATTCTTTTAAGTTTTATATATAAGCTTTCGAGTTATATCAAATTTTCTTTTAATAAATTTACAATAGAGCTTTTTAATTATAATAAAGTCACCATTTACGTATTCGCTATTTTTTTTTTCTGTTTTGAGTATCTATTTTTATAGTAATTTTTATTACATTTTTATCAGCATTTCACATGTAATTATATTTTGGTGGTTAATACTAGCGTGTAAGTAATTAGAATTAAATCTTTTAACTTCGCCCAGGCTTGATTCCCTTTGGTTTTTAAATTTTAGGGTTCAAAACCATTAATATATTTATGGGTTTGTGTACAAATGTGGATGAAACCATCAATAATTTTAAGAAGAATTTTATATATATCCTTACAAACTTATAAAATATCATATATATATATATATATATATATATATATATATCCAAAAAAATAACAAATATCATATATGTCCTTTTAAAGTTAGTGAAATATCATATGATCCATTTCATTAAAAACAATTAAAAAATAACATTTTTACCCTTATTTATCTAAAATGATAATATTTCATATTTCCATTTTTTTAACCTAATATCAATTTACCCATCCAAAATATCTTTCTCAAATAAAATATTTACCATTTCATTTTAGAAATTATTTTTAACCATAAAATTGTAATTCAGCATATTTTTTATACTATTCTTTTTTGTGTTTTGAAGTTATTATATTCTAATTCTTAGTAATATTAGTTATTATTACTAAAATTAGGTAAATAATTAAATTGTTTAGAAATCATGTGTTAAACATGAAATCAGGTGAGACCGATCAAATTGATTAACGATTACACACGAACCCCAATTGAATCAATTGGAATTGATCTAAACTGTATCTAAACAAACGATTAATTAACATGTCAAAACGTTGGCTATCAAACAATTTCTTTAATATATGAGTTCCAAACCCGATATAAATGATCTACATGACGATTTCATTAATGAACGGTTATTGTCCAAGATTTTTTCAAATGAAAAAACTAATAACATATTGATATTATGATTTTGATGATTTAAAAATAATAATAATATCACTAAAAATATATATTTATAATAACCATGGTAATTAAAAAAATAAGCACATACAGACAAGTTTACAGTTTTGATCAAATATAACATTTCTATAAAGGAAATTATAAAGTGAATAAAAATTGTTTTTTGTAACGATATACAATCTCATATATTTCTAGAAAAATACATTTGGTGGGTAAGTTTAAACATGATATAATATGAAATTTTAAAGTTTTAGATTGAATTATTTTTAATTAAATGGGTAAATATTATATTTTAATAAGTTTTTAAGTACATATATGATATTTTAAAATTTAATTGGATATATATGATATTTCACAAGCTTATAAGGATATATATATATATGAGATTTTTCATAGTTTTACACTTGCTTCTTTAGATAAACTAGTTTTTTTACCCCGCGTGTTGTGGCGGGATGTACGATGAAAGGCGTGTTTGCAAACTTTGTAATTAACGTTAAAATGTTGCTATGAACCCGGTTATGCGTGAAATCGACATGATTAAGTGCTTGAAGAGGCGTATAAAATTGAGTAGGTGCGGTTATGAAAACCGAAACGTAAGACAGAAAACACAACAAAATTCATGAAAAAGTTTTGAAACTGTAGGAACGATTGATATGAAACACGAATAATATTGTTTTAACCCATATATTAGGCAAAAGGGTTTAAACATGCGACCTAGCACGTTAGAATGCAACCAATCGTTGAAGTACACCTATGAAATAAAATATATAAACACTGAAAAACCATAATGTGACATGCTGATGGTGAGGAACCTACCGACACTTTTAAATGAATTATTATACAATATAATATAAAGACTGTAAAGGTGATAATAATAATAATAACAATAACATAACCACTTAAAAAAACTTACAAATATACAAAAAGTAACATTGAGTGCTTGTGTCATTGCATGTGGGGAAAAAGAAGATGAATTTGGGTTTCGAACCCACGTCTTTTATGTGCAAGAAAACACAGAAAACCGAACTGTATTCCGCTTTGTGTTACCAATGAACTCAATGATATATATTATCGAAAGTGCAAGCAATTTTTAAATGAGTAATGGGTGTGGGTTTTTAAACCCAAAAATGGGTACAACCCTCAGATTTAAACATAAAATATTATATCCCCATCGATATCAACTACGCCATCGGTGGCGGAGATGGACGGTGTAAAGAAGGTGGTGTTTTTTTAGAGAGAGAGAGAGAGAATCGAGTAGTGAGAAACGACTTAGTCCATAGATAAAAGATAAATGAGTAATGGGAGTGAGTTTTTAAACCCAAAAATGGGTACAACACATACAACTAAGAGTACGACCCTCAAATGCACAACATACTAACAAAGCATGATGTACAAGTTGTTATACAACAAATTAGTATATATATATAACGTATGACAAGGGCCTAAACATAGGAACTATATTTGTAACTAGCTCTATGAATAAAATAAAACATTTCAATTTTTGATTAATTTTTTTATTACTTGTAACTAGGTTTATTAATCAGATTAATATAATAATTTTTTTATATATACTACTATAATTATATACACATTTACTTGTCGTATGACCAAAAATTGATTCCAAAAAGAATCATGAAACGATATTAACTTCACACTACATGTAAAAACGTTAAAACCATCTAATGATCACAACGAACGCTTACCTTTTACCTGTTTATGTAATAACGACACATTAACACATGAACACTAAATCAATTAGTGCCCTCACTCCCCATCATCTTCCTCATTTCCTTGTCAATTTTGTGAGCAGAATCGGTTTTCTAATTTTGGTTACAATCTTATAGTATGATATGCATTTTTATAACAAAAGATTGTTTAATATGTCTACCAAGGTACAATTCTTATGCACATACGAGTGTTCGCGATGTATGTGTTTGCGTCAAGTTATATGCTTTAACATGTTTTAAAGAAAAAGGAAACAAGTTCCGTTTTTCTTAACTATAAATTACTAAAACAACAACATTACTTATCATAACAATTCTTACCTGTTATGGATTATTAAAAAAAACAAAACTTTACTTTAAAAAATCTAACACCCCTTTCTACAACGTTTTAGAAACTTCAACATCAAAAATAAAAACATAAACACCTCAGGGATGATTTGTGTAATGCACTGTGAACTATATAATTTTAGCCCGCGTATAAACAGATTCATTGGAACCGAAGAAACAAAGAAAACACACCAATAAACACCAATAATCCTCTTCATCAGAAAGCCATAGTTCACCTAATATTTAACCTTTTCAATTGCAAATTGTAATGGTTTAACTTGTAAACCAAGTATTGAATTTAACTAAAGTAAAGCAACCCATCAATAAAATCAAAAAGTGAAAGAAAATCAAATCTTCTATTTCAATTCAAGCATACATTCAAGCTAGCTATTGTTCAACCTGTAAGATAAAGAAAACCATCAAAAATATTAAAAGATTTAAACTTTCGGTGGTTTGCTTCTAATTGCTCATAAATTATGGTTGATTATGGTTATTGGGTGATTTTAAACGTCATTTCAGTTTGATTGTTAGTGGTTATTGGGTAATTTTCGTAACGTGCACTGAACAATTTTGGTGTATAAATGGGAAAACGATCAGCATGTTTCAAAACCATCTTCTTCAAGCGTCACAAGAATCCCAACAGATCAAAGGTAATAGTTATTTTTCAGTTTTTGATTCTGTTTCGTGCATTGTTTGACTTTTGTGTTTGATTTTGAATAAAAGAAACTGGACGGAGATATGCAGAACTCATCAATGGAGGTCCCGACTGCATCGATGATCGATGGCGGTAATGGTTTTCACTCTCAGGTGCGTGTTTGTGTGTTTTTTGATCTCTAGTTCTTCTTTAGTGGTTTTGTAATTAGCTAATTTGAGCAGCATTGGTGAAATTAGTTGGCTAACATATGTCTCAATCCATGTTTGACTTTGAAAGTCAAATTGAATAATTTTGGTTATTAAAACCTACAAATCGTTTTGACTGTGGTAGCTATATTGAATTAAAACTAGAAAATGCTATAAAGTTGAAGATTTTCTGTTGAGAAATTATGAACTTCTATGTTGAATATGGACTTAAAAAAGCATCAGGTTTGACTTTTTGAATTCTGGGTTGACCATTTTTTAGGATTGCTGCTCCTGATTCTAGACTAAGGGAATCTGAATTTTGCATTGTTTTTTTTAATTAATTTGGTTATCAAGTGTTGAAAGAAAGAGTTTCATGCAACAAGGTTGGCTTGAAAAGTCAAACTGTGTCTTATTCTTTAAATTGTGGTGGTATAAAGAGGTTGACTTGAAAAGTCAAACCATTTCTCATTTTTTTTAAGTGGAGGGAGTATAATGAATTACTTTTGAAGTTTAAAATTGATAATAAACTGTAATATCTTGAGATAAAATCAGTAACAACTTGGTCATGTTAATTTATTATTTCTCGTTATTTAACGAGTCCCGTTATAGAAATTGCCTCTATAAACAGGTCCCACATGATAAAAATATTAGGTGATAAAAATGAATATCATTTGATATCTTGGCTTATATTGCTTCCATTACAGAAACCAAATGACTTGAGCAGTGAAAAGAGTAGTCATACTTCAAACATCATAGATAATCACAACTTCTCCAATGGTTTACACTCATGGTATGCAAACTGCTGTGATGCCTTTCTATCGATTGAAGAGGCAACACCAAAATTATGCAAACGTCACGTTATCGTTACAAACAGAAGCCAAAACTGGCAAGGCTTAGAACAAGATATCACTTGCAAAATTTCCTCAGGTTCCACTTACACGGTTTGTGCTCGTGTTGGAGTTTCTGGGATCAATCTTCATGGCGATGCTGAGGTCATAGCAACCCTTAAACTCGAATACCAACACTCGGGTACCAAGTATTTGAATATCGCAAGGTGCCTCATTTTTCTTTTCCTTTTTGTTGTTGTAGCACTTATTTTTCTCTCCTTTGTAGTGATGGACAGTCCCTTGGGCTAGACAAGTTGTGTAACAAGTCAAAACGGATTTAGGTCAAAACAAGTCATTCCTCACTATGTGTCAGAATGGCCCTTGTTGGTTGACTTGACATGGAAATGCTTTTTCATTTATTATAGAAATAATTTATTCGGTGTTGTGGTTGCAAAAAGAACATAATTATATTCTAATTCAAATCTTTAAATAAAACTATTGAGGAAATTGTAAGAATTTTAAATCCAGTTGGAAGACTTACAACTTGTTTGACTTATTTTAGATAAAACACGACCCAAATTGACCCATTCATAAGTAAATGTGTTGAAACAAGTTGATCTGTTTACAAGTGGGACAATATTGACTTCTAGTTTGTGTCGCAGGACCACTGTTTCTAAAGAAAAATGGGAGAACTTGGAAGGTACATTCGTGTTGTCGGATAAGCCCGATAGAGTAGTGTTTTACCTCGAAGGGCCGGCTCCAGGAGTAAACATTCTCATTGAATCAGTGCTAGTAAACTGCCATGTAAGTGGACCAAAATCAATACAATCATTCATCCTTAATGGTGATAATGGGTATAAATGACCCGTATCGAGTTTTGACCCAAATCAACCAGACAAGTTTTGACCTGTTCAACCCAGTTGACCCGTTTCATGTTTTATTCACTTCTAGTTTCAATGTAATAATCTGCTTCTCACATTTCATGTTACTATCTTTTAACTTATAGGGTAAAATTTCGTCATGTGGCTATACCGATGAGGGGAACATCATATTGAACCCTGATTTTGAGGATGGAGTCAATAACTGGTCCGGAAGAGGATGCAAGATTGCTGCACATGACTCCATGGGCAGTGGTAAAATCCTTCCTAAATCAGGAAAGTTTTTTGCAGCGACATCAGAGCGCACGCAGAGCTGGAATGGGATTCAACAAGATATCACTGGAAAAGTTCAAAGAAAACTTGCATATGAAATAACCGCTTTCGTTAGGATCTTTGGGAATAATGTTACTAGCTCGACTGTCCGAGCTACATTGTGGGTCCAGAGCCCTGACTCGCGTGAACACTACATCGGCATGCTAAGTTGATTTCTTTTCATGATCTCCATTTAGTGTTTAGGCTTTGCATTTGCATTTTAGATGTAGCAAAATGGTCATATGGGTACTTTCTTTGCATCAAAGCAGGTCAAATATTATTGCAAAAATTAGATTATTTCCATAATATTCAAAACCAATTTTAAATAAATGGTTTAGGAGTTTGATATATTAAAACTACCCTCTGAACAACTTTTGACCCATTTGACCCGTTAGATGTAACACATTATCTACATCAGTTTTGCCACCTCTAGGGTTCACTATACTTGTGTTTATGTCTATTTTTTTGCATTGAAGTGCACAAGCAACGGATTCGGATTGGGTGCAATTGCAAGGAAAGTTTCTTTTAAACGGTCAGCAGTCGAAAGTTGTGATTTACGTCGAAGGTCCACCTTCGGGCACTGATATTCTTCTCGACGGCTTCATGGTTAAGCGTGCCAAAAAAACGCCTCCTTCACCTCCACCCGTCATCGAGGTTCCAAATTTTAAAATATCTCCTCACATTTCTTTCCAAATTATTATTGAATTTCTTTTAGTAATTAATTTGTGCATTACCATAATCTACAGAATCCAGATTATGGAGTTAACATCATCACAAACAGTAATCTCAGTGATGGAACAAATGGATGGTTCCCCCTTGGTAATTGTGCGTTAAATGTTGTCACTGGCTCACCCCACATACTCCCACCGGCAGCACGAGACACACTAGGCCCCCACGAGCCGTTAAGTGGCCGCTGCATACACACGACTAATCGCACTCAGACCTGGATGGGTCCGGCCCAGATGATCACAGACAAAGTTAAACTCTTTGTAACTTACCAAATATCAGCTTGGGTCAGACTGGGTCCTGGAGCCACTGGTCCACAGAATGTTAATGTGGCTCTTGGGGTTGATAGCCAGTGGGTCAATGGTGGTCAGGTTGAGATCAATGATGCTAATCAGTGGCATGAAATTTGTGGGTCTTTTAGAATTGAAAAGCAGCCTGCAAAAGTGATGGTTTATATTCAAGGTCCCGCCCCTGGGGTCAGTTTCAAGGTGGCTGGACTTCAGATCTTTGCTGTCGATCGTCAGGCCCGATTTAGGCACCTAAGGCGACAAACCGATAAGGTACGATATACGCGCTAACTCAATAACGCATGTTAAATGGGTCGTGTGAGACACATGAATGTGTATTCACTGGTTGACACAAACATGACCTGTTAAATCGGAAAGATGTTCTTACTTTACGTTACCTTTGATTGTGTTACAGATTCGTAAACAAGATGTAACACTGAAATTTTCAAACACTGATTCAACTGGTATGCATCCTACAATGGTAATAGTCAAGCAAATACAAAACAGTTTCCCGATCGGGTCGTGCATAAGCCGAACAAACATCGATAACGAAGATTTCGTGGCGTTTTTCGTGAAACATTTCAACTGGGCCGTGTTCGGGAACGAGTTGAAATGGTACTGGACCGAGTCACAGAAAGGGAACTTAAACTACCAAGACGCCGATGATCTTCTAAAACTGTGCGACGATAACAACATCTCGGCTCGTGGGCATTGCATATTTTGGGATGTTGATAACACGGTTCAAGATTGGGTCAAGAACCTTAATAAAACTGATCTAGCCACAGCGGTACAGAACCGTTTAACTAGCTTACTGAACCGATACAAAGGCAAGTTCAAGCACTATGACGTAAACAACGAAATGCTGCATGGCTCGTTTTACTCGGACAGGTTGGGTCCGGATACACGAGCCAACATGTTCAAAACTGCAAACCAGTTGGACCCTTCGGCCCAACTGTTTGTAAACGATTACCATGTCGAAGACGGGTGTGACACAAGATCCACACCCGAGAAATACATGGCCCAGATTCTCGATCTCCAGCAACAGGGGGCACCTGTTGGTGGGATTGGGATTCAGGGGCATATTGATAGTCCGGTGGGTCCCATTGTTTGTTCAGCTCTGGACAAACTAGGGACCCTCGGGCTCCCAATATGGTTCACTGAGCTCGATGTTCTCTTCGATCAACGAGCATGTTCGAGCGGATGATTTGGAGGTTATGTTTCGTGAGGCTTATGCTCATCCTGCCATTGAAGGTGTTATGATTTGGGGGTTTTGGGAGTTGTTTATGAGTCGTGAGAATTCGCATTTGGTGAATGCTGAAGGTGAGATTAATGAAGCTGGGAATAGGCTGCTTCTGCTCAAGAAGAATGGTTGTCTCATTGTCATGGGCATGTTGATGATCAGGGTGAGTTCAAGTTTCGGGGGTTTCCAGGGGCGTACGAAGTGGTCGTCGTCACAGGTTCCAAGAAAACCGTCAAGAAGATTGTGGTTGAAAAAGGTGATGCTCCGTTGGTGCTGCCCATAGATCCTTAAACGATGATATGATATGATATGATATGATACGAAATGTTTTTGAGTTTTATGTATGTTTGTGTATCATGATGTCGTGAAAGTGTTTGTAAAAAAAATTAATAAACTCAATGTTGGAAGTGAATATTGTAATTAACTCATTTTTAACACAAAAAAACAACCTATCAAATTACTGAATAAGAAATTGACCACGAACTAAATTTATTGTTTAACTTCAGAAACTTCAGATTATAGAGCAACAAAGAATATAAGAATGAGCAAAACAATTGAATGAGACACTTTATCTGGGATTCCATCTTCACCGCTTATATATTATTGTTTAACAAATTAAACGCTTAGAATAGCATAAACAAAGAATCTTTTTTACATATGCAATGCGCAGAAACTATATATAAGAAAGAATAGATTGCACCAAAAAGAGAGTATGCCATCTTATTTTTTTTTTTTTACGGAGAACGAATACTATAAATCGGGTCACCGGGTAAATTTATTGGCGAAAGACCACTCATATCTGCGAACGCAAACAACGCTGATAGTTTGGCCCGCCAACCATCTAGGGAAAAATCCACCACCCGGCACCCACAGACCTATTGTTGTAAAACCTCTGACCTACTTAAAACGTATTGCATTAAGTGAGACTCGAACCCATTATCTTTACATTAAAAAATCATAGGGTTACTTTTCTTAAACCAATTAATATGAGGTTCATGGGCAGGGTATGCTCTTTTAGAGCATCACCAATAGAAAACATTAAAAACAACAAAAAACGTGTCTAATCAGCTAATATATCAAAAACACCCAATATTTAAAACCTTAAAAAATCCTTATAATAACAAAAATTAAAAACATTGTTACATCACCATCATCTTTTTTATTTTTAACCATTCATTTTTTATCTCTTTAATATTTTATGTATATAGTACACATAGAGTTTGATAGAGTTTCACACCAATTCATTTTTGATGGTTAATAGAGAAGAACTTATGTATTAAAAACATACCCTTTCAATAACAAACTTGATAAATGTTTATATGATTGTCTTTGTGTATAAAAAACATACCCCTTCAATAACAAAAAACTTGATAAATGTTCATATTGTTGTTTTTGGGATGTAAAAACCATCTCTTGGAGATGGTCTTAATAACCCATCACAGTTTTCAAGACATGCTTTACGAACCTAAAAAATTGAGTTTCTATCTATAAATATGTAGCCCATCTATTCAAAAAAATTTATTGCTCTAAATCCCATCATTTGCATATTTCTATGTATTTATTTTACCTAATTAATGAAATATTTAATTCTTATTAAGCTAGTTACGTTTAAACATATTTGTGAATTAATAGCTATAGTAGTTACTATTGTGCTAAATTCTATCATTTATGATATAATACATACTTATTATTTTAACTAAATATTATAATATATAAAATCTTGAATAAGCTTGTTACATTTAAATGTGTTGTTTATTACTTTACTATTTGATCCTATAAGATAATATGCCAATAGCATTGTTGTCATCACGTGTGTGCATATATATTTAACATCTTTGTACACCTTTCTTAGCGACAGTTCGGTATTCTTTTAATGACATTAAGAGATTATTATATTCTTTTAATTGTTAATAGGTAACTCTTATATTGAATGTTTAAAAGTTTAATCTTGTACATTTTAATCATTCAGCATTAGGGTTATCTCTTAACCATTAAAAGGTTACGAGCCATTAATAGGTAGTCTTTTAATGACATTAAGAGACTACCAAACAACCCCTTAGTGCTATATCCCCGAGGCTAAGAATTATGACATTGTGTGCTTTCTCCATAATATCATTCTACTTCTTAGTAAGAGTCCCTAGTAAGCTTGCTTTACGATCAAGAGCATCCACCAATCTCTTATGCACGAGTGATGCCCTCATTTTCACCCTCTGTTATCCAAATTAGTTTTTAGCATAAACTATCTTGAGCAAGTTTTGTCAACAAAAATTTCAATCATGATCGATCAAATTAAGATTAACTTCTTCAAATTAAGGTTGTACCTGACTCTGATATCAATTGGTGAAAGTGAAATTCCGGCATTATCTCACTTCTAATACCAAAATACAACATATCAAAGAATTAAGGCAAATTTTGTGAATAGAAATTTCAATCATGATCGATCAAATTAAGATTGCCTTCTTCAGATTAAGATTGTATCTGACTTTGATATCAATTAATGCAAGTAAATACATTGTCTCACTTCTAATAGCAAAGAACAACATATCAAAGAATTAACTTAAAAATTAACCACCAATTATTATGACATTATTGATTAACCTCATAGCTATAGAGAAATTAAGAATACGAGTGAACGATACAATCAATTGAAAAATTCTATCCAGGACTTTCTCTCTTCGCCACTTATGGAAAATTGTCTAGCAAATTAAATAGTTACAACAACATAAACGTAAAAAGTATCTATAACTTACACTTTAATAGTAACTATCAACTCAACTGATAAAGCATTTACCAATGATTCTTAGCACAACCGGTTAATGTGAGATAACCATAACATGTAAATATGAGAGAGGCCATGGGTTCAAGTCTCACTCTGAGGAATATACTTAGAGTTGAGCCAGGGGGTTTTCACAGCAATGGTTTCCTCCTAAAGGGGTTGGGGGTGCGGTCCCGGCTGGGACACGGATAGATGGGCAGAACACCTATCACCCGAAGCAGGATCGCACATTTACCGTTCAATAGAAAAACTAATAAAGCCTTTATTCACCATCAGTGATAATTATGACCATCAATAATAACTAGAAACTTTAACACTAACTTTTTAATGTTGATGCCTTGTTTTCTATCGGTAGTCACTCTAACATAAGGTCAATTGCTATCACTTATAGACCCTTGTCTAACAAATTACATTTTAATAGCAACTAGTATTAAGTCTCCGCGTTGCGATGGGAGGCGTAAAACCATGCCAAGTATCATAAATATCACATCACCATCAACGACCACCAACACTGGAAAAACTCATGTTAAAAAAATAAAGACGAACAAACTAAAAACGAAAGGGAGGTAAACGTAAATACGTTGAACCACTCATGTGAAACATAAATCATTAAAAACAATTACTAAGTCAATTTAAGAGCCGCACGTTGCAACATGGCCGTTAAACGGGTAAAAAATAGGCATAACAATGTTTGAACCACACGTGCACGTTACAACGTGTTAACTCTTAAAAATTATACTAAATGTAAAATGAAAAATATGAAAAAGGTGAAAAGCATAGGGGACTAAATTTGTAAAAGTGAAAATATATAGGGGTTAAATCGTAAAAGATGTAAAAATATTGGGTTTAAAATAAGAACTTAAAAGAAAGAATATGTACAACATATAATGCTCAAGGTACAACTATTAATGTAAACTCAAGTTGATAATTAGTATATACTAGTATTAAGCTCCCATGCGTTGCAGCGGGGGGCGTAAAACCATATCAAGTACCACCAATGGCAGACAACCGCAAGTGACCACCAATACTGAAAAAGCTCGTATTAAGAAGGAAATAAAAAACGAAGAGAATAAAAATGAAAAGTAAGCGTAAAAATGTTGAACTACGTAAGCGAAACGCAAACATATAAAACAATAAGTAAGTCAATCTAGAATCAGCGTTTTATGACATGGTCTTTAAACTGGAAAAAATAAGAGTAAAAATGTTAGATCCCACACACATGTTGCAGTGTGTTACTCGTAAAATTTAGACGACACGCAAAACAAAAAAATTGTATAATATGAAAAGTATGAGGGATAAAAGATGAAAATAAAATAATATTAAGGTTAAATTGTAAAATATGTAAAAGTAGTAGGTTAAAATAAAAAAAGTTAAAGTTTAAGAAAAAACAAAGATGGATACAACCCACTAAACATATAATACAACCCACTAAACATACCAAAGTTTGTACTTAATATTATATAAATAAATTGTCAACTACCAAAACTTTTATTCATCATTAACGGTAACTATGACTTTTTTTTGAACGGCGGAATCATATTAGAAACACAGCTTGGCATGCAGCAAGAAGCTACAACAAGACCACCAAAAAAACAACAACAAAAGGATTACAAAATAGAATCACACCACCTTTCTAAGTCCATCTTAATCAGATTAGATCTATTAGATAATCACAAGAAACTAACCACCTCAATTTCTTTAAGGACACTTACCAGCGAAGGCTTCTTCTTCTTGAATACGACGTCGTTGCGTTCCTTCCAAAGACACCAGCATGTTGTGCGGACAATCGCTTGCAAAATCTTAATTGAATTGTCTTGCATATTACAGTGAGAGTGGATTGTCATCAAGTCCGACATCGAGAAGGCAAAGATGGGCGGGACATTACACCATTGACTCACCAATTGCCAAGAAATTAGGACGAAGTGGTAAGATGTAAAAAAATGCTCAACCAACTCCTCCGAATGAGAACATAGTGGACATGTAATGAAGTCCATCGTAACATTTCTCCTAAATAAAACGTCACGAGTGGGAATGCAACCCAAATGCGCCCTCCACGCAAAGATGTTTACTTTAATGGGAACAGACTTAACCCAGTCAAAGCTGGAAATGGACTGGGGGGACTGAATGTTATCACATAGAAGTCTTAGAGATTTGGTCAAGAATATCCCATTTTTGTTGCCCACCCAGGGCCACTTATCAACTCTCCCAGGGAAATCGATCTGCTGAAGACGATCCAATAGAACCTTGAGCTGCTGCTGCTCTATGTTATGAAGCGGTTGCCTTCCCCAATCCCACAGCCATGAGACAAAAGAGCCCGATTTTACGACCCGTTCCGCCGCCGTGCACCTTTTTCTTCTTTCCAATCTAAATAAGTCGGGGAACATATCGCATAATACTTCATTTCCCAACCAAAGATCAGTCCAAAACAAGATGTCAGAACCATTTCCCACCACACCTTTTATACGACTATAAGTAGTAACTACAAACTTCAACGATAACTTTTATAATATTGAGGCCTTGTTCTCTATGAGTAGCCTCTCCAGCATAAGCACCAATTGCTACCACTTATAGACCCTTGTTTAACCATTAATAGTTATCTATACTGTATTATAATGCACGAAGGAAGGATTCCGTCCAAAGTTAAGAGATTTGTAAATTTTAAGCACAAGGTACAACCCAAAAAATCAATTTAATAAGGGTATATATGTCTTTCTAGCGCTACTACAAAAATGGAACTTTAAACTTATTTACACTTAGACCCTTGTAGCTTTAATTATATACAATTTTTTCATGTTTGTTACAATATGCTTAAAAGAAGGAATTCAGTTTTTTAAATGTAAAACTAACCAGAGACGAGTACCATAATTAAAAGTGTTGCACGCGCCGCATCGCGCTGCCACGTTACTAGTAATACAATAAACGGAATAAGTATCTTTCAGTTACATTTTGATTGATTAAAGAATGAACATTTGCTTGAATTCCTTGCCTTACGCTGAGATGAGAGGAAAGGTCGATTTGACTCAAATCTTAGACCTGATCTTTAATCCTACATCGCGGGGGTCGCCTTTTTATTTCAGTAGATAGAAGAAAGTATTAACTAAGGAGTAGGTGAGTGAGTCCTTGCTGACCTGAGCGATTTCGATCACCTAGTAGGCCTTTTATTTGGTAGGTAACATTGCCAAAGCGTAGCATCAGATTTTACTATGAAGGACGGAATTCGGCAGAAGATCAGTCTGCAAGAAAGGCCCAAATTGTTAACTAACAAAACATTTATTCTCCGTTAGTAATAACTATGTCTATCAGCAGTAACTACAAACTTCAACACTAACTTTATAACGGTGATTACTTATTTTCTATCAATAGTCACTACAACATAAACACTAATCATGTTTTCATTTTATAAGAGTATAATTGAAGTCAAGCATATTCAAGGTATGCAACAAGTCTTAAACTCGATCATTCAATTAGCCCATCTTTCATACTAAACTATTCAAACTGATTACAAACAATGTATAATAATTCTATACTCGAGTATTCTCATATATTTGTTTAAAATATATGTTTGTTACTCATTGTTCGAGCATGATACTATAATGATAACACGCTTTCTTGGTCTTGTAAAGTGTAATTACTTTACATTTGTTTGAGCAATAATAGAATGTATGTTTGTTTTTATTAAGCATATATTCGGGTAACATATGGATTTAATGGTTGATTCTTGTTTTTTTCAACTATGACTGCCCAACTAGCTCGTGAAGAGATGCCAAATCTGATTATCAGATCGTAATAGTTTCAGATATGCTGTCTTTGATTTTTTTAATTTAAAAGTTAACCCAACCCAGTCAACGATTAACCCGATCCGAATAAACCTGGAAACCAAAACGCGGATACCGATGAAACATTATTTATTTGATTCGGTCTTCAAGTTGATTTCCTACATGTAAAAACTTGAGGATCCCGACCTGAAGAACCTAAAACCCGATTAAAAACTCGAATGACTCCCCTAGGTGGAACAACAAAGGATTAAGGGGTGAACAAAAGATAAGCGTTTGTTATCTAGTATATTCTTTTATTAGTTTTTATTTGAAAGTTTGTTAAAAGATCATTTATAAGTTAGGGATCAAGTTATGTTTCTTGTTTAGAATAGTATAAACAGAGATACTAGGTCTATATATTCTTATGAGTTTTCAAGTTAATAAAAAAATTCGCTAAGCGCTGCTAGGTCGGTCGACTAGTGAGTTGCGAGTACTTGGCCTAGGCGGGAAGTACTCAGACGTGGTAAATTATAAAGAAATTAATTTTCGAGAAACTATAAATATGTGAAATATCATAACCATACTAATATTTATAAAATACGTAAATATCAATATAAATAAAAATGATCACATGCTTAAATATTTAAATATTTCAAAAAGTAACATCCATTTTTAGTATTATAGACGTAATAATCATTTAATTATTATTTACCAATGTATCTTCATGAAAACCAACAAAATTCATCAAAAATCGTTGAAAAATAGCGAAAATCGATGAAAATCCGAGTTGATCGAGTTGGACCGATTCCGAGTAATGTTGACCGATATGATGGAAATTGTCTCTGCACCTTGTCGAGTACCGAGTACTCAGCGAGTACCTAGCCGTCTAGACTGAGTTTTATAAAACTGACCATGACTACCAAACCTGCTCGTGTAGAGATGTCAAATTTGATTATCAAGACCGCAATATCTAGTTTCAGATATGTTATCTTTGATTTTTTTAATTTAATAATTGGCCCAACCCAATCACCGATTAACCCGAAAACCAAAACCCGAATACCGCTTAAATATTATTTATTTGGTTCGGTCTTCGAGTTGATTTCCTACATCAAAAAACCCGCGGAACCAGACCCGATGAACCCAAAACCCGATTAAAAAGCACGAATAACACCCCTAGATGGAACCACAAAGGCTTAAGGGGTGAACAAAAGATAATCGTTTGCTATCTAGTATATCATTTTATTACTTTTTATTTGAAAGTTTGTTAGAGATCATTTATAAGTTAGCATTCGAGTCAAGTTATGTTTTTTTGTTAACATTAGTATAAACAGGGATATTAGGTCTATGTATTCTTGTGAGTTTTCGAGTTAATAAAAAGAGAAAAAAACCATTGTGGAAGTTGTCTCTTTAAAACATAGTTGTGTTCGTTTCATTGTTTGAAAGCTTGATACCAATAGACATATCTTCTTTTTCTTGTGACGTAAATAGTATTGCAATAGTGTCAAAAGATATTTAAACCAATGTATCTCCCTTAAGATGATAGTGGTATGACATTTCTGAAATGTTTACTTTTAGATATTATATGGCATGATCAGCAAAGCATAAGTTTGTTGGTGGGGTGATGTTTTGAAATTTGAGTACCAAAAGCATATCTAAATCTTCTTTAATTAGCCGACCAAATATTATTATAATCATAGTTTAATGTGTCTTGTAAGAAAAAGAGAAACCCCAAATGTTTGTATCAATCATTATGCCCATTATTATTATTATTATTTCTTAGTTTTTTGATCATCTAATCATCATGCAAAAACAGTCATTATAATTAATGTTTCCCGTTTTGTACCTTCTGCTTTCCATTATCAAGTGAAATTAGACACACTAGTTTGTAAGAGATCTACACATAAAACATATGATTTGAGATTTAGTAATTATGTGGAATAATATATAACGAACACAAGAGAACTATTAAGATTCAAATAAACGTACTTACGTAAATAACCGTCTCTTCCACTTTATTTCTAACTTTTATTATAAGTCTTTTTTACCAAATAGTTGTAATTATAAAAAATAATTATAAAAAATGTGTAGTTTCAAAATTATTTACCTAAATGGGTGTAAACTTTTGCGATTACATCCATTTGGTAAAAAAACTTCCATTATATATGTTTTTTGTTTAATAACACATACATATGTACTGTATGGTTTTAACTTTTTCTACTAAAAAAAGATTAATGTAATAACTGTGTGTGTATATATTTATAGATAGATGTAGAATTATCTATGCTATATTATTTGTTCACGACTGAAATGAACTCTATGATTGGAATTTGATATGCGATTGCGATCTTAGGGCCCTCTTAACCTTTAGCCTTCAGATTGTCTGTCTCATATATATGATACAAATGAATCTTATTTTCAGGTGTTTTCTTTTCACACCGTATAATATGTTAGTTTTTTAAACATAAAAATGAAAATTTTAAGTTGATTTGGGTCCATGGCATCCTTGGAGCCATCTTAAAGAATGATTGACTCTCGAAAATACTAGCAATGATGATGACTTTAAGACCCATGAACACTCATGTAGATGCTTTTGGAGTAAGTGGAGCACAAACGAGCTATTCTGAGATGAATTGTGCATGTGAACGACTTCTAGGTATCCCATATTTAATATGAAAAGGGAAAGCATGGATAGACGAAGATGGGCCTTGGAGCAATGTTAAATTTGTTGTTATGCGGCCTAATGGTCACGAGTTTAAATCATAATAATAAACTCTTGCAGAAATGTAGGGTATGATTTATATTAGACCGATAGTGGTCTAACACACTCTTAAGTTAAGCATACAAGGAGCCTTAAGCACCGTGTTTGACATCATTAATAGATACTCGAAAAACCATCAAGGCTAAGTGAATTTAATGTATTGACACCTGAAATAAAATTATAAATTAGATGATAATTATTTCTTTAATCACAAGACCTAGAATTTCTAGGATGTATTCGTCATCTTCTACGTCATGTAAGATTAGAACTCATAGTCTTTGGTTTCAGAAATACATCACTTACCATCATAATTTATTTAATAATAAAGTTATTGTTTGGCCCCCCTAAAATTTTTTTTCAAAACTTCTCGTCGCCCCTTAATATAGTTTTGTTCGGATGGTAAAGTTTAATATATTTAATGCAGGTTTTATGCAAATTCTTTTAATTTTCATAGCTTTTCAACTTAACATGTAAAGAATAAAAAAGAAGAAAACACCATTACTCAAAAACACACCACTCAAATAATTAAATAAACAGTAATATTTAGTAAATATCTAAAAACATTAAATTGCTACTAACAAAATCCATTTTGATACTATTATATACACAAATTCCAACACTCCCTCCACTTAAGCTAATTTTGAAGAGCGTTCACTAAGGTTTAATGAACAACAAGCATGTATTAATAGTTTAACGTTAAATCATATGTAGCAAATGACACCACGGTGTTAGAATGATTTAAAGTCTACCATAAACAAATAAAATAATTTTGTGTACGTGCGAGTTCGCTCTTAAAAATATATTAATAATTTTATACTTGTCATTTTACTATGTTCCTTTGTGAATCTATTATTCATCTAAGGGGGTATATATCAATCATATATACACAATTAGCTATAATTACTATGCATGCGCTCGATAAATATTTACAACTTATAAACTTTTACATAAACATAGGATAGATTAACTTAGTAAATACAATAGCTAACAAAGCTGACTAAAAGAGTGTGAGTGTGACTTTGTCGCACGAGCCAACGGAGATTTGGCAGACTTTGCAGTGTTGAGGCTACTACCACCGGTGCCGGAGATGACTCTCTCACAAGAAGGGCACATCGTGTGGCTGTCGGTCTTCGGAAATCGCATGTAAAACTGCCCCGGGAGGGCCCTGGTTTTCATTTCTTTGAGTTGTTGAATTTCCCTTTTTAGCTTTATGTTATCACTTGTTAGTGCTTCACAACACTTCTTCAGTAATGCACACTCTACTTCATGTTGCTTCAGCTTTGTCCTGTTGAATTAGAGATAAAAGTTTAATATATAGTGATGATAAATAATGATTATTTCTTTGCGCTGGACGTCTTGGATTCGAGTTGTGAAACATAGATGTGGGTAAGGTTGTGTGTATCAGGCCCAAGTGGCTTGATATTTACTGGACCAGTGCATGTGAAAACCTCGTGTATAAGTTTGCATTAAATGAAAAATGATAACAGTATCTATTTTAATAAAGAGATTTTTACATATTTCTCCATCTTAAGAGCACTAAATTACATGTATTCCCAAGTCAAAAAATCAATTACATATTTCCTTTTGCTAAAACATATATATATTACATATATATAGTTATTTCATTAAAATTAACTTATTATAAAACTATTTTACCCATGTTTTCATTTAGAGATTTTTACATATTGGTTTTTTGATATCGTAATTGTTTAAAACTTTAACGATTGTTTTTATATTTGGAGATGTAACTATGATTATTGTTAATTGTTGTTTTAAAATAAAGTTTTAAACTTTTGTATTTGGATATGTAATTTTATTGTTTTCATTGGGAGCAAGCTCTAACTATTAGTTCTCACTCAATCTGTCAACCCAAGAGCTAAAATGAAGCATTCATTTCATTTATTTATACAGACGGCTCGAATTAAAAGAAATATGCAATTGATGATCTTAAAAAGGGAAATATGTAAAATTCTCTTTGTAAAAATAAAGATAAATAGTTGTTAAATAAGTTAATTTTAATGAATATGAATAAATTAAATATGTAATATGTATGTTTTAAGAAGGGGATATATGTAATTAATTTTTAAATGTGAGAAAATATGTAATTAGTAATCTTAGGAAGTGGAAATATGTAAATGTCTCTTTAAAAAAAAGATCTAGATTTGGTTTGTACCTTGCTCGTCTGTTTTGGAACCATACTTCAACTTGTCGAGGCCTTAGATTAAGACTTTTTGCTAGGGTTTGCTTTTCCTTCTATATATAAAAAGAGAAACACATACATAAAATAAAGTTACCTTTAAAGAGTCATCCTAAAAAAACTTTGTTGCTAGAAACAGTCGACATATAGGAATTTGTTACTTACCGGATTAAGGGTGCTGTGTTGTTTGAAGCTTTCTTCCAACACAAAAGATTGTTCTTTTGTAAGTCTAAGTTTCTTTCTAGCTGCACCTAGTTCATCTCGATCAATATCACTAATCGACTTTGACAAAATCTTATCAACTTCTTCACCGATATCATCTCTCTCTCTTTTAGTACTCGTTGAGTTTGAGAATGACGAAACCATGCTCATAATTGAGATTGAAGCTTGTCGGATCAAGTTGACTGGATCTTGATCTCTACTTAACCCTAATATTAAAGAAGGGAGCTGCTGATCTAGTTTGATCAATGACTTCTTTCCGAGTGGTTGTTGATACTGATACTGATCACGATCATGTTTTTGAAGATCAAAACAGTGGTTTCTTTGAAAATCATGGCCATCCAAGCTTAGATTTAAGCTTGTGAGACAAGAATTCTCATGAACCATGTTATGTGACCCTATAGAAAGTGGTTTTAGTCTATGTTGAAGTTTTTATGCGTGTTTTGGTGAATTGAATACAACTATTATATACGTGGAATCACATTAGTGTGGGGACGATGGTCATGATTGATTGGGGAATGAATTATTCTCCACTTTTACCCTTTCCTTTATTTTTTCATATAGTGTTCTTTATAAATTAAATGAATTAATTTTTTTTTTTGTGTGTAGAATATAATAATGAGTAAAACAATCAACTTCAATACCTTAATCATTTACCGCTACTTTATGTACATATAAACAGCACTGCTATTATATGCTAAATTATTTACGGATGTTGTACCAATTAGTAAGAACATATTGATTGTTTAAAGACTCCAATTATTAATCACAAACACTTTAAAGTAGCTTAAAACTTTTTAGAATGAACAATCTAGTGTTGTTTAATAAGAAGACCGTTCACAAATATAATATAAAACACTTTTATATTCTAATTACAATACAAAACTTGAAAGTCAAGTGATAAATACAATATTATTACAAATGAAATAAATAAATTGCAAGAAGTGTAAATGAACTAATTAAAGATAAAATTGGCTAAGAATTCTTGCTTGGCATGAGTCCTTTAAAAAATTTCTAGTCTCTCAAAAAAACTCGTTTGTTTCATAGGATATATACAACAGCTAAGCAGTTTCTAATGTCGAGGTAGATACGGAAACCTGAATTGTACCTCAAGAGATGTGACATATATTCCAGAATATTGCTAAAGGAAAATAAGAAGACAAAACTCATGTAGTAGAGTTATTTGTGTATTTGCAACAAGGACTCACCCTTATATATTTATATTAAAACATGAGTTGAATCTTTTCCTCTTAACTAAAACAAAAAAAAAATAAATTTCTTTTAGTTGTCTTCAAAGCGATTTTAATTGATTTTATTGATTAACTGAAGAATATAAAATTTTATATTTCAATTCACAAGACTGAAACTCCCAGGTCAACGTACTTGTGGCATAAATACTCTGAAGTTATCCTAATAGAGAAACCCATTAGCAGCAGAGTAGCTCAACATTTGAAGTGCAAAGTAAGCTACCAAAGTGCATCATTGTGCCCATCACTTATGTTGCGCGCGCATCTGCAAGTGCGATGTGCATCTTACTAACGAAAAACAATTATTAAGGAGTGTGTTTTTATATACTACTTCAAGTTTTGTCCATCCTCCTATGATATTCAATGAGTACAACACATAATGCATGTTACTCTATACATATTTTCCTTCTTATAATCTTGCAGGAAACTTTATTTTCGACACTTCCACTTGCCTTTAAAGTTGATAATGCTTAATTGAGACCCATAGAGCATGGCCGAGAAAGTAGTAGAAACCTTTTATTAATACGAACATTATCAAAGAACATGTGGCGCTACAAGAAACGTGGCTATAACGACGATAAAAGTCGTCGCGATAGGTTCTAGATGCCGTCGTCATAGGGTCAGTAGTCATAGCCTTGTCGTAATAGCTCAAAAAATGGTCGTCACAATAGACGCAGTCGTCATAGACCTCTATGGGTCGTCGACTAAATCTTGTTGGCATTATTATAAATGATATTTTTTTAATTTAAATTTAATAAATAAATGCATCATATGGCGACGAAATGTCGTCGCCATAGAGTTAGTAAATATTATTATTTAATAATAATTTAATTAATAAAAATTAATTAATTTTACCTATGGAGACGACATGTCGTCGCCATAGAGTATCTGGTTGAAATTTTATTTTTAAAATTCTATTTTTTTCCAGTTTTTTTACTTAAAAACCAACCAAGATCTCAAATCAAATACACAGAAATTCAAACTAATATATCAAATACCCAAATAAAAATTAACCAATTTTAGTTAATTACATACCAAACAAAAAGAAAGTATATCTTAAGTTTTTACAACCCAAACAAACAAACTTTTTAATTGTTGTCGTTTTCAACATCTTCATCATTATCGGGATTATGCTTTTGTTTTTCAAATTGATTCATTCTTTCTTGCATTTCTTGCATTTGTCGCTTTAATGTTTCTATTTCTTCATCCCGATGTGATGATGACTCGTTTGATTGCTCATAACGAGAGATATTTTTTACTTTTCGTCCAACACCTCTCGTATGACCATTTTTTTGTGCTAATGCCAACTCTAAACATTCCATCTCATTAACGGGCGACTCACCCGCCTCCATTTGCATTTGGGTGCATTGATTTTTAATTTTTGTCTGCAATTATAAAGAATTAAAATGAAACGGTATTAAGATTCTTATAAAATTTCGACAGCATAACTATTATAAAATGGAAAAAAATCATGTTGTTTAATCATAAGCACAATACCATAAAATTCTCAAGTTTCAACATATAAACTAACAACTTCTCAAAACCAATGATTCTCAAATATTAATAGCATATAGACCATGTTTTTTAAATTTAGAAGCACAACTAACATAAAATTCTCAAGTTTTAACATATAAACTAATAACTCATCAAAACCAACAATTCTCGAATATGGATAACATATAGACTATATTGGGTCAAAATCACCAAACACGATATATTATAAACATATGAACACATGATAATAGCATACTTAACATATTAAACTTACCCAATCTTCTTCTGCCCTCTGACCCATCCTGAACCTTCACTGTAATACGCCCTCCTTCACGTTTCGATGTGACTTGGGGTCCCGGTTTGTTGCTCCTAAAAATATTAAAAACAATATTCATAATATTTGAAAAGAATTAATAATACATAGGATGTATAATATATGTTTTCTTATCTGAAGATATCGCCTTTAAGCATATCGTCGCCTTAAGGTGACCTATAGCGACAACATCATGTCGTCGCCATAAACCTAGTCGCGATAGGTTCTTTTTCTTGTAGTATGGTCTAGCGGTGACAAAGTATGTTTAAAATGTGCTCCTTTTATTCATGTTCAACCGGATACAAAAAGACATTTAAAAGTAAGATTAAATGGTGAGCAAATTTGTTACTCTACTAAAATTAAATGAAATTATGAAGTGACAATTAAAAGTATGGATGAAGATAATTATAATGGAAATTCATCAAATCATACAATAGCACGTATTGGATATAAACCTAATCGTATGGTTTCACCCTATTATTAAACCCATGCGTATTATCATTCTTAATTCTAAACCAAACACCAACGTATCACTTTCACATTATTCTTTTCAAAAACATGAGTGAAAACAAGAGTATAAAGAGCATACGACACGATTTGATTATTATTCATGACAAATGCAAAAACATCACATAAACACGGCACCTTATGATTGGTCATATCAGTTAGTAAATTGCCCATCCATTTAATTAATTTTTGAACATTGTTAATTATAAAGGTATGAGATTCGTCTATTAATTTTTCTCTAAACATTATCATCACAACGAACAGATTTAGACAACATGCATATCACGTCTTATCTAATAATTTTAGCCATTTTTTGTAGTTGTGCATGTGTATTATTTGCAAAAGAAGATACTATCATTTTCTTTTTTTTTTTCAATTAAAATACAATCAACCTCAAACTTTATATTCTAGGCATCCTGTGTATTTATGCGGTATATCGATCTACACTATTTTTAATTATCTTTCACACACAACTTAAAATTTCATTATGAAGTTAAATGTCGTAGCTCGTTACTTAAGACCGGTTATAAATTAAATGCACCCACCCACCCACCCACTTATATATTTATTTCTACAAACCGCTATAAGAGTTACAATTTATGCTGACAATGGCCATGGCGACAACATCAATTGCTAGGAAAGATGACCCTATACCGACAACTAGTCATCACTATAGGTTTTCACAGAATTTTGACCAATCAAATCCTATTGCGACAATATTCCCCCCCCCCCCCCCCAAAAAAAAAAAAAAAAAAAAAGATATTCAAGTAGAGTGGCATTATTATATAAAATTTTTAAAAGCCTCACACTAACTTGATTAAATTCTAAATTGAACTTGTCTTCTGGCCTCCTAACATCATTAAAGTCACCCCAAAAAAATCCACATACCAAATACATATTCCATGAGATTAGATAAGGTTTTCCAAAGATCCTTTGACTTTCAAATCATGAGAATAAATTAACATTCATCACATTTAAGCTTTCAGGCCTACCCATTAATTATCAAGAATCTAACAAAAAGTTCTTGCCCTTAATAACATTTTGTTTCAAAAATATAGAGAGATGCCACAAATTGAACATTATAATCCTAAATCCCCCATAATTGTTTAATAGCAATCTCACGGCATAACCTGGGCCTTTTTCATAGTTTTGGTCCATTCCCAATTATGAAATGTAGCCCAACATAACCAATCTTTTCCTTATGGCCCCCAAGAGAATCTTGCTTTCGTGAACTCAACTTAGTATGAACATTAGAATCTTGAATCACCAGAGCAACAATCCACCTTGGAACTGGAATTCATTGAATGGTTAAGATACAACAATTTGGGCTCTCGACGTTTCACTTCGGCAGGTTTCATCTCCATGGCTACCGATTTTCTTCGGGCTTTTTGAACTTTTCAAATGATGTTTACAACCTCAGCTATTCTCAAAGAAAATCTTTAAGAATCATGAACCTCTCGTAAGCCATATTACCATCATTACAAAGGCTTCCGAACAATTCAATATTTTACCATATATAGTGTTGTAAGAATCTGAGAGTAAAACTGAGAAACAAGAAGGTGTTGATTGCATCTTGGATTATCTTAGTCGTGATAAAAATCACTCTCAAATAAAATCGATTTGTGGCACTCCAATCGTTTTATCGGATGAAACTAAGATTTTGACAAGAACATAATTTCATTGTGAAAAGTTTTGTGTGTGTGTACCCTAGCCACTTGTTCGTGAACGAGTATATATTCCCAAATTAGATTTGGAAACTGATTATAACTTCCATATGGGTTGTGTGCTGTATTTATCAAATAAGATAAAACACGTTTTAGTAGTTCATAAGCCCAAACAATGTTTATAATATTCATGCCCAAAACCAATTATAATGTTCAAACTATAAACATTATATTTGCACTCAACAAGTTATAAATGTTAATATATTTATTATCATTAGCTTATACTAGTATATCTACATCTCCTAACTCGTTAGTAACTAATGATATTTACTCGATCAAAGTTAATCCAATATTATAAAATCCATATTGATAATTAATAAAACTATCAACATTCCTCCTCCATTTTAGTAATATCAATGATTAACTTAACTAAACCTTTACACAAAACAAACTCATGCAAAAATAGAAATATCCTAAGGATTGAATTTCCAACTTAGTATATCACACGATTCAAATATTTGAATATCAAAGGTGTCCAATGGATTGAACCATTGTTATTCTGTTGAATACTTGAAAAGGTAATATGCACACAAGTTTACAAATTCATTGTTTTCATTTGACACGATATTTTACTAGCTTGTGTCTTAATCATTCATTGAGTATATCAAAGCCCAAGTCCAAAGCTTCTTGAAGTAGCTAAACTTCATACTCATATAGGTAGTCCTTTAGATTCTTGCACCTGCAAATACAATTTTTCAAAGAACTATTAAGAAGCTAAACTTCAACCTAACTTATCTTGTAGTCTGAACACATACTTTGGATGATTATTAATATTTTCCAATATCCTTATGACAAGCTTTCCACATTGAATTCAGCATCTAACATTGTATTAGATGAGAATTGGGTGTCTTGACATAAAGACATTTAAGTGGACTTTAAACCCATCCCCACAGCTTATTTTTTTCCAAGATCTCTAGTCAACGCTTTGGTTAAATGATCAGCCATGTTAAATTCTGACTTTACAAACTGTATAGATATCACACCATTCATAATTAGTTCTCTAACCATGCTATGCCTAACATCCAAGTGCCTAGATTTTCCATTGTATACATGACTATAGGCCTTAGCTAATGTAGCTGCACTATCACATCGGATAGATATGGGTGATATCGGCTTTGGCCAGAAAGGAATCTCATAAATTAGATTTCTTTTCCATTCAGCTTCTTTACCAGTTGTTGCTAAGGCTACAAACCTAGATTCCATAGTCGAATTTAAGATGCAAGTTTGTTTCTTAGATGCCTAGGCAATTGTTCTTCCACTAAGAAGGAATACCCAACCACTAGTAGATGAATGATCTTCCATATTTGTAATCCAACTAGCATCAGAATAGCCTTCTATAATGGAAGGGAAACCTGAATAACACAATTCATGGTTCATTGTTCCCTTTAGGTATTGTAACACTCTATTCACAGCCTGCCAATGATGTGTGCTAGGATTACTGGCAAACCTACTTAGTTTTCCTATAGCATATGCTATATTTGGTCTGGCGCTAATCATAGCATACATCAGACATCCAATCACTTTTGCATATTGTAGCTGAGAAATAGAGTTACCGTTGTTAGTTATTAATTTGACACTTAAATCCATTGGAGTACTAACAGGGGAACAATTCTAATGATTTGTAGGGGTTGAACCTAGAGGCTCGGGAAATCAAATCAAGATGAAGTAGATCAAAGTCAAGCAACAAGTTAAAGTTGCCGCACGATAACTTTCTTCTCACTTGAAAAGCAGTTAGTCGCGCGAGAACTTCTTAGAATAGTATAAATAAAAATTTTGTAATGTATTTCAGCAGCTTTTGTTTATTTCCTGATTTTGTACTCAGTGTAATAGTTACTAAATCAGAGAGCAATACAATCGAATTTATTTACATATTATGTTCTTCATTAGCTATTCAATCTTATCCGTAATGTCAACATTCCGCATTTTCATTACGAGATCGATCTTTGTGTCGTGTTGATCCTTACAATTGGTATTCGATTGAATCAAAGGTTGATTAGTTCTTACTGAAGTGTTCTTGAGATCCGATTTGTAGTTCTTTTGAAGATTTACTGAATTCATGACTTATTTGATCATTTTTGAAGACCTCAAGAGATTTTATGCTGTTCAATTGAAGATTTGACTTGTTTTGATGATTAATTGAGCTTAATTCAATCAATTAGAGATAATTAGGATCATAACCGAACCTAAAATCACTAACTGAAAGATTAAACAGTTAATTTTGAACAAAATGGTATTTGATTGAAGGTTGGAACTGTAGAAATTGGCTGAGTTTGATTAGGCGAAAAGTTAATTTTTGCACGCGAAAAGTTGTTGTTCGCGCGAAAAGTAGAGTTTTCACAAAAGTTTGTTGAAATTATGTTACAGAAAGATCCCTTTCGCGTGAAAACTTGAACATTTTGTAAAATTCAGTTACGGAAGTTACCGCGCGAGAAGCATGTGCGAAAACTTGTGCGTTTAGTTTTGCAGAAGACTATTCACGCGAGAACTGCATCGTTTGCGCTAGAACTCCAGATTTGAAGTTTCTTTTGACTGAATCCAAGTTTTCTCAATGGAAAACTTGAAGCACGTCACTGCCACTCTTAATCTTGATAATGAGATCGGAGCAAGCACGAAGCCTCCTCGACTTCTCAGTGAAGAAGACTATCCGAACTGGGTCTATTGCTTTGAGAACCATTTTATTTATACTGAACCTAGGATGATGAGATCTATCAAACAAGGTCCCTATATCCCGATATACACAAATGACAAAGGAGACTTAGTGCCGAAGCCTGCACACCTCTGGGATGAGGAGGATATGAAAAAGATGGAGCTTGATTATAAAGCATATGCTGCCATCGCAATGGCACTTACAATTGAAATAGCTCAGAAGTTCAAATATTACAGGAAGGTGAAAGATTTATTGGATGCAATGGAAGAACAGATTATGGGGAACAAGGATATGAGGGAAAGCAGGAAGACATGTTGAGCCAAGTTAACATGTTTAATCATATACTTGGTGAAACCTTAGAGGCCTAAATGTCAAGGTTCATGAAGCTAATAACCAAGATGAAAAGTGCATGAATCACACTAGAGAACATCTCAGTAAACAAGAAGCTATTAAACTCACTACCTTACAGCTGGAACAACAATTGCGCTACCATTAAGAGAACCAAGGATTTATTCACCTTATCCCTTAGTGATCTGATCTCCACTATCAAATCTTATGATATGGATGACAAGCAGAGAGCTGCCAATTACATTAATACGATGGGAGCTGAAGCATCAGCATTATATGCCAAGATGGCTAGTAATCCAAATTACTATGTCAGCTACTCTCAGTTATGTCAGCAACAACAATCAGTACTCCTGCTTATCAAACTGTCAAAGATTCATCTTTGCCTTAATACCAAGCTCCTCATCAGAATTCCTACAGTCAAGCTCAAGCTCAACAACAACCTCCAACCTACTCTCAAGGTCAAGCCACTCAACCTACACAACAAGCCTTTGTTGTAAACTCTCAACCCAACAGACAAACCATTCGGATTGCTGAAGAGCACCTGGCTCTGTTTACATCATTCATGAACATTATGAAGCTTTTGTTGCCGGAATACTAAATGCACCAAACATCTTGGTCGATGACTTACAACAAGTCAATCCCGATGATGTTGAAGAGAATGATATTAAATATCAAATGGCAATGGTGGTATATAGAGCAAAGAATTTTGCTCGAAAAATGGGGAGAAAGGTTTTTGGGGTGAACAACTCAAGCAAAATTGGATTTGATAAGTCAAAATTAAGGACTTATAATTGTGATAAACCTGGTCACTTTGCTAGAGAGTGTACTGAAGGCAGGTCGAGTCAAACAAAAAGTGGGAAGAAAATGGTAACAGTGGAGGTAGAGACAAAAGGAGACAAAGCTAGCTCATCTAACAACAAAGCACTAGTTTCTCAATCTGACGGAGAATACTGGTCAGATCAAATAGAGATACTAGACATCAAGCTTTCCACTACTTTGTTGGCAGAGATTCAAACTGTTAAAGAGCATGTTGAAGACAATGTACTAGTTGAGTTCATATCAGATGATTTGATGAACGGTGTGTTTGAAGAAGAAAAGAAAGTTGAAGCTGAGAAAGTTGAAGAGAAAACAGTTGAAGGTATGAAAGTTGAGAAAGTGCAAACTGAAAGTGAGATTAAAGAAATAGTTGTTGAGACCACTCCAGCTCAATCAAACATTATTGAAATGAAGGAGAATGAAGAAAAGAAAGCAAAGACTGTTGAGTTCATTTCAGTCAAGAATGAGAAACCTGAAAATGCTGTTAAGTTTACTCTGGCGTCTGCTTGTGAAGAAAGAGAAAATGCTGTTGAGATCACTCCGACAAAAGAAGCAGAAGAAAAGGTTGTGTTGAAAGCTTTCATGGTAAACATCTTACCTGAAGAAAAGAAAAGAGATCAAGAGACGGAAGAGGTATTTTCTAATCTTTGTTCAACTACTTGTTTAGAAAAAGTACAAAGATATAGAGTTCACAACGAACGATTGATCTTAGAAGTTGAAAAACTTCAATATCAAGCCTGCATGTATAAAACTGATGAGAAATTCTTTAAAGAAAAGATAGATGGATTAAACAAATCGATCTATCAATCAAAATTAAATCTTCATGACAAAGATTGTAACATAAAAGATTTAACAACACGTAACAATGAACTATCTTTAGAAATCAATAAACTTAACAGTGAACTTTTATCTGCTAAATTGATTGTTAAAAAACTTGAGTTATCGTCAAACATGGTTGAAGGTATAATCAAGTCACAATTGACACAGAAAATTAATGGTGGTAAAAGTGGAATTAGTTATTCTAACATTTCACCACATATGAATCATGATTATACATGTTTGCCTTCATCAAATACAACTCCTGATGAAGAGACCTATGGATTAGGTTTTCAACCAAAGTCAGACTTAACACCTCCAGTCAATGTTTCACTGACTGTTGACCCTATCATAAAAACTAAAGTTAAAATTAATCATGACAACTTTTTTCGCATAAAGTGTGAAGAAGGATGGGTTGGTTGAAGATTGGGAAAGTGATGATGAAATAGATTTTCAAGAAAATAAAATTTGTAATGAAAAATCTTCATGTAATTCATTATCAGTCATTAATGAAAGTTCAAAATTTTTTAGTATTACAAATTTTTGTTCAAAAATGTCTAATAAAGAAAAGAAACTGAAATCAAAAATAGATTTTAAGGCCAAAGAAAGAAAACGAGTCGCAACATCTGTATCTGACTTGAAAACTGATTTCAAGAACAGATTTGTTTCAAAAGACAACATTGATAAGGAAGATCATATTTTTAAAGAAACCAATGGTAGTTCTTTAAAAATAAATCTTCTATTATTGCTAACCCTATGAAACAAGATGTTTGTAGATCAGGTATCAAAGACACTGGTCTTACTCTAGTACAGATGCTTCAAAAGGATAAAGCTACAATATGTGCTTCATCAACATCAGAAATGAATCTAAATGCTAGGAAATTTACCTCAATTCTTCCGAAATCATCTCGAATAATCCATAACGATAGGAAGAATAGAGAGACTGTTAAAGAATTACAAGGCCAAGAAAATACTAAGGCCAGATTCTATGATAACTATGGCATTTATCATAAACAGTTTGTGCAAAATACTCAAGTGTTAAATACATATCATAAAATGTGTTGTTATGTGTGTGGCAAGCCAAATCACAAGGCTAATAATTGTCATCATCAACATCAATTGACAAAAGCAAACAAAGATTTCACAACTTAATTTCAAATAATAGAAAACGTTTCTTTGTAAATACTAATTTCAAAAGAAACTCAAATCAGTCAAACTCTTTTGTTAACAATAATAATGATTTGAATAAAGAAAAGTCAAATGTAAAATCTGTATAAGTTGATGATAGCAATTCTACCACAATATCGACCGCTTTAAAGAAAATTGTAATGTAAAATCCTCATCACAATCGATTCCATATATTGTTGCACTTGATAATCAAATTAAGACGGATGTGTGTGTGATATCAACGAACATTAAACAAATGCAATCGAATATTATTAATCAATTGATTACAATACCAAAGGAGTATGCATCGTTTAAGCTCGATCCACCCGAGGTGAGCTCTCCTAGGGTGGCCTATCACACAACTCTCTGCTCTCTCGCCCTTAGAGCACTTTTACAAAATGGACACACATCACAAAATACAAAGGAAAAACATCTATATATATTGTCTAGATGTTCTCGCGTGAGAACTTGATGTTCTCACGCGGCAACTACAAGTTCTCGCGTGATAAGTTCTTTATCAATCATCTTGGAGTTCTCGCATCCTTGTACTTCTTGCATGAATTGAGTTTTTGCTTTTCACTTGATTTTGTAATCCATAAAGACTAGGTCCTTACTGATCACGAGTCAATAATTCAGTATTTAATTGATCTAATTATATGATTTTACATCGTTGTTATTGTGGAATGGGATTACTTTGGTTGTGTTTTGTTTATAGGTGTTCAAAGCCTAATGTAAGGGTTGAACCTAGAGGATCGGGAAATCAAATCAAGATGAAGAAAATTAAGTCAAGCGACAAGTTCAAGTTGCCGCGCGATAACTTGCTTCTCGCACGAAAACATCAAGTCGCGCAAGAACAAGTTATTCGCGCAAGAACAAGTTATTCGCGCGAGAACTTCTAGATTAGTATATTTAGAAGTTTTGTAATGTAATTAGTAAGCTTTTAGTCATTTCTTGATTTTCACTCTTATTGTAATCATTTCAAAGTCAGAGAGCAATACAACTGGAAGTTATTTACATTCGTTTCATCTTCTATCTTTTAATTCCACAATGACAATATTCGGCGTTATTGTTGTGAGATCGATCTTATAAATTGTTGATCCTTACAATTGGTATCAAAGCTTGGTATGCTCTAGATCAATTGATTTGAAGATTGAAGTAAGTGATTTGAAGTGTTCGTGAACCTTGAGTTGCTTGATAGTTGAAGATCTACTTGATTTCTGCTAAATCTGATCAGATTTGAATATGGTAAAATTGATTAGTGTGTTGTTCGAAGAATTGATGATTTTTTTTCAATTAATCAAGCTTAATTGAATCAATTAGAGACAACTAGGATCTTATTTGAACCTAAATCACTAATTGAACACTTAATTAATCAAATTTAAACAATTTGGTGAAAAAAATTGAAGCTGGAAACATTCGAAATAGAACAAATGAATAAGGCGAAAAGTTGGTGAATCCCTGCAAAAAGTTTGTTTCGCGCGAGAAGTATAGTTTTCGCAAGAGTTTGTTGAAAAGTTTGTTACAAAAGATTCCTTGCGCGCGAGAAGTTGTTGTTTTCACAAAAGTTAGTTTCAGAACTTACCGCGCGAAAAGTTTATGTGATTTCACGAGAGAACTTGGCCTTTCACGCGAAAACTATAAGTTTGATGAATTTTTGAGAAATTTGATTTCTAAGTAAGAAAATGGCAAATCTGAAGCACATCACTGACACTCTTAATCTTGATAATGAGATCAGAACAAGCACGAAGCCTCCTCGACTTCTCAGCGATGACGACTATCCGGATAGGGTCTATCGCTTTGAGAACCATGTCATTAATACGGAACCCAGGATGATGAGATCTATCAAACAGGGTCCCTACATCCTAATTTACACAAATTACAAAGGAGTCTTAGTGCCGAAGCCTGAACACCTCTAGGATGAGGAGGATATGAAGAAAATGGAGCTTGATGATAAGGCATATGCTGCTATTACTATGGCACTTACAACTGAAATAGCTTAGAAATTCAAGAATTATAGGAAGGCTAAAGATTTATGGGATGCAATAGAAGAACAGATTATGGGGAACAAGGATATGAGGGAAAGCAGGAAAGACATACTAAACCAAGAGTTTAATATGTTTAATCATATATTGGGTGAAACCTTGGAGGCTCAAATGTCAAGATTTGTGAAGCTGATAACCAAGATGAAAAATGTACGAATCACACCGGAGAACATCTCAGTGAACAAGAAGTTGTTAAACTCACTACCTTATAGCTGGAACAACAACTGCACTACTATCAAGAGAACCAAGGATTTGTTCACCTTATACCTTAGTGATCTGATCTCCACCATCAAATCTTATGACATGGATGACAAGCAGAGAGCCACTAACAACATCAACACAATGGGAGCTGAAGCATCGACATTGTACGTCAAGATGGCTAGTAATCCAAATTACTATGTCAGCTACTCTCAGTTATGTCAGCAACAACAATCTACAACTCCTACTTATCAAACTGTCAAAGACCCATCCTTGCCTCAATTCCAAGTTCCTCATCAGAATTCCTACAGTCAAACTCAAGTTCAACCACAATCTCCAATATACTCTCAAGGTCAAGTCATTCAACCTACACAACAAGCCTTTGTTGTAAACTCCCAACCCAACAGACAAACCATTCAGATTGTAGAAGAACACCTGGCTCTGTTTACATCCTTCATGAATAGTTATGAAGCCTTCTCTACTGGAAGACCTAATGCACCAAACATCTTGGTCAATGACTTACAACAACTTAATCCCGATGATGTTGAAGAAAACGATATCAAATATCAAATGGCTATGGTGGTGTATCGTGCTAAGAACTTTGCAAGAAGAACTAGAAGAAAGGTTTTTGGGCTGAACAACTCAAGCAAAATCGGATTTGATAAGTCAAACTTGAGGTGTTACAATTGTGACAAACCTGGCCATTTTGCTAGAGAATGTACTGAAGGCAGATCAAGTCAAACAAAAAGTGGGAAGAAAATAGTAACTGTGGAGGTAGAGACCAAAGGAGACAAAGCTAGCTCATCTAACAACAAAGCGTTAGTTTCTCAAACTGAAGGATAATATGACTGGTAAGATCAATTGGAGATACTAGACATCAAACTTTCCACTACGTTGTTGGCAAAAATTCAAACCATTAAAGAACATGTTGATAATAATCCACTAGCTGAGTTTGTATATGATGATCTAATAAGTGGTGTGTTTGAGAAATAGAAGAAGGTTGAAGTTGAGGAAGTTGAAGAGAAAAAGGTCAAAGAGGTGAAAGCTGAAGAGATGCAGAATAAGAAGGAGCTTAATGAAACAGCTGTTGAGACTACTCCAGCTAAATCAAACATCAATGAAGAAAAGAAAGCAAAGACTATTGAGCTCACTCCAATCAAGAATAAGAAATCTGAAAATGTTGAGTTTACTCCGGCATCTACTTGTAAAGAAAAGGAAAATGTTGTTGAGATCGCTCCAGCAATAATAGCAGAAGGAAAAGTTGTGCTGAAAGCCTTCATGGTAAACATCTTACCTGAAGAGAAGAAAAGTAATGAAGAGACAACTGAAGAGGTATTTTGTAATCTTTGTTCAACTACTTGTTCAGAAAAAATACAAAGATATAAAGTTCACAACGAACGCTTGATCTTAGAAGTTGAAAAACTTCAATATCAAGCTCGTAAATATAAAACTGATGAGAATTTTTTTAAAGAAAAGATAGATGGATTAAACTATCAATCAAAACTAAATCTTCATGATAAAGATTGTAATATAAAAGATTTGACAACACGTAACAATGAACTATCTTTATAAATTAACAAACTTAACAGTGAACTCTTATCTCTTAAATTGATTGTTGAAAAATTTGAGTTATCATCAAACATGGTTAAAGGTATAATCAAGTCCTAAATGACACAGAAAATTAATAGTTCAAAAGGCAACATTGATAAGGAGGATCATATTTTTAAAGAAACCAATGCCAATTTTTTTAAAAATAAATCTTCTATTATCGCTAACTCTGTGAAACAAGATGTTTTTAGACCATGTATGAAAGACACTGGTCCTACTTCAATACAGACGATTCATAAGGATAAAGCTACAATTCATGCTTCATCAGCATCAGAAACGAATCTAAATGCTAGGAAACTTACCTTAATTCTTCCAGAATCATCTCGAACAAGCCATAACGAGAGAAAGAAAAGAGAGACTATTAAAGAATCGCAAGGTGAAGGACATACTAAGGCTAAATTCTATGATAACTATGGAAGTTATCATGAACAGTTTGTGTAAAATTTACAAGTATCAAATACATATCATAAAATGTGTTGTTATGTATGTGGGAAGCCAAATCACAAGGCTAGAAATTGTCATCATCAACGTCAATTGACAAACAAACAAAGATTTCATAATTCAATTTTAAACAATAGAAAATGTTTCTTTGTAAATGAAAATTTAAAAAAGAAACTTAAATCAGTCAAATTCTTTTGCTAAACACAATAATGATTTCAACAAAGAAAAGTCAAATGTAAAATCAGTACAAGTTGATGATAGCAATTCTACCACAACATCGATCAGACAAATTCAAAGGTGGAAAGTTAAAGAAAAATTACCTGAGCTTGATGTTGTTGACAAATATGGTTTCAATGACAAAAGAGATATGATGTTGCAATCTATATCATATTTGGATGAAAACAAAGAGCTCAAGTCAACCATGGCTTGGGTTCCTAAACACGGGTAAATTTGTTCAAATATGCAGGAACAACCAAGACAAGTCATTAACAGTGTTTGGCATGTAGAAAGTGGTTGTTCACGGCACATGACTGGTAATATATCTCTGTTAAACAACATACAACCTTACAACGGAGGATATGTTATCTTTGTAGGAGACAAAGGTGGTAAAATTACGAAGAAAGGTACAGTGTCGAATGGTGTGTTCAACGGAGGATATGTTATCTTTGAAGATGTCAATTTTGTAGATGAACTAAAATATAATTTGCTTAGTGTCACTCAAATTTGTGATAAAAATTATTCAACACACTTCACTGATAAGGAATGTCTTATTCTAAAACTTGGATTTGTAATTCCTGATGAATGGGTTTTATTAAGAACATCGAGAGACAAAGACACATACTTACTTGATATGAATGGTTCACATTCATTTGTAACTGCGTTATGTTTGTTATCTAAAGCCTTGGAAAGTAATACGTTGTTATGGCATCGTCGTCTTGGACATGTAAATGTTAAAACTGTGAACAAATTGGTTAGTGGAAATCATTTTATTGGCCTACCTTTGAAAGAATTTCAACTAACAGAACATTGTCTATCATGTTCAAAAGGCAAACAACACAAACTTCCTTATAAACCAATTGTTCATACCAAAACTGACTCTGTTCTTCAACTATTACACATGGATTTATTTGTTCCTGTTAGTGTTTTGAGTTTGGGACATCGTGCATATTGTTTAGTCATTACTGATAATTTTTCTAGATTTACATGGGTTTTTTTAGCAACCAAAGATGAGACACCTCATTTGCTGATAAAATTCATGACACTCGTGGAAAATCAGATGGACAAAACAATAAAGTGCATTCGAAATGATAATAGAACCAAAATTTTAAATCGTACATTAAATGAGTTATGTGATTCAAAGGGGATAGCAAGACAATTTAGTTATGCAGGAACTCCACAACAAAATGGAGTTGCTAAAAGATGAAACAAAACTTTAATTGAAGCAGCCAGAACCATGTTATCAACAGCCAAATTACCATCATTCTTTTGGGCTGAAGCTGTTAACACTACGTGTTATGTTCAGAATCGTGTGTTAATCAACAAACAACACACTATGACTCCTTATGAAATCTTTTTCAAACATAAACCCAAAGTCAAATATTTCAAAATGTTTGGATGTTGTTGTACTTTGTTAAACACATCTGACTCTATTTCAAACATAAACACTTCTGTTCAACTTTTGGCAGCATAGTTTGGTTGGTTGATTACGAAGGCTCTGGACAACAAGATGTATGCTTATGGTGGGAGTTACAAAGTTGATGATGTGGACTTCTAAACGCATTGATTTATCGAGCCTAGGGGGAGATTGTAAGGTTTAAACCTAGAGGCTCGGGAAATCAAATCAAGATGAAGAAAATCAAGTCAAGTGACAAGTTCAAGTTGTCGCGCGATAACTTGCATCTCGCGCGAAAACATCAAGTCGCGTGAGAACTCTTAGATTAGTATATATAGAAGTTTTGTAATGTAATTAGTAAGATTTTAGTCATTTTTTGATTTTCACTCTTATTGTAATCATTTCAAAGTCAAAGAGCAATACAATTGGAAGTTATTTATATTCGTTTCATCTTCTATCTTTTAGTTCCACAATGGTAATATTCTGTGTTATTGTTGTGAGATCGATCTTATTAATTATTGATTCTTACACCTAAACAAGCATAATTGGAAGTAAAAGAAGCCAAACATGAAACTACAAGGTCTAAAGATGTAAACTTCAAAAGTTACAAAAAATGCACAAAATTAGGCATACAGGCATACCATACGCCGGGTATGGGCGTATCATACGCCGGGCGGCGTATCAATACGCCGGGCGGCGTATCAATACGCCGAGCGTATTTTGTGGGCGTATTTGATCAAAATTCCAGAAAGTTGGGCGTATTAATGCTGAGGGTGGCGTATGATACGGCGGGGGCGGGGTATGATACGGCGGTAGCTGAACAAACTCCGGATTTTTGGGATTTTCAAGTTTATTTAAACGAAATTAATTCCAATTCGATTAACGACTTTCCATACATGAAAATTGAAGATTCAAAGCTAATTTTTGGTGATTCCAAGCCTTCACATTCATCCCAAATCATCTACAATCATCATCAAAACACGATTGAAGATTCAATGAATTTCATGAATGGCTAGTTCGTTCGTGATTGCTTTGGGGTGGATAGTTCTTGCCATGTGAGATGGTTAGTCATGTTTAGGTTTTTTTTATGTTGCACACTTTGTGATTAAATGTATTGAAGGTTTTGATTGAGTTAAACAATTTGTTTATAAAGAAAGTTATTTGCTTTATTATCAGTTTGTGGTTTCTTTGCATCGTGAACTTATTGAGACAAGTAGCTAACTTGATATAGGTGAATTGGTAACTTTGTGAATGACCGACTATTAAAAGATTATTCCTGGGTTATCACTTCAATCAAAAGCTAAAATCTTGAGTCGTGTTATGCAACCCTAAGTACACTTGATAACCCATTGATCTTGTAGAACTTGAAACCCGGAAGTGATTGTTTCTTACTATTTAGTTAAATTAGTTTCAAAGATTTTTTCTTTTTGCAATAGTATTTTTAATTTCATCCAAAGTTTTAATCTTTAATTATAAATTTCGTATCTTTAAGTTAATCGAGTCATATTCGTTAAACACTTTCCACATATTCCATGTGGAGACGACCTTACTTACCCTTACGGAATAAAGGTAGCTAAGACCGATATAATAACTTGTTTTTGATCGAGTCTCGACAACCAGATCAAAATGGCTCCGTTGCCGGGGAATTAGTGAGCAAAGTGTTATTTTTTTAGTTTTTTTTTAGTTTTATTTTCTTTCTTTTGTTTTGTTTTCTTTCGGTGCTACGCTAGGTGTCTTATGTCTTGCAGGTTACTCTCAAGTAGTTAAAACTAACCATGAATCAAGTTTATTATTCATGTACTGGTTGCAGGAGTGTAGTTTATACACAAGATGATTGTCCTGAGTACTTGCAAAAGTGTAAGGATGTGAGAAGAAAATTATATATGTTGGATGTTTATTATGATGATGTACCATCATCTTATCCGTACTATAAGGCATCTTCTCCATATTATGAAGGATACTATCAGTCAGCGGCGAACTATAACTTTGAGAACGATTTGTATTGCAATAATTATGAACCAGAGACGGTACAAAGCTCAAGTTATTAGGAGAATTATAATGACTATCATCAAGAATAGTCTCAGATGACATACGAGGATCAGAATCAATGTCAATTTCCTAAACAAGAGAATGTTATCCAGAATGTTATGCCATTTCACAATGATTTTCAATCTGAGAAGGAAAAAAGTATTGCTCAACTGGATTTGATATTTCTCGATATCAATAAGTTGTTATCATAACATCATCTTTTAGATCAGGAACGACTGTACTACTTAACTATCAAGCGTGATGCATTATTACTCAAAATAGAATTAGAAGAGTCCATCTCACCATCTGTTAAAGTTGAGGATGAGGCCATGAAGATTACTACCATACAAATTCCCTCGTTTGTTGAAGAGCCACGTGAAGAACAAGTGGTGGTTGATAATTATGATTATAATGCGGAAGAAGAGCCGATGGATCTTATAAAGCAAGAAAAAGAATATGCAGTCTCACTTAAAGACAACAAATCTTTTAAAAAAGGTCGATGATTGATATAATCAAAGTTTATCCTAAACCTCCTCCTGTACTTATAATACCAATCAACAAAGTTATTAAAGAAGGTGTCAGGACAAAGATTAGGAAAGTGGGAATGAAAGATATCCGGTAATTTACTATAATGTGGATAAGCAATAATTTATTAATTTACATGCCTATAATTGGGAAACAACAATGGAGCTGGCATGTCAAATTTCAAGAATTTGTTGGGAACTTAGTAGGCAAAGATGCAATTCGACCACCATAAGTGGTCTCAGGAAAGGTCTGGCTGAAGACCTTAAACTTAGCGCTTGCAGGGAGGCAACCCGAAAACTTTGTGGGTGTGTTCACTAGAAACCTCACGAGACTACAACTCATCCACTTGGGTCTACCGAGGGGTTTAAAGGCTTGTTGCATACGCTAAATGAAACCATGATTCCTATGAAAGTGAGTTTTATTTCTTTTATTAGTTCGTGTTTCTTTGTTTTGTCTTATTTTGTTTTGTTTTGATATTTCAATCACTAGACGCAATCACTCAAGTGTGGGGAGGCACAAGTCGGTTGATGAAGGCTTCTAATAATTATTATGATCAGGTCCATGTGCTCTTTCTACTACTTTGGTTTTGAACAATATTCTTTCCATGCTTTTGTTTAAATTGATTGATAATATGTTAGGATATGGCATACTAGTCTTCCTTCACAATGAATTGTCTTGATTAGAAATAATAGGAATGAAATTAAGAATCTACTTCCCTATATCATGAAAATACCAATTGTGACTATCATACATTGAGGACAATATATCTCAAGTGTGGAGATGAGGGAAGAATTGAAAAAAATTAAACCTTTTTGAAAAAAAAAAAATCTTCTAATAAGCTTAATTGTGCATGAGACCTAAAACTTTTTTCATACATTACTAATTATCATTGTTTGTGCATGTATAGATCTCTTGGCGTGCTTGTTTTGAAATTATAGTAAGCCACTCCCATCATGAGATTTAATAAAATTAGGTAGAATTCTTTGGTGGCATAACAAACCGGTTGTAGATGAAATATGTGCTTCACATTTTTAACCCTTTCCCACCGTTTCCGTGAGAGTTGAGCCTAATTGAGCAATTCATAGCATATGTTGATTTGCTTTATATTTTTTTCATAACGAGGGAAACCATAATGTGCATTTAAGTTAGAACTCGTGTAATTGATTCGTGTCAAGATCATGAACCAATATGTACATGAATATGATAGGGGCATTAGGAATGAACCATTTATTTGAAACTTTTCTTTTGAATTCCATATCCTGATAAATTTCCTTTAGACACCATGTTGAGCCCCAACTTGTCGTTTGAATAACCCAACACAATAAGACTACAAAGCCTTAGCCTTTTATGAAACATAGGATGATGAAGTACAATCTATGACTTGTCTAGAAGTGTTTTTTAAGTATTAGTGCAATAATAGTATGTGTGATTTGAATTTGGTTATATAGATATATAAAGAAAAAAAAAGAAAAAAAGAAGAAAAGCTAAATATGAGGTCAAAATGACCAAAATTTGAAGCAACAAAAATAAAATGAGAACTCGATGATATTATTGCTATTAAAGGATAGAGATTTATAAGACATCTAGTATGTTAAATTGGATTTCATTCGCCGTTACCCACTCTAAAATCCCTTTCTATCCCACCTTAAACCTTAGCCTAACATTACAACCCATGAAAGACCTCTTGATTTATGTGTTATATTATGTTAATTGATGGCGATACATTAATATACGAGCTTATGATGAAAATGTACATTCTTGGTTTGAGAGTTCCAGATATACTAGTATATAATAACTAGTCCACAAAACAAATCAAGAGTAGTGTTCATTATGAGAAATGTGAATGCATGATTGTTTGAAGCAAAAGGTGGAAGTTATGCCAACTAAAGTTTCTAAGTTTAAAACATGAATCATATTACATGTTGGGTTGTGAATCTTACATAATGAAAGTGAAAAATAAGTATGCCTTGGGACCTTAATTTATACAAAGTTGTGATAACTTAGCATGTTTGATTAATTAAGGTGAATTGTGCAAGTAAGTTTGTTTGAGGACAAACAAAAGGTTAAGTGAGGGGATGTGATCACGAGTTAATAATTCAGTGTTTAATTGATCTAATTATGTGATTTTACATCATTGTTATTGTGGAATGGGATTACTTTGGTTGTGTTTTGTTTATAGGTGTTCGAAGCCTAAACAAGCTTAATTGAAAGTAAAAGAAGCCAAACATGAAACTACAAGGACTAAAGATGCAAACTTCAAAAGTTACAAAAAAGGCACAAAATTAGGCATACCGGCGTACCATACGCCGGGTATGGGCGTATCATACGTGGCGCAGCGTATTGGCGGCATATTTATGGGCGTATTTGATCAAAATTCCAGAAAGTTGGGCGTATGAATGCTGAGGGCGGCGTATGATACGACGAGGGGCGGAGTATGATACGGTGGTAGCTGAACAAACTCTGGATTTTTTGGATTTTCAAGTTTATTTAAACCAAATCAATCCCAATTCGATTAAAAAATTTCCATACATGAAAATTGAATATTCAAAGCTAATTTTTGGTGATTCCAAGCCTTCACATTCATCCCAAATCATCTACAATCATTATCAAAACACGATTCAAGATTCAATGAAGACCATGAGTGGCTAGTTCATTCGTGATTGCTTTCGGTGGATAGTTCTTGCCAAGTGAGATGGTTAGTCATGTTTAGGTTTTTTATGTTGAACACTTTGTGATTAAATGTAATTGAAGGTTTTCATTGAGTTAAACAATTTGTTTGTAAAAAAGTTATTTGCTTTATCATCAGTTTTCGGTTTTCTTGCATCGTGAGCTCATTGAGAAAAGTAGATAACTTGATATATGTGAATTGGTAACTTTGTGAATGAACGAGTATTAAAGATTGTTCCTTGGTTATCACTTCAATCAAAAGCTAAAATCTTGTGTCATGTTATGCAACCCTAAATACACTTGATAACCCATTGATCTTGTAGAACTTGACCCGAAAGTTATTATTTCTTACTATTTAGTTAAATTAGCTTCAAAGATTCTTGCTTTTTGCAATAGTATTCTTAATTTCATCCAAAGTTTTAATCTTTAATTATAAAGTTCGTGTCTTTAAGTTAATCGAGTCATATTTGTTAAACACTTTCCACATATTCCCTGTGGAGACGACCTTACTTACCCTTATGCAATAAAGGTAGCAAAGACCGATATAATAACTTGTTTTTGATCGAGTCTTGACAACCAGATCACTTACATGATTGAATTTCTTTAACACTTTCTCAATATAATGAGATTGTGACAATGAAATTCCATGATTACCTCTCTTTATCCTTATTCCCAAGATAACATCAGCCTCCCTAAATTCTTCATATCAAAATTAGATGACAACAAATTCTTTGTTTCATTAATTTATGCTTGGTCAGTACCAAATATAAGCATGTCATCTACATACAAGCAAATGAAAACTCCTTTTCCCGAGGAATCAAATCTATTGTAAACACACTTATTCACTTGGTTTAGAGAGAACCCATTGGACAAGATCACCTCATCAAACTTCTGATGCCATTATTTAGGTGCTTGTTTCAGGCCATACAATGACTTGATGAGTTTACACACCTTGTGCTTATTTTTTGGTAGCACAAATCCTTCTAGTTGTTTCATATACACTTCTTCATCTAGTTCACCATTCAAAATGGCTGTTTTAACATCCATTTGATGAATTAACAAGTTATGAATTGAGGCAAGTGTAATTTAAAGCCTTATAGTAGATATTCTAGCGACAGGTGTATAAGTGTCAAAGAAGTCTATCCCTTCTTTCTATCTAAAGCCTTGGATGAACAACCTAGCTTTAAACTTATCAATACTGCCATCCAATTTTGTCTTCTTTTCGAAGATCCATTTGCAACCCAATGGTTTACATCCAGGGGGCAAGTCAGTCAGTTTCCAAGTATTATTTTACATGATGGAATCCATCTCATCTTGTATGGCTTCTTTCCAGAAAGCTACATCTCTAGATTCCATAGCTTCCTTATAATTCCTTGGATCTTTTTCAATGTTATAATAGTAGTGAATTTGAGATTCGACATTTTCCCTTGTTCCTTCAACCAAGTATAGTTGAAAATCTTCTCCAAATGACTTGGCCTTTCTAGCCCTGGTACTTTTCCAAGGTTTAGCACTAGGAGTTACATTTGAGGTACTAGTAGAAGCATTATTTAAGGGATTAGCTTCAGCTTAAGTCTTCAAGCTGTAAGGCACATCTTTTAGCCTTGGTACAGAAGTAAATCTGTCCTTATTTCCAAAATCAGCATCCCTTAACTCTATCACAGTATGAACTGAGACATAGTCATTTGGTTCCACTACATAGAACCTATATACAGGAGAATGCTCAACATATCCAATAAATATACAATCAATGCCTCTTTCTCCTAAAGTTCTTTTTTTAGGTTCAGTAATCTTTACCAACGCTCTACAACCCTAAACCCTAAGGTAACTAAGCTTTGGTGTTTTCGTTTTCCAGAGTTCATATGGAGTTACCTTGGTTTGTTTGTTGGGAATCCTGTTTAACAGATGACAAGCTGTTAATATAGCCTCTCCCTAAAAACCTTCACCTAGACCAGAATATGACAACATGGAATTCACCATTTCTTTTAATGTCCTACTTTTGTGCTCTATAACACCATTTTGTTGTGGTGTGTAAGGTGCGGTTGTTTGGTGTATTATACCCGTTGACTGAAAATAAACCGGATCATAATATTCCCCACCCCTGTCAGTGTGAAGGTTTTTGATTAAACCATTTTGTTGAAGCTCTACCTCTTGTTTGTAAATTGTAAATTTGTCTAGAGCTTCATCTTTAGAATGCAATAAATAAATATAGCAAAACCTAGATGCATCGTCTATGAATGTAATGACATATTTTTTATCTCCTAAAGAGGGAATACTATGAAAGTCACATAAATCCGAGAGTATGAGCTCTAGTAATTTTGAATTTTTTTAACACTTTGAAAAGGTTTTCGTGTAATCTTAGTTAATTTACACAGGTGGCATTTAGTTTTACACATATCAAAGGCCGGTATAAGACTCATTTTTGACATATCTTTTATTTTGTAATAATTAACGTGACCTAGTCTAGCATGCCACAAACTAGATATTTTATGTACTTGATTATTCGTTGAAAATGCCATACGCAAGGAATCATGAACGAAAGGCACATGGATATTTAATTTGAACATTCCATTAGATAGATAACCAAAACCAACAAAGCTTCCATGTTTAGAAAATACAAACTTATCGGATTCAATTACTTGTTTAAATCCATAATTATTTAATACAATACCGGATATTAAATTCTTTCGATTCCCGGGACATACAATACATTGTCTAATACAAGTTTCTTATTAGAGGTAAACATAATAGTAACGGTTCCTACTCCTTTGATGGGTTCGGTGGCTACATTCCCCATTCGCAATACAGATCCATCTTCAATGTACTTTAAACTTGTAAACCATCTCGGATCTTTACAAACATGACATGTAGCCCCTGAATCCACCCACCAAACCAGCAAATCATCCTGTGTATAACAAGATTCAGACACAAATGTTACATAATTCATAAAAGAATTAAACATTGAATTGTTGTGCAACAAATGCTCGGATGCGCTACTGTTACGATTTTGACAAAGTTGCCCACTTTCCAATGTATCTTTTAATAAAAAATTGGGCTCTACTTTCTTAGTTTTACATGGATGATTGTTTTGAACCACAGATCCATTAGCCATGCTACTATTACGAACTTTATTACAATTATTCAAACTCATAATAGTATCTAAGTTAGTAACATCATCCAAATAAGAACCATAAGTCATCAACAAATCAGCATTTAAAACAAAATTATGACGTAAGTCGAGACTAACAATCGTACCTTTTTGACCCGTTGGTCCCCCGCCATCCGTTGTTTTAGTTCCAAATTTGGCCTTGACCCGGCAGTCACGTTTTATGTGTCCGGGGTTTCCCACAATTCCAACAAACCAATTTTCGTTTCTTATTAGAGCCTTGATTGCCTCCTTTAAATTTGCGTTTACCCTTTGCCCTTGTTAAATTTCTTGAATTTATGGTCAGTTTCGACCATGTTAGCAGAGGAATTATTTACATCGACTTTTTCTTTCCCTTTATCGGATTCTTGCAGCCGCAAGGATTCTTCAATCCTTAAATCAGAACCCCAGATTTATCTCATCTTTTCGGTTTTTAAGATCACGTTTAAAATCCTTCCAAGAAGGTGGAAGTTTGTCAATAATAGAAGACACCGAAATAGATTCATCCATGTACGATCGTGTTGGGAAAATTGTCTGAGTATATGAAGCAATTCATTGTATTGCTCCATTATTGGACGTGATTCGACCATTTTATATGAAAAAAAAATTTTTACCAGGAATTTCTTGCTAGACAAGTCTTCTGCCATATACTTTACTTCCAATGCATCCCAAAGTTCTCTTGCCGATTCTGCATTTTGGTGCACATCAAACAGCGCATTCGACATCCCATTCAAGATATGCCCCTGGCATATATAATTGTCGTTTTCCCATTTCAGTCGTCTGCGTTGTTGATCCAAAGTCTCGTTTTTAGTTTCTTCAGGCATGGGGTTTGAGAGTACATATACAACCTTAAGTGTCGTAAGGAGAAAATGCATCTTCTTCCTCCACCGACGGAAATCTTGCCCATGAAATTTCTCAAGTTTGGCGAATTTGCTGGACATATCCTTCACTGATTCTCCGGTAGCCATCGATAATCGAAATCGATTTTATCTTCGTTGTAAGAATATGAGAGTAAAACTGAAAAACAAGAAGGTGTTGATTGTCTTAGAGTCGTGATAGAAATCACTCTCAGATAAAATCGATTTGTGGCACACCAATCGTTTTATCGGATGAAACTAAGATTTTGACAACAGAATTTCATTGTGAAAAGTTGTGTGTGTACCCTAGCCTCTTGTTCGTGAACGAGTATATATTCCCAAATCAGATTTGGAAACTGATTATAACTTCCATGTGGGTTGTGGGCTGTATTTATCAAATAAGATAAAACACATTTTAGTAGTACATAAGGCCAAACAATGTTTATAATATTCATGCCCAAAACCAATTATAATGTTCAAACTATAAACATTATATTTGCACTCAACAAGTTATAAATGTTAATATATTTATTACCATTAGCTTATACTAGTATATCTACATCTCCTAACTCGTTAATAACTAATGATATTTACTCGATCAAAGTTAATCCAATATTATAAAATCCTTATTGATAATTAATAAAATTACCAACATATAGCGATCTCTAATAATTTATTAAACTTCAGTCATTTATTCAGTCATGAAGTTTAGATGCGTGCTTAGTTCTGTAAATCAAATATTCAGAATTGGATTAATAAGAAAATTACAAAAGGTCATGGTAAAAAATGTTAATAAAATGAATCACTACACTATAAATGTAAATGGGTTTCATACTGGGATATACGTCTATCCCTCTAAAAGTCCTATATAGTAATTGTTAGAGAACAATATTCCATGTGGTTATTTTTTTTCAATACGTTACAAGTGAGATTAAAATGTGAATTCGTAAAACTTAGTGAATTTAGTTAAAATTTTGGATATTTGAATAATCTTAGAATTTTATAGTATTTTAAACCAATAAAGCAGAAAATTTAATTTTTCAAAAGGAAATAGATTGTTTTTCGATGCGTAATATTTAAGGTTAATGAAATTTAATCATAGCAAGTTGGATAATTAGCTATTAACTTATTATATCAGTTATTAATTTTTTCAACGAAAGAATTGCGGTCTAAAACACACACAAAAAAAAGCTTTAGAAAAAAGTAGCATTTATATCATAAAATATTTAACCAAAATATATTACATAACAAACATGTGAGAGAATATGTTATTTTTTTGTATTAAAACACAAAACGACAGACATATAGCATAACTTTTTAACTATTAACGTTTAACTAGTTGTATTCCTCAGCGCGCGTGATGACTCTTTTTTTAACGTCTAATTACATTATGGGCGTTTTAAGATAGACTAACATCGTTTACACATAACTAGTTGTACAATAACTTGTTTAACAATGACAAAAGACACTACAACAAACTTGATATTTGGTCATCATGCGGTTGGGTCAAACGATCACATGCGCGACACATGCTTACTAAAAGGGATCATTTTACGTTTTTAATGTAGCATTTGACTTCATTCTTTCAATTTGATCTATCAATCATACCTTAAAAGTTATGTGTTCAATGCAGCCCTGCAACAAAAGATGTGTTCTAGTTTCTTAGTTGTGATGTCAATTGGGGCATCCATGTCTCTTGGTACCACCTAATGTGACTGCTGGGTGCAATGTTTCTTTGGTTAATATATTAGCAGACACCGGATGTAGCAACAAATGGCGCAAATCCACAACTGCTAACAATGTTTGTTAAACCAACATAAGAAACCCATAAATAAGTGTGAGTAAGATGCATATAATATCACAATATGCATATAACATCATGATCAGGGGTTAATAATCGATAAAAGAAACCATATCGTTTTTAAAGAACCTCAAAATGTATCTCCAGCCTTCTACATACTTTGCATCCAATGTAGACAATCATTTGTTTGCTTCAGCCAGAATTTGGGCTTGCATGTAGTAAACAACATTAAACCCTTATGCATACATGCATGCCACCGCTTTAAATTCAACAAATCCAAAGTGGTAGGATGCAAACTTTGGTGATACCATTCTTGAAATTCAAAATGAGGACAAAAGTTGGTGAATGATCATATGAAAAAAGAAAAAGCCACCTCAAGCTAACATTAATTAATAATAAACCATTATAGAAAAGAGTTCCAAATCATTCAAGACTCATGTACTAACTAAATCAATTAGTACAAGAATCATTACGTCAAAAATAAAAGCTGCAATCCAATTCTTTTGTAATTGTTATTTAAAAGTAAAATGAGACATGTACGCATATATGGATGTATGTTTCTATGCTGTTACCGTCCAAGCAATCTTTTATAGAAACCTACTTATACAAAATAACATTTTGTCAAAAATCATCAAAATCCATCTAGCACCACAATTTCTTGAAACCTACTTTATGTTTTCTCATACCCAACTTTATACTGAGACTTTAAAAATCATAATTCTGAAAAAAGAGCCATATTTGTATGAAAATACAAACCTGCATCCCTTCGCCACCACTTATTCCAATGCCAATGTCTGCCTCTTGAATCATTCCGACGTCATTTCCTCCATCTCCAATTGCTAAAGACGTTTTTCCGGTGCCTTCTTTTACCAAGCTTTTAATCTAATTTTGTAATGTATACCAGATGAATGAAGTCAAATACAACACTTGGATAAATCAAGACATGAACTTATTAATTCAATATTTAGATAAAGATATCAATTTTAAACCATTCATAGCCTGCTGCTTAGCAGAAACATGACCCCATATGGCAAAAGCCCATCCAATTGCTATTTTCAAGAACTGATGCTTCGATCTACCTCCAAAGGCTAAGTTAAAAGTCTTCCCATCTATTATCAAAGCAAAAGTAACATGTGGATCATTCTCAAGGTGATTATTTGAGATGGATTTGTGAGCTGCATTCCAATGTTTCCTTTTATAGCTGGTAACAAAATAAAAATTAATAGCCTTTTACACAAAGTGACCTTAATGTTGAAGTGTTGACAAAGGAGCAAGCAAAAATCATGTGATATCATCCGAGTTCAAGAGTAGTGCATTAGAAACAAAAAAGAATAAAAACATGCATGCTTCATCAAATATTGTTTAAGATCTTTGGACTCCAGAACCCTTTTAGTCCATAAACAATTAAAAAATCTAATCAAAACATGAAAGAATGATTAACTTTAAGGTGAAGAAAAGAAGTTGGGTTAAAAATTCATTAGACAACAAAATGAAGTATTTATTGAAAATACCACTTAATATTCAGCAAATTCTTTAGATTGATCTGTAACTTTTAACTGATCCTTCTTTTCCTCTACCATCTTGTAATAAGTCAAGCCTAAATCAGGAAGCAAAAATCAAAATCTGTTAGTGTTAATCCATCTCAAGTTAAAGTCTAAGGGTTATGTATGTAATTAGTCAAAGTATGTTTATTTAGTATTATAAATTATGTATGTTAAAGGGTCAAATTGGTACATATCAAAATTTGATATGTAACCACCAATGTATATAAACACATATCCATATCAATGGAAACTAATGTTGATTTGAAAAGTTGTTCATTCTATTCTTCTTCATCTTTTGTTCTTAGGCAATAATTTGGCATCAGAGCCATCTTTACTATCCATTGAAGATTGCAGATATCGACTCTGTCATTCGATTTTTCAAAGCCGCAGGCATCTTTGGCCTCATGGTTCACTTGATTGATTGCTACAGCATTAGAATCATCAATCGTTTGTTGCTCAATTGATTTCAATTTGAAACCGCAGGCAATCGAGGCCTCATGGGACTTTGATTTGAAATCCACAGGCAACACAGGCCTCACGGATCTGTTTGAAAACAACAAACCGATCACCAACTTGTATCGAATCAAAGACCGCAGACATTCTTGGTCTCACGGTTCATTCGATCGTCCTGTTGTTTCGATTTGAAAAGGACTGCAAAGCCGCAGGCACTTTCTGGTCTTCACGATCCTTCGATTGATTGTATCAAACTGTTTGATTGTTTCGGTTGGATCCGCAGGCAATAGGCCTCACGGAATCGAAAACTTCAAGTGATTGTGCAGTTTGAATTGAAAAGGAACTGTTGTTGCTCCCTATTAATCAAGAATTAGACACTAGAAAGGATTTAATAGACCTGGTATTGTTCGGTCATAGCACACCGGTCGTTGTTTGGTTTAAAGAAAAAAATCATACAAGTTGGTGTGGGAATTGTTTTATTGATACATGGTTTGATTATAATCTTAATAATAAACCATTTCTTCTTGAAACAAAAGGACAAACTTTGTATTTGAAACAACCTATTGATTGTTTCATATTTATACCTTTACGAATCATCATTTTAATTCAAATTTAAATTAAGTTTTGTCCTTTCTGTTTTTACTTTGATTGTTTTGGTTAGATTCGAAACCATCAAAGAGACAAGTATTCAAATTACTTGTTTATTAGTTCAAGGTTTGTTTGGTCGTTTTTCGTTCGATTATTATTTGAGATTATTGACCCGGTATTGTTCGGTCATAAGTAGTTTGACTATTTTTGGTCAAATTAGTATTTCATAAACAAAGATTGATCTTTGTTGTTTAGAACCAAACCAAGTTATATTTTTGAAACAATTCGTTGTTTGTTTCAAATTTATATATAAATCATTATTTTTATTATTATTCGAGAATACCCGGTTGTGTTCGGTATTTGTTCTTGGTAAACATTAAGGTTTAGTTATCAAAAACCTTTAATTTGTTCATAAGACTTACTCTCGAGTGGTGACCATGACGGAATCACCAAAAGAAAAGAATCCCGTTGTAACTTAGAAGGAAGCGGGAACAACTATTTCGAATTTTCAATGCCCGATGTTGAAATCTACAAATTACACAACTTGGGCAATTCGAATGAAGATCATGCTAGATGCAAATGATCTTTGGGAAACTATAGAACCCACTGCCCAAACGAATTCGGATAAGAAAAAAGACAAGTGTGCAATGGCATACATTAGCCAGACTCTATCCGAAGATTTAATCTTGCACGTACAAGATTGCAAATCTGCTAAAGAAATGTGGGATTCGCTTAAAACCAGACATCTTGGTGCAACACAAGTGCAACAAGCACGGTTGCAAAGTATTAAGTCTGAGTTTGAAAAGCTGCAAATGAAAGACGATGAGACCATCGATGCTTTCACATCAAGACTAACTAATATTGTTAGTAAGGCAACTGGTTGTGGTGCGAAATATGATCAACCCACACTAGTTAGAAAAGTCTTAACCTCTATGCCAGATAGATTTATTCAGATAATTGCCTCCATTAAGCAATTCACTGATCTAGATAATGTAACTCTAGATGATACTATCGCAAGACTAAAAACCTTTGAAGAAAGGATCAAGTCTAAAAGAGGAACTGTAGTTGAGACTCAAGATAAACTCTTGCTCACGCACAATGACAAGAATAATAGTCATGGAAAACGCTTTGGAAATCATGGACCAAAGAGATTTAACTCGTCAAAGAAGAATTGGCGAGATGGCAAGGGAAAGCAAGAAGATAAAGATGAAGGATCTTCTAAAAAATCCCATTATAATAGATCAAAGAAAACTCATAGAGATTTGAGTAAGGTTAGATGCCATAAGTGCAAGAAGCACGGGCATTATGCGAATTCGTGTCCTCAAAATGAACAAAGACACGAACAATCTAACCTAGTAGAAGAAGATGATGAGCCCACTCTACTGATGGCTATTCATAATGAACAAAAAGAGTATCAAGTTTTCTTGAATGAAAAGCAAATTGAACCAAACCGATATGTGACTACCAATGAAAGTCTATGGTACTTGGACAATGGTGCAAGTAATCATATGACTGGTAATAAAGAACATTTCAGAGAAATAAACGAAAAGAACTCTGGACAAGTTCGTTTTGGTGATGGTTCGTATGTAGAGATTAAAGGAAGTGGCTCAATCTTGTTGGAATGTAAAAATAAAGAACAAAGAATTGTTTCTAATGTCTATTACATTCCAAGTTTGAAAAGTAACATTCTCAGCCTAGGACAATTGACCGAAAATGGATGTAAAGTCATATTGGAACGTGATTTGTTATATCTATACGATCATAATCAGACTTTGCTTTTAAAAGTCTGACGTTCAAGGATCAGACTTTACAATATCAATTTAAAGATTGGTGTACCCGTGTGTCTATTGTCCAAACTAGATGAAGAAGCATGGCTATGGCATGCCCATTTGGGTCACATGAATTTTGATACTATAAAATCTATGACTCACAAAAATTTGGTTCAAGGAATTCCTCGTATAAGTCATGCAAGTCAAATTTGTGATGCATGTCTATTGGGAAAGCACGCTAGAGCTCCATTCCCAAACCAAGCCAAGTTCAAGTCACTCAAACCTTTAGACTTGGTTTATGGAGATCTTTGTGGTCCCATATCACCACCGACTCATTCTGGAAAGAAATATATCTTCTTACTTGTAGACGATTGTACTCGCTACATGTGGATTTATTTCTTGAATTCTAAAGATCAAGCTTTTGAAACCTTTAGAGAATTCAAACAAAGGGTGGAAAATGAAGTTGGAACCAAACTGAAAATGCTGAGAACCGATAGAGGTGGAGAATTCACATCTGGTGAATTTACTCGATTTTGTAAAGAAAATGGTATTGCTAGACAACTTACAGCACCCTATTCACCACAACAGAATGGTGTGGTCGAACGTAGAAACAGAACTATGTTATTTACTACTCGTAGCATAATGAAAGCTATGTCAATGCCTCAAAACCTTTGGGGTGAGGCTGTAAGGCATACCATATATGTGCTAAATAGAACTCCAACTAAAGCACTGACAAATGCTACACCTTTTGAAGCGTTAAAAGGTAGAAAACGTAACTTAAAACACTTAAGGGTTTTCGGGTGCGTAGCATATGCTAAGGTACCATCAAATCATCTAACTAAGTTGGATGATAGAAGTGTTAAAATGGTATACTTAGGAGTTGAAGAAGGATCAAAGGCATGTAGATTATTTGATCCTACAACTAAGAGAATTTATATCTGTAGGGATGTCAAATTCCTAGAAAAGGATTCATGGAATTGGAAAGAGTACATGAATGAAGTTGGAAGTGAAGAACCTGAATGGATAGACTTCATTATTAAAGAAAATTCAAATGAAATTCCTCAAGAAAACAAAGAACTAGAACCACATACTATGGAAGATGAGCATACAGGAGATGGTAATCTAGAATACCAAGACCCGTTATCTCCAAGTTCATCAAGTTCTCCTTTCACTTCTCTAACTTATACCTATGAACCTAATTCAGCAGAGATTACTGAACATATATCAACTTCAGGAAGGTTAACTAGACCTTATGATCATACACCAATAAGAGGCTTTAAACCCTTACAAAGTGTGTATGAAGAAGCCCTAGAAGTTGAAATTAATGAATTACTATTGGCTGAAGAGGAACCTCGGAACTATAAGGAGGCAGCCAAAGATAAGAAATGGATTGAAGCTATGCAGGGTGAAATGGATTCAATCATCAAGAATAATACTTGGATATTAACCAAGTTACCCGATAATCAAAAGGAAATTGGCCTAAAATGGGTATTCAAGAATAAGAGAGATGCAAACGGGAAAATAATAAAGCGTAAGGCTCGTTTGGTAGCCAAAGGCTATGTACAATAGCAAGGTATAGACTTTGATGAAGTCTTTGCTCTTGTAGCCCGTATAGACACAGTTCCCCTTATTCTGGCCCTCGCAGCCTACAATGAATGGGAAGTACATCACCTTGATGTAAAAACTGCCTTCTTGCATGGCGAACTTAAGGAAGAAGTCTATGTGTCACAACCTAAAGGGTTTGTGAAACCACAAGACATAGGGAAAGTCCACAAACTTTCTAAGGCTTTGTATGGACTTAGACAAGCGCCACGTGCATGGAATGTGAAACTAGATCATACGTTGAAATCACTTGGTTTCAAGAAATGCACTTTAGAACAAGCAGTCTATACAAGAAAAAGCAAAAATTCTATTTTGCTTGTTGGAGTCTATGTTGATGATCTCATAGTCACTGGAACTCTAAAGAAAGAAATGGACTTGTTCAAATTTCAAATGGAAGAGAAATTTGAGATGAGCAACTTAGGCTTACTAGCTTATTATCTTGGGATAGAAGTCACCCAATCTGGGGGTGATATATCTATTAAACAATCTGGTTACATTACTACGATTCTGAAGAATGCTGGTATGTCAGATAGTAACGAAACCAAGATCCCAATGAACCCTGGCACATTGTTAACTAAAACCGAAGGTGGAAAATCGGTTGATCCCACTGAATATAGAAGTCTGATTGGTTGTCTAAGATATCTACTTCACACCAGACCAGACTTGTCTTATTCAGTTGGTTTGCTTAGTAGGTTTATGCAAGAACCTAAAGAGCATCATCTTAAGGCCATTCATCAAGTTCTTCGTTATATCAAAGGAACAAAGGATTTTGGTATAACCTATAAGAGGAATGGTGGATGTAAGATAACAGGCTATAGTGATAGCAGTTATGGGGTTAATACTGAGGAAGGAAAGGCACTACAGGGTTAGTGTTCTACTTTGGAAACTCACCCATAACTTGGTGTACACAAAAGCAACAAACTGTGGCACTTTCTTCATGTGAATCTGAATTCATGGCTGCAACAGCTGCAGCATGTCAGGCGTTATGGCTTAAAAGATTACTCAGTGAACTCACTGGATGGATGGAAGAAAAAATCACTCTCTACGTTGACAACATATCCGCTATCGCTTTGATGAAGTACCCGGTGTTTCATGGAAGAAACAAGCATATTGATACTCATTATCATTTCATCAGAGAATGTGTAGAGAATGAGCATATCATTGTGGAACACATCAGTGGAGAATTACAAAGGGCAGACATTCTGACAAAAGCATTGGCAAGGATCAAGTTTGCTACAATGCGGGAATTACTCGGTGTTCAAGATTTACTTGTTCGTGATTAAGGGGGTGTATGTTAGTGTTAATCCCTCTCAAGTTAAAGTCTAAGGGTTATATATGTAATTAGTCAAAGTATGTTTATTTAGTATTATAAATTATGTATGTTAAAGGGTCAAATTGGTACATATCAAAATTTGATATGTAACCACCAATGTATATAAATACATATCCATATCAATGGAAACTAATGTTGATTTGAAAAGTTGTTCATTCTATTCTTCTTCATCTTTTGTTCTTAGGCAACAAAATCATAATATGCATTTGGATAAAGAAGGGTAAGAAACCACACTGCCTTATTTGGAAATTGAACTCCACAGATTTCAAAGGCATATATTGCTTGAAATACAAAAGTAAACACAATAAAAACAGAATTAAGAGTAACCACCAACACGAAGATACAAACCGATGCAACCACAAACACGAAGATCAACTACAAAAGTAGAGTTTGAACTAAGAATACTCTGGCCTGAAGAAAGCCTAATGGTGGAATGACGGAAAAAACGAAAAGGAACATCATGTTCTGTCGCCGTTTGAGGGTAATCACCAAAACCCTAAAAACCAACTGCTTTGATTGTTCACCACCATTATTGCATAATGATGAAATTCAAAAGCTTACAATTGATGTTGAAATCTTGCATTGACCGAACACAAAATCGACATTGAAGGAGCAGTCGCTAGTCGGCTGGGTCTATCTTAGCCACTTCTTGTACTTGTTACTGTTCAGAATCATCATGTTCATCATCACCATCATCATGTTTTGCTTCAGTGCACCACCACTAGGATCATAAACATCAAGCCCGGTGTTCATTGAGATCAACATTTGAAAGCGGCCAAAAATATATAAATAGTATAAAAGGCTCGGAGAAGACAATTCGTTGTGGCTGCAAGCAAAGCATTGTGTTTATCCCGCCATAACAACGAACGTATCTTTTTTTAATTGTCGTCATCGCCTATCAAGTGAAGGCCACCCAAAGTTTAAAAGAATGAGTTCTCTCATCACCGTTTAGATAACGTAACCATAACCGACATAGTGATGTCTCAAACGAACCTAAATCCATCATCATCGATGTAACATCGTTACCATCATAAACACTATTGCTCGGCTATCCAACCCATCATCATCAAACAATCACCAAATATATAAAACCAACCAAACTACGTCTCCGATAAGCACAAAGCCATATCATCGATAAACCAACAGATAAGTACAATGGCTAGAAATTTTCAAATAATCCAACTAAAACCCAGACATCCAACCGAAACCCAGACATGCAACATTTATAGGGTTTAAACCAATAGGGGGCCTCTGAGGCTCAGATGAACCATCATTTTCATTATCAACCTAGTTAGGAACATCAATACAGGCACAACCATGACAGAACAAAAATAACCCCAAAAAAGGAAACAAAAAGATGAAGATGAGGGTTCAAGTTCAGACATCTCGATCGAACACCTCAAATGAGGTGTTGCCCAACATCATCGAATCGTTGCACCCATTCAAAGAGAAAAAAGGTAAGAATTTATAGCAAAAAAACATAACAAACACCAGATGCCTAACAATCGGGTAAAAGTGTGACCATAAAAATAGCAACCACAACAATACTCACATCCCCCGCCGAAACAAAACCATCATAGCCTACTCGTTGCCGCCTAAGGTTTACAAAAAAGACACATAAACCCGGTGGCGACGACTGAGGCATCTCGGCAAAAATACAAGACCAAAACGAATCAGCTTTGTAAACCGACTCCACCCACCAGAGAGGGCAGGAGGGTTTCCCTAGGGAAGAATGAAGGCATGCAAGCCGGACCCAAACCGAATGCGCCACCGCCACCCCTAAAAACTGAAATCATCCACTTGAAGCGCCATCACGACCGACGGTGGCTGACACACCGACGGTTTCCTCCATGGTAGTGGAGGTGGGCGTAGGCGGTGGATGCGGAAGACGGTGGCGGTAAGGCAAGCCCTTTCTCACTTAACAAAGAAATCAATGGATGATGCTGGTGGTTTCTGTAAGTGAATGGTTTTCCCACTTTTTCCTCTTTTCACTCATATGGGAGGGGGAGAAATATACTGTAGGAACCTCTGAAGTTAAGAGGCTGATACAACCAAAGGATACCAAAACAACCAAGTCTTCCAACATGCACTTTGGAACAAATGTGAACTAGCTTCGGAAGTTTTACACATTCAAGAAAAATGCTAAGTGTAAAATCTTCCGAAGCCAAAGTTCAGAAGAAACTGCTGCGGAAGCTTTACACTAAACTTGGAAAATATTCCAAGTATAAAGTCTTCCGAAGCCAAAGACTCAACTCTTCCGAAGGTAAAAGATGAAGCCTTCCAAAGCTCTAAAGACAAAGTCTTTCGAAGCTGTTTAAAGACAAGACTGATTTTCCTCTAAAGAGAGAGAAAAGATACATTTTCCATCAACTTTATCATAAAGTAACCTACTTTCCGCTGCATGCTCTGGTAGTTCACCTGCTATCACTAGTTGGTGAAACTTCCATACTTTATGATAAAGTAGATAAGGTCTTCACCTGCAAGTTTCTGTTTTTGTTCCTTCTTGGCTTTTTGTAATAGGAAAGTCAGTGAGCTATGGCTTGTCATAGTCACTAGTCAAAAGACAATCTGCCTTTTGACTTTAGGATGATTTTGTTGTCTAGATTAGTCACTTCCAACTATCTTTTTGCATATTGACGGTTGTAGGATGTAGTATAAGTAGTCTCCGGTTCTTGTATTTAAAATATACTTGTACAACACTTGTAATAGAACTAGAGAAGCAATATACAACTTCCTTGAAAACTTTATCTTGTGCTCTTGTTCTTGTTTTACTTGTGTTTATCTTGTATCTTCAGTAAAGGTTCACAGTTCCCTATTTGAATTGTTAAGTGATCTTAAGATCCTCCTAAGTGTGTTAACTAAGTGCAAGCTTAAGTACCCTTTAACGGTCCTACAATTGGTATCAGAGCATTCCAGGCTCTTGATTGTAAGATCTCACCATCTTCAAATCCTCTTAGTTACACATCACTTAACTCTTCAAATGGTAGCTATCTCCAAAGCTGATATGGAAACTGGAACCATGACAAAGTCCCCACTGATCACTCCTGAGGATTTTGACACTTGGTGTCAAAGAATGGAAGGCTTTATCAAGTCTTAAGATTCCAGGATGTGGGAGTCTGTTGTCAATGGACCTCATGTACCATGCACCTCTTCAGCTGCTGCTGGTGGTGGCATGATACCAAAGGAGAGGGCTGACTTTTCTGATGAAGACTGGAAAAGAATTGATGTTGATCAGAAAGCCATGACAGCTCTCCAAACTGCTCTTCCAAACTCCATCTACAGAGGTTTCAAGAAGTGCAAGACCGCTAAACAGCTATGGGATGCACTGAAACTAATGTAAGAGGGTTCAAATGAAGCCAAGGAGAACAAGAAGGATCTCCTGAAGCAGCAGTTTGAAAATTTCACCTTCAAGACAGGAGAAACCATGACTCAATAATACTTCAGGTATGTTGAGATTGTGGATACTCTGGCTGATGTTGGGGTAACTATTGAGAATAGGGATATTGTAAGGAAGTTCATGTCCTCTCTTCCTAGACAATAGACACACTACTGTATGGTCATTAAGAGGATTGAAAACCTCAAGACCCTTACTCTCACTGAGTTGTATGGGATACTCAGTGGATACCAGATGCAGATGAACATGCAAAATTCATCTGGTAACTCTAACACTCACCAGAGTTCAGCCTTTCATGTGGTTGAAAGGGGTAGCAGAGAACCACAGCATCATCTCATCTGCTACCCTAAAAACTCATAAAAGGGTCCTTTCATCACCTTCCCAGAGACACCTAGAGAGAGCTACATCCAAGGAAGTCCCTTCCAAGAGACAAGTTCTTCTCAAGCTTTTGTCTCCACTGATGAAAGTACAGGAAACTTTCTTTTTACTCTTAAAGACCTGGACTGTATCCATCCAGATAATCTGGAGTACATGGAGATAGTCCAGCAAATGGCTCTTCTCACTCACAGAGCCCAGAAGTTCTACAAGAGGACTGGAAGAAGGTTTCCTAGCAATGCTGCCAGTGGCAAGTTTGGGCTGGACAAGAGCAAAGTCAAGTGTTACAACTGTAACCAGATGGGACACTTTGCTAGGGAATGCAAGGCACCTAAGTCAAATGGTGGCCAAGCTTCATCCAGGCCAAACTACACCGAAGGAGGGAACCAGAATGAGAAGCCAAGACAGCAAGCTGCAGTGGCTGTTGAATAAGGAGGCTTTGACTGGAGCTTTCAAGCTGAAGATGTATCTCCAAACCAAGCACTCATGGCTGATCATGATGAAGCCAAGGTACTTGAACATCTTTGATCTCCTGAATGTATTGCTAAAGTAAATAGATACAGGTCCTACAACTTGGAAATAAGATATGATATTAAGTCTTTAAATATTTTAAAAGCTGATTTTAAAAGAGCTGAAAATGACTATAAACTTAAGATAGAAGATCTAGAGAAAACAGTTTCAACTCTTAAACATAAGCAGACAAACTACAGGACTCAAATTAAGGATCTCATTACCAAGTTGACTGAATGCCAGGCTGAGCTTGTGATCAGCAAAGCCAGGGCAGAAAAATGTGTTCTTGAAGAAGAGACCTTCAAGAACATGATATCCTCATCTCTGCATGCAAAAGTGTGTTATCAGAATAAGCAGGGACTGGGATCTAGTGAGATAGCTCCTCCACACACTCTACTATCAGTCAGATCTCCTAGGTGTGGAACTGGTCAAGATGAGCTGCCATCCATAGACCCAAGTGATGAATAGGATGAAGAGGAGAAGGTGAGGGATGACTCTGAGATGAGTAAAGAGAGTCAATCCAAAAAGGGTCACCATGCTCCTAAGGAGGAAAAAGAAGCTGGTTTGAGCAAAACCAAGAGAAAGAACTTGATCAGAAGAGCAAAGAGAAGATCCAGAAAAGCTCAAGAGATCAAGACCACCTTTGATCCCAAACAAAAACAAGTATTTATCTCTGCAGGGTTCAAGGTGATGAAAGCTGAAGATCCTGTCAAGAATTCTAGTACCAAGAGTTCTACTTCAGCTTCAACTCACTCCAGCAACAACAAGAAGACTGATCAGCTGTGTGTCACTGCTACACAGCCTGAACCATCCATTTCAAAGAGCAAGCTTCACCCTAAGAAGCCTGCTGCATTATCTGAAAAGGTGAAGAAAGAAGTGGAAAGTGTTCAAGCTCAGTCTTCTTTGGGAAAGAAGACTCTTAGAAGGAAAGAATTGGATTGTGTTATGTGTGGTAGTACTTCACATCTGGCTAAGGATTTTCAATACAATCCCAAGAGTACTATCCATATAATCAAGAAGAAAACTTATGAGAAAAAGAAGAAACAAACAGCTTCGGAAGGAAAATCTGTTTCCTTTAGAAGCTCCAAAATGAAGAAGAAAGTAAGTAGGAAATTGCTTTCAGAAGAAAAGTTGGTCTCGGAAGAAAGGAATGCTTCCGAAGCACTGAAGCTTGCTGCAATGAAAGCAAGAGCTTCCAAAGGATCCATCTCCAAAGCTTCCGAAGCTACAAAAGCTTCTGAAGTAGTGAAGGTCAAGCCCAATCTTCCAAAGGTGGTGTGAAAGATGAAGGAAGACCTTGAGACTGAAAGCTCCTCTTTAGCAACAGCAAATGATCCTCAAAGCTTAAACATAGGATCACTTACTATTTCATTGCCTTCATCTAAACCTTATAAGCCCAAGACCAATGAGGCTTGGGTATCCAAATGTAACTAAATCATCTCTTTTATACAGGGAAAGCCAAAGGCAAACAGAAATGTGTGGATCATTGATAGTGGCTGCTCCAGGCACATGACAGGCAATGAGTCCCTACTTCAAAACTTTGAAAGAATTGATGGAGGACCAGTTGCTTTTGGAGGAGATGCAGGAGGTTACATTACTGGTAGGGGCATGGTCTCAAATGGTAAGCTCAGCATTAAGAAGGTAAACTTTATCAAGGAGCTTGGATACAATCTTTTGAGTGTGTCCTAATTTTGTGACCAAAAAAATCGCATGCTCTTTACTGAGCATGAGTGCATTGTTCTCAAGCCTGGGGTCGACATTCCTCAAGAGCATATTTTGCTTAGAGCCCCCAGGAAAGGGAACATGTACAAGATGGACTTACAGGAAACATCTCCCTCTGGAGAGATTTCTTGCTTTTTATCTAAAGCAAATAGTGATGAGTCTTTCCTTTGGCATAAAAGAATGTGCCATGTAAACTTTAAGAACATGAATAAACTGATTAAGAATGATTTGGTAACTGGAATGCCAAAGAAAGAGTTTACAAGTGATGACCACTGTGTTGCATGCCTGAAGGGGAAGCAACACAAAGTGTCTCACAAGCCAAAGGAAATGAACTCTATCACTACTCCCCTACACTTGTTACATATGGATCTATTTGGCCCCACCAGTGTAATGAGTTTAGGAAGGACCTCATACTGTTTGGTGATCACAGATGACTTCACAAGATTTACTTGGGTGTTTTTCCTTAGAACTAAGGATGAAACTCCTGAAATCTTAAAGAATTTCATTCTGAAAATTGAGAATCAATCTGATCACAAGGTCAAAATCATAAGATGTGATCAAGGAACCAAATTCAAAAACCAAATCCTTGATACATTTTGTGATGAAAAGGGTATTTCAAGACAATACAGTGCTCCCAGGACTCCTCAGCAAAATGGTGTTGCTGAGAGGAGAAACAGGACACTTATTGAAGCTGCAAGAACCATGTTGTCTGACTCTAAGCTGCCCATCACCTTCTGGGCAGAGGCTGTCAACACAGCCTGCTATGTGCAAAACAGAGTTTTGGTAGTTAAGACACATGGTAAGACTCCTTATGAACTGTGGCACAAAAGAAGACCATTCATTGGTTTTCTCAGAACATTTGGATGTCCTGCACCATCTTGAATACCAAAGATCAAATAGCCAAGTTTGCTGAGAAATCAGATGATGGACACTTTGTTGGGTACTCTTCTCAAACTAAGGCTTATAGAGTATACAATCTCAGAACTAGAATCATTGAGGAGTCAGCCAATGTGACTTTCAATGAACACACACCCTGTGTGAAAGGTTTGGTTGGATTGGCTGTTTGATCTTGACTTAGTTACCAACTGTTTTAACAAATCTTGTGAGAATGTTTCAGGATCTACAGATAACAGGTCAACAGAAGATCCTGATCCAAGATTTGAGCTGAGAAGACCAAACAAGAAGACTACTTCAGCTCCTGTGGTGACTAACCCTGTAACTGAAGCTCCCATCAGCACTAGCATGACAAATACTGCTGATTCAAATGAATTGCCTTCAAATTCTAGCTCAGAGGCTCAGAATTCAGGAGAAGGAACTTCAAATACAGGAGGAGGAACTGGAGGTGGTGACAGTGGTCAAGAATTTCTTGATGCTGAAAACCACTCCATTGAAGACAACATGAATGATGTTACACACTCATTGGATCAAGTCTCTCTTGATAAGTGTGCTGATGTGGTGGGAGACACCTCATTGCCAGATCAGAATTTCTCAAATATAGATCTGTCTAACCAACTTACCGTGATCCCTTAACTTCGGATCCACAAGTCACATCCTACCACAAACGTCATTGGAAATGTTGACTCAGGGTAAGAACAAGAGGACAAGCTCATGACAGTCATGTTTGTCTATATTCTTGTTTCTTATCCCAGATAGAGCCGAAGAAGGTTGATGAGGCTTTGAAGGATGGAAGTTGGATTAAAGCTATGCAAGATGAGCTGCTTCAAATCAGAAGGCAGAAGGTTTGGAACTTATGTCCTCTTCCTCAAGGGAAGAGTGTCATAGGAACCAAATGGGTATTCAGGAACAAGAAAGATGATAGAGGGATCATCATCAAGAACAAGGCTAGACTGGTTGTCCAAGGATACACTCAAGAAGAAGAATTGATTACACTGATGTCTTTGCTCCAGTTGCAAAACTTGAAGCTGTAAGAATATTTCTGGCTTATGCTGCATCCAAGGATTTCAAGGTCTACCAGCTTGATGTGAAGTGTGCTTTTCTCTATGGGGTGATTGATGAAGAAGTTTATATTAAACAACCACCTGGCTTTGCAGACCCAGATCATCCTGATTATGTCTGCAAGCTTGATAAAGCCCTTTATGGACTGCATCAAGCTCCAAGAAAGTGGTATGAGACACTATCAACATACCTCTGTCAACATGGATACAAAAAAGGTACTATTGATGGGACTCTCTTCATCAAAGAAACAGGAAATGACACATTGCTAGTTCAGATATATGTGGATGACATCATCTTTGGTTTAACTAATCCAAAGCTCTGCAAAGACTTTGAGATGCTGATGAAGAATAGATTTGAAATGAGTGCCATGGGGGAACTCAATTTCTTTCTAGGAATTCAAGTGAAGCAGGTTGAAGATGGCATCTTCATCAGTCAGTCAAAGTATGTACAGGACATACTTACAAGATTCAAGATGACCGATTGTAAGGTTGCAAAGACACCCATAGCCAGAAACCACTCTCTTGGTCCTGATCTTGAGGGGGAGTGTGTTGATGAACATCTCTACAAGGCTATGATTGGGTCATTTATGTATCTTACTGCTAGCAGGCTTGATATCATGTTTGCCACATGCATATGTGCAAGATATCAAGCCAACCCCAAGATGTCACACCTAATCACTATCAAAAGGATCCTTAGATATCTCAAAGGTGCTCCAAATCTAGGCCTTTGGTATCCAAAGAATTTAGACTTTAATCTGTATGCCTATACAGATAGTGATTATGGTGGCTACAACATGACTGCAAAGTCCACATCTGGGGGGTGTTAGTTCCTGGGTGGAAGGATAGTCTCTTGGTAATACAAGAAGCAATCCTGTGTGTTTGCATCAACTGCTGAAGCTGAATACATTACTGCTGCCAGCTGCTTACTCAAGTGCTTTGGATTTAGAATCAGATGCTAGACTATGGGTTCAATTTCAAAGAGACTCCCATTCACATAGGCAACAACAGTGCCATCTCTATTACAGAGAATCCTGTGCAGCATTCAAGGACCAAACACATCAACATCAGGTATCATCTGATTAGGGATAATTTTGAAAAGGGATTGATAAAACTAATCAAAGTTAACACAAATGAACAATATGCTGATCTGTTCACAAAAGCTTTTGATGAACAGAGATTTAAATATCTTGTATCAGCTATTGGGATGATTAACTTTGAGTAAATTTTTCTTAATAACTTAATCAATATTATTTCTTAAAACTATGTGTCCTAGGTTATCTATTAGATCACTTCATAAGCCCAGTTCTCTTTGGAAGAAAAACGAACTTTTAGAATGATATCTCTTAGAATGATGAAAATTTACCTTCGGAAGAAGCAAAAGTTGCCTTCGGAAGAAATTTATGTCTAAAACGTTTAAACAGCTTATCTGAGATTTACCTTCGGAAGAAATTCTTGAAGTATCTTCCGAAGCTTAAATTTTGGTATAAGTACTTGAATGCTTTTTAGGAACAAATTTCTTCCGAAAGCAATTTAGTCTCTGAAGACTCATTTATTTCTTCCGAGCCAAAACTTTCAAAACTCTTTGAAATATCTTCCGAAGCAAAATTGCTTTCAGAAGCTTTGATTGCACAGCTTCCGAAACCAAAATTGTCTTCGGAAGCTTTTTTCTACTTCCAAAAAAACTAACTTTTTGGGTGCTTTTTTCAGAAGTAGGACCCACTTATGGATTTCAAAGTTTATCTTTTTGTCATAACTTTGTTTCAAATCCAGAGTATATCTTTCCAAATGGTTCTATTTCATCTCACTTCTCTCATTGTTCCTTAACCTAAAATTTACCCCCAAATTTCATCTTCTTCTTCTTTCCTTCACTACCAAGCTTCTTCAAATGGCCAATCTTGATCGTCGTAACGACCCTGATTTCACCATGCACCTACACAGGCAACACAATCAAGTTGCTCTGTTAAAATCTGAGAAGGATCCAAGCTTCTCAGACATGTGTAGGTATCTTTCTTTGTCTCACTACTTCACCTCCCTTACAATCGATCCTCCTCTCTATGAGGATCAGTTGCTTGAGTTCTGGCGGACCTGTCAAGAGGTCACCATGGACGGGGAGAAGGTACTGTCTGCCACAGTGTATGGGAGGACGGTTTTTATCACTCCAGCCATTATCAACACCCATCTTCAGCTGGATGATGAAGCAGGTGAACTGTCTTTCCCAAAAACTTCTGTCAACCAATCCTTTGAGCAGATGGGATATGAAGGTGACTTCTCAGTCAAGACCTTCAGGAAGGGGAAGGTCTCATTCCAATGGAAATACCTCCTCCATATCGTCATTCACAGCTTATCCAACAAACATGGAGGATGGGACCAGATTCCAGAAGACCTCTCCTTCATTGTCTATGGGATGGTTCAAGGGGTCAAATTCAGGTACACTCAGTTTGTATTTACAAATTTACTAGTGAATTTGGATTCCTTAGAATATTACATGTTCCCTCGGTATGTTCAACACATTCTCAACTGTGAATTGGGACCACAGTTGAGGGGAACAGGTAATGTTCTTAAACTTGCACACATGAGACCCGGCATTTTCAAGATATTGAAAAAGCCAACTGTTGGGTTCTCCGGGGTAGAAACAGCCCTTGTCCCAAAAATGTTTGAGCTCATTGCTCAGGGTGACATCCTAGCTACACCATCTAGTGATGAACCAACACCCTCTACTTCTCAACCACCATCAAGGCCAACAATTACCCTCACATACACTAGAAAATCCAAACGAACCCCTGTACTTGCTATTGAGCATGTGCAGGCCCCCATATCACAACCCACACAGGAGGAAGTGGACACTCGAGCTCCCACTTCCCCTGAGGAGCAAACCACTCCCATTTTTCAAACAATCAGTGCTGAAGTTCCTCATGCTCAGCCTAATGAGCTCACACCGCCACAAACAGCCTTAAGCCATCACTCTGAGTCTCAACACTCTAGTGATCAACCTTCAGGGAAAGCTACCATCCCCAGCCTCTTGATCTTAACCAACCCATTCCAGCCTTGACTTCTATTCTGATGAAGATTTGGGTTTCAGTGAGTATCATGACTCTCCCCTCTCTACCCATACTAAGGGAGATGAGTACTCCTGCTTCACCCATGTCTAGCCCACATCAGACACCCCAAACTAAGGTGGATCTTCCTGTGATTGTCCAGGAGATCCATATGGAAGAGGCTCTCACTGTTGCCAGTGATTACATCCTTAAGTCCTCAACCACGACAACCCAGCCTCTTGACATTGTCATTGGGCAGGGGAAATCCAGCAGCCAAGAACCCCATGCTGGTGGTGAAGGAGCAGACCTCGGTTCACCTCTTTCATCCCCCAATGATTCTTCAACTGAAGATGAGGGGAGTCTGAAACTCAGGGTGCACCAACTCGAAGACATCTGCACCCAACTGGTTTCACAGATAGCTCACCTTGAATCACAGGTGACTATCTTGCAAAGGAGGGTCCATGACCAGCAACTTGAGATCACCGATCTCAAGGGCCAGTTAGCTGAGAGACCTATAGGACAAACTCATCCAGGTCCACAAGAACCTATGGATGTTATGGATCACTTCCCCAGCTCACCTATGCATGAGAGTGATGCTACCAAAAAGGGGGAGGAAGTTCTGACAGCCACAGAACCAGAGAGTTCTTCCTCAAGTATGGACATACAGGACTCACCATCCTATCTTGTAGTTGTCCATGCTCAGCAACCTCCTCTAGACAGTGATCTAGAACTGCTCATTCAACAACTGTTTGAGGAGGGAGTACCAAGAGCAATGTCTGCCCCATCTGAGAACCCAATCTGGGGTTGGGGTATGACAATGATAGGAAAGCTCTTGTGATCTCTAGAGCTCAGGGTCCACAAGAAATTCTCAACATCTCCACCCTGAGTTTCTATGAGAGTATAAACTCGGTAGATCTGGCACTTGTCAACCCAAGCAATAACAGACAAGCTATCAGATTAGCCAATCAAATTCAAGACTGGGTGCTGGCAGAATTCAAAAGGAGAACTGCATTATATAGACAGAGGCTAGCAGTTGAAGCCTTTGGTCAACTGGATGTTGAGGTAGACCCTAAGATTTGCTTTGAAGGGAAAGCCTTGACTGAAGGCCCAGAGGCTGAGATTGTGAACCTTGAGACAAGATCTCCTCCAGCACCCCATACCCTCAGTGAGGCACCAGCTGGTGATGGTGCTTCACAACCTCTCTCTGGACAGAGCTTGACTGCTGAATCAAGCAATGAAGGCCAAAGCTCTCCTCAGACTGAGTCATCAAGATCTGCAATTGACAAAGGCAAAAGGAAGATGACTCATGAAGAGATTGAAGAAGAAAAGAGAGAGAGGAAGAGGAAGTTGAGGGGAGAGAGTTCAAGTGGTTCCCCAGGATTCATGCAAGCTGCAATTCTGACTGCCCCTGTACCAAACACTCAAGAAGATGAGTTAAGGGTAGCCAGGCTCAACTATCTGGGGACCAGGAACTACAACATATATGAACTCATCTCTCTCCCCTTAAAGGAGTTAAATGAACTGGCTGACATTGAATTGTCAAAGGAGAGGAAAGAAGCAGAGGATACAGCCTTGACCCTCAAACACAAGGAAGAAATGAGGAGAAAAAGGCTTTACAAGAACATTCCTGTCCTCTCCCCTGTTCAAGAAAGTCCTGAGTCAGAGACTGTGGCTGCTAAACAACCTCAGGTAGTTGATGAAGAAGAAAGATTAAAAATGATCAACTACCTGAGTGCCACAGGTCTCTATCAGGCACCTGCACTCCTTCCCTTGCCTTATGATTATATATTATTTGAATACAATAAGTAGCTAGAAGAGCAAGCTAAGAAAGAAAGGCAAGCTGCAAAGAAGGGCAAAGGGAAGAAGCTGCAAAATCAAGAGCCATCATCCAGAAAAGTCAGAAAAAGTCTGCAGATAGGCAAAGGATGATGAGCTTCTTGTAGCTGTATGGGTTCTCCGGAAGGAGGCTTGGTCCCATGTCTCTATCCATAATGGATGAACACATAAGGGTGATCAAGCAGAAGATAAAAAGGGGAGAGCTTTAGACCTTCATTCATCATCAAGTCAAGCTCAACCTGAAGTTGAGGTAAAGGTGGAACCTACAGAGACAACACCACCTGCACCTGAAGCTGCATAACAGCCAACTTCATCTTCTAACCCATAGCAGGGTTCTCCTCCCTCTCCTTCTGAAACTAGGAGAGAGGAGATCCCAACTGAGAGGGAATCCACTGAAGAACCTGGTACTGAAGACCAACCCTCTCAGTTAAAATCACCACGGAGGAAAAAGAGGATGGCCAAAAGAAGATCATCTTCAAAGAAGAAAAGAAGAAAGGCATCCTCCTCCCAACCTCAGGATGAGTCTGAACATCTTGAGGAAGTGCATGAAGAGGACTCTTAACTAACTCCTATCATAGTAGAGCCTCTCTCAGTTGGAAGACAAATTCTGTCCTGGACTTTTACTGAAGATTCAGACAGATGGTATGTCACTAGAGATCAGGGAGAACAACATGTCTACTTCACAAGTGACATGCTTGAACTCCCTCTGCATGATCTCTATGACATGAGAAGGTACTTCATGAGTCTGAAGAATCTAGATCTACTGATGAAGAAAGGAATTCTGAAGATCCTCATGTGGACTATCCCAGTCTGAAGAACCTCTCGTTTTGGTAGCATCAGCCTAGGGGGAGTTTGTAGGAACCTTTGAAGTTAAGAGGCTAATACAACCAAAGGATACCAAAACAACCAAGTCTTCTAACATGCACTTTGGAACAAAGGTGAACTAGCTTCGGAAGTTTTACACATTCAAGAAAAATGCTAAGTGTAAAATCTTCCGAAGCCAAAGTTCAGAAGAAACTGCTACGGGAGCTTTACACTGAACTAGGAAAATATTTCAAGTATAAAGTCTTCTGAAGCCAAAGACTCAACTCTTCCGAAGGTAAAAGATGAAGTCTTTCGAAGCTCTCAAGACAAAGTCTTCCGAAGCTGTTTAAAGACAAGACTGATTTTCCTCTAAAGAGAGAGAAAAAATACCTTTTCCATCAACTTTATCATAAAGTAACCTACTTTTCGCTGCATGCTCTGGTTGTTCACCTGCTATCACTAGTTGGTGAAACTTCCATACTTTATGATAAAGTAGATAAGGTCTTCACCTGCAAGTTTCTATTTTTGTTCCTTCTTGGCTTTTGGTAATAGGAAAGTCAATGAGCTATGACTTGTCATAGTCACTAGTCAAAAGACAATCTGCCTTTTGACTTTAGGCTGATCTTGTTGTCTAGATTAGTCACTTCCAACTGTCTTTTTGCATATTGACGGTTGTAGGATGTAGTATAAGTAGTCTCCGGTTCTTGTATTTAAAATATACTTGTACAACACTTGTAATAGAACTAGAGAAGCAATATACAACTTCCTTGAAAACTTTATCTTGTGCTCTTGTTCTTGTTTTACTTGTGTTTATCTTGTATCTTCAGTAAAGGTTCGCAGTTCCCTATTTGAATTGTTAAGTGATCTTAAGATCCTTCTAAGTGTGTTAACTAAGTGCAAGCTTAAGTACCCTTTAACGGTCCTGCATATACAACCCAACAAAGTTATGTGGTAAAACCACAAAAACCTCACAACAAACTATTTCTTCAACTTGCTTTTTAAATATTTAGGAGAATAGGAGAATTGTAAAATTTATTTTTAAAACTTCGTTGTTAATCTATATTAGTATTATATAAAACATTTATTCGTCTTTCATTATAATTTATAAAAAATTTAAGACACCTTCACAAGTTTTAATGTGTAACGTATAATTATCAATACATGAAAATAATATCTTCTACTTTTACCTTTATTAATAGAATGTAAACCTTATTAAACTTAGTCATTTATAACATGTAATTAAATCATTATTTTTTAACTAATTAAAAAAACCTTAAAATACATCAAATGATAATTAAATTAAGAGGTGAATTATGAAATTCAAAATAATAAACTAATCAATCAACAATTATATTTGTATTTATAAGAAAAATATATGAATAAAGTTTGATTTTATAATTTTAAGGTCAATTTTTTAAAGCAAACAAAAGGGTTTAATTTGTATTTTACCTATTAATATAAAGGCTTAAGTGAAACAAAATCAAATCAAGAGGGTTTAATTTATATTTTAACTATTAATATAAGGGCTTAGGTGAAAAATCCACATCGGGGTCCAAGGGTGGTGTTCTTGAACGGGGTAAATTTGATTTAACAAAAAGCTACGCAAAGCGTGTCTTACATTTTTCTTTTTCTTATATAGCGTTTCAATTTATAAGTGTTTTTAAAAAAATAAAAACATAACGCAACATGCATTTTATGTGATGACCCTAAGAATTAAGGTTAGATTAGAAATTAGAATCTCATACTAGCATATTTCAAAAATTTCTTTGTTTAGCCTTATGATTATATATTAATATGAGTACATAAGTGATATCTTATTGTATGACTTTTATATTAATATGCAACTATATTTGATAAAGATGTTTATAAACTACATAATGTGATTATGTGTTTAGCTACATATGCCAACGTTATGTTTAGTGATATAAGTTCACTAAGAGTTACCAAAAACCTCACTACAACATCGCATTGATATTGATCTTTTAAATCACATTACATGAACATCAAACACAACACTAAATAACATCTAAGAGAACATATGATATGCTTTAATTATTTAAACTAAACTACACCACAATTAGTGTTGTCTTCGGTCACTTACCACATCACTACCTTAACCATTAAACTAAAACACCAAGATTAATCAAACATAATCACCATTATGATATCCAATAACCAATCCATGCTTAGTCATCTCTTAAGGACACATAGCAATCGCCTAACATTGCCACACAACCTACTATTCATTACTAGAAAACTTGTTGTCCATCTCTCGGCTGAAACAAGCACGCATTCACATGGATCATTATGAAGCATAGGACACTTAGCATCTTCTTAAACATGCCACATAAACCACCATCATTTCAAAAGGGAAGGTGGCATACTTACATGCCTTTCGCCAAAGAGCAAGGACACCAAGCATTTCCCTTTCATGGACATTTCATCACTTAACATCATTGCAAGGGATTAGTTGTCACCATTTTGTTAATCCATGTGTAAACCCCACTAATACTTGTGAAAGGAGACACATATCCTCGGCCAACTTCCATGACTCATCACCAAAATACACTAAGCAATTCTCTTAAAATGCCACATCACCCACTAAACATTCTCTCAAAACACTCGACCAATTACCATGCATTGTCACCCAACCTTAGACACTAAGCTAACCCCATAACATGCCACATAATCTACTAGTCATGATTACCAAAGATTTGGTGTCAAATATCGGGTATCAAGCTTCACAACCACCATTTTCACCACCTTTTAAATACCTAGACTTTTGGTGCATTAAAACTTCCGAAACCAATCTTCTTCTTACATATTATCATACTTCCCTCAAATCCATCAAACACAACATACACTAAAGACTCTCTGTTCTCATCTCATACAAACACGAATCCTTTGAAGTTGTAAACATCAAGTGCTTGGAAGACATTTCTCAAGATCAAGAACACCTCGAAACCTACAAGTTGGAAGCTATCTTCAATCATTCTCAGCTTTTCTTTCATCCACTTACAAGGTGTTTGATTCCTATCAACTATGTTAAAACAATAGACATATGTATGACACATACATATGTAACTAATTTGATATATATAAACATCAAGAATATTCCCAAAATATCTTTAAACACTTGATTTTCACAAAATACAGTAACAAAGAGTTCCTAAACTAAAGATTTAGAAAGACTCATAATAATCAAGATTTTTTTTGAAATGAGAAATAGAGATTGATTTGTGAAATATAAAGTAAAATGAGTTAAATAATTAAATGACTGTGATTGTGGGAATAAAAATAAGAAATTTATCCGAAATTTCTAAAAATAATAATCTGGAAATTTTGGGAAATTATTATTGGTTATATTAATTTATATGATTTATTTAAGAAAAATAGAAGATAATGTTTAACAAAATATTTAAAGGTAATAAAAATCTAGAAAATTTTTATAATAATCTCCAAATTATGTTAGTATTTCAGAATAAAATTTAAGAATTAACTCGTTAAACTGGTACAGTTATGTATTTTTAAAAGTATAATTTGAAAAAAATCGTAATAAATAGTTTAACAGTATGAAAACTTCTGAAAAATTTATGAGAGACTTTATGTAATATTTAAGACATTCTGTAAAAATTTCATAATTTTTAGAAGTCCGTAGCTCATTCTGCTATGTCATGAGAATATTGTTAAATTTCTAGAAAAATGATTTTTCAGAATTATTTATTGAAATTATTTAGGTAATATACTGGAAATCTGATCTTGTGTAAATTTTGATGAATTTTTGAGTGATTACTAAAATTATAGCTTAATTGTTATAATTTGAAGTGCTAAAATTTTAAAGAAATAAATTAATTTATTTCTAACTATAAATTAATTTTTATAGGATTTTGCTGGAAATAAGGTGAGTTTCATAGCCCCGTTTTTACATCTACTATTTTGGGGGAAAAAGCATACTATTTTTTGTTGATGCAATTGTTAAATAAGATATTTTTAAGATATACTGTCATTATACCGTAAGTTGCAACCATTAATTCGGATGAGGAACCGTCAGATAATGTAGGTAGCGCTACTCAGGAAAATATTTTCTGTATCAACAGGATGGGTGTTGTGATGCTATGTTATCTGATTTTGTGTTTTTTATTTGTGAGAGTTATAAATCACCTGGCATATAAGTAGGTTTGGTTGCATTCTTATTTATGTTGCATCAATACATATATATTTTATGGGTCATTAAACCTCTGTTCTCACCAATATTATGTTGACAGTTTTGAGTATGCTTTTTCAGGTAATCAGAATGACTAACAGTAGTTTACTTTCATTTGATGTGTATAATGGTTGGTATGAAGCTATTGGGAAAGTGTGTATGAAAGTAACCATGAATGTGTATGATCTCAGAATATCAGTGGATGTACACATCCACTATTACTGAAGATATTTAGTAGTTACTGTTAATATGTAATATGGTTACAATAGAAATGTAAAAGTCATTATATTGACAAATTTTGTTTATGTAATTTCTGTATGTAACCCAAAATATATTATGAATATGATAGTCGTGTTATGTTTAAATACTTGTTGATATTTGTGTTTTCTGTAATCAATGCGTCTTATCCAATAAGTCACATCAATTACTACACGCTTCCGCCGGGATGTGACAGCTTGGTATCAGAGCCGTTGGTTATAGAGTATTAGGTATTATTAGTAAATACCTAGACTATAACCATAAGCTCATATTATAACAAGTCATCAATGTGAAACTATTCTATCTCTATGATTTTATAAGATTATATTAAGATATGTATAATTCATATGTGAAAATTTATGAATTTTATATTATTTACATAAGTTAAATTTTAAGAATTTTTGCAGTATGAGTTTTGGTAATTCTGATAGCTATCCTAGAGAAGCTGATCCTTCGGATCATAGCCAGCATAAGGAAACAACACCTGAGATAGAGCCTCAGAATAAAGTAGACACACCTCAACTTGAGACCCGGACCAACACAGCGCCAAAGTTTTACATTCGGCGTGCACCAGTAACAATGGGAGGCTATACAATCATGACGCCAAGAAAAGAGTGCGACATGGGAAGAAGTTTTCAACTAAGGAAGTTAAGGAGAAAGAAAACAAGGATCCCAAAACCCTTTCCCCAACATTTGATATGCCATCTGCTGTCCAACCTAATAATTCTGAAATTGAAGAAAGAGGAATTAAGAGGTAAAGGTTGGAGAAATGCTAGATGGAAACAAACCACCAGATTCTCAAGAAGGTTAAAAAGATAAAACAAGAAATTCGAATGCTTTAAACCGACGTCAAGGAAATGAAAGAATAAAACAAGAGTGTCTTTATTAGGATATGGAGCTGGATCTGGGGAAAGTAGAAAGATAGAAAAAAAAACTTTATATGTTATATGTGACTATTTTAATATATAAAATAATGATATGATGAAATGTTTTGCTTATGATTATTTAATATCATGATATAGTATGAGTGATACTATGTAACATTAAAATACTTGGCATGTAGTGAAAATGCTGTCGAGAAAAGATACTCAACCCGTATGAAGAACTTCACGTATCGGGCGACCAAGAACTAGATTTGTAGAAGAAGAACCACCAGTAAATACCACCACAACTGAGGACGAGAGGATTTCTCGGATAGTAACTCGACAGCTGGAAGCCGCAATACCTACATTGGTAACTCAGCTGCAGCAAGCTTTTAATGTTGAAAGAGTACCGTCTGGAGACAATGGACCAGCACACACTGATGAAATGGAAAACCACGAAGGGGAAGCTATAATTGAAGCTAGAAAGGGATGTTCTTATAAGACTTTTATGTCTTGTAGACCCCAAGACTTTAACGGAAAGGGTGGAGCAGTACAAGCGTTACGTTGGCTGGAAGAAATGGAGTCGGTTTTAGATATCAGTGACTGCGCTGATAACTGTAAAACCTGGTTTGCTTCGCATTCATTAAAGGGAGAAGCACAATCATGGTGGAAGTTAGAAATTCAAACAAAAGGAAGAGAGGTTATGAACAAACTAAACTGGGAAGAATTCAGGAAACTAGTGACAGAGAAATATTGTCCTTATAATGAAATAGAGAAGATAGAAATAGAATTTCTAGCATTAGAAATGAAGGGAGCTGCTTACCAGGAATATACTGATAGATATAATGAATTGTCTAGATTAGTATCACATTTAGCAACTCCGAAAACAAAGTGAGTAGGAAGGTATATTTGGGGTTTGGTACCACATATAAGAGGTATGGTGAAATCTGCAATGCCAAAAACATTTCAGGATGCAGTGGCACTAGCGGGAAGCCTCACATACGAGATGATCAGGAATGGATCATTAATCACAACCAAGGTAGGAGAAAAGAGAAAATGGAACAACAGCACAGGAAGGAATTCTGGGGGAAATTGGAACAAGAAGATCAACAGAAACCCAGAAAGAAATTATATGGGCATCGTGCAGGAAAAAGGACCACGAACAGAAAGCCAACCTTGGTGCAACACCTGTAAAAGGCATCATGTTGGGAGATGTATGCCGGTAATTTGTTATAATTGCAAAAAGAAGGGGCATACCTCCATAGAATGCAAGGGACCCACAAATCCCAAGTCAGTATGTTACCAATGCGGAAAAGAAGACCATCTACGCAATAGATGCCCGGAACTAAAAGGAAAAGCTTCTAATAATTTCAATAATGCACATGGTCGAGCATTTGTACTTCAAGCAGAAGAAGCAAGACAAGAATCAGAAGTGGTGACGGGTACGTTCCTTATTAATAATCAATACGCAACTATATTATTTGATACGGGAGCAACCCGAAGTTTTGTTTCAAACCATTTCAAACCTCTACTTGGACTAACAGCAGAGAAATTGAAAAATAAGTATACGATAGAACTAGCTGATGGAAACACGATAGAAGCTAATGAAATTATTCCTAATTGTATTCTAAACTTAGAAGATCATTGCTTTAACATAGATCTGATCCCTGTTGAATTGGGAGGCTTTGATATTGTAGTGGGTATGGATTGGCTAAGTAAGTATCAGGCAGAAATCGTTTGTGGAAAATGAATGATTAAAATACCTCTAACTCCAGATAATCAAATCCTTGTCATACACGAAGAGAAACCTAGAGGTCCTATTAGAATAATTTCTTGTATGAAGGCTCGGAAATATTAGAAAAAGAAATGTTTAGCATATCTGGTCCACATAGTCGATACCAAATCAGTCAAACAGAACTTGAAAGACGTTCCTATTGTTAGAGAATATCCAAAGGTATTTCCTAATGAATTACCAGGATTGTCACCCCCGCGTCAAGTAGAATTCAAAATAGAATTGGTACCAGGAACAGCGCCAATTGCCAAATCTCCGTATCGATTGGCACCATCGGAAATGAAAGAATTAATGAATCAATTACAAGAGCTGTTAAATAAAGGATTTATACATCCTAGCGTATCACCATGGGGAGCTCCAGTCCTGTTCTTGAAGAAGAAAGATGGAACCTTTAGGATGTGCATTAACTATAGAGAACTAAATAAAGTAATAATTAAAAATAGGTACCCTCTCCCTCGAATAGACGATTTGTTTGATCAATTACAAGGATCGAGTTATTTTTCAAAAATTGACCAGAGATCAGGATATCATCAGTTAAGGGTACAAGAAGAGGATATACCTAAAACCGCATTTAGAACGCGATATGGTCATTATGAGTTCCTTGTAATGCCATTTGGGTTAACTAATGCGCCAACTGTATTCATGGACCTGATGAATAGAGTGTGTAAACCTTACTTGGATAAATTTGTCATAGTCTTTATATATGACATTCTAATCTATTCCAAAAGTAAGGAAGAACATGAGAAGCATCTAAGGCTAACATTAGAATTAATTCAAAAAGAAGAATTGTATGCTAATTCTCAAAGTGTGAATTCTGGAAGCGAGAAGTGCAATTCTTAAGACATGTGGTTGACCAAGATGGAATTCAGGTTGACCCAGCAAAGATTGATGCGATCAAGAAATGGGAAGCCCCGAAAACACCAACTGAGATACGTCAATTTCTAGGTCTGGCCGGTTATTATAAGAGATTTATAGAAGATTTATCCCGAGTAGCCCAACCATTGACATAATTGACTCAGAGAGATAAGCCATATATTTGGGGAGAAAAACAGAACACTGCATTTGAAACTTTGAAACATAAAGTATGTAGTGCTCCTATTTTAGCTTTACCAGAAGGCACAGATGATTTTGTAGTATACTATGACACATCACATCAAGGATACGGATGTGTTTTAATGAAACAAAGTAAAGTAATTGCATACGCATCTCGACAACTCAGAGGAAGTGAAAGAAATTATACTACTCATGATTTAGAACTAGGAGCAGTGGTATTTGCACTTAAGATTTGGAGACATTATCTGTATGGAACCAAATGCATAATTTACACAGATCATAAGAGTTTGTAACATATATTTGATCAAAAGATGTTGAATATGAGACAAAGAAGATGGGTAGAATTACTAAGTGATTACGATTATGAAATCAAGTATCACCCAGGTAAAGCAAATGTAGTGGCAGATGCTTTAAGTAGGAAGGAAAGAACCAAGCCATTACGAGTTCGTGCTATGAGAATAGAGTTACATTCGGAATTAATAAGTCAAATTCGAGATGCTCAACAAAAAGATGAATGGAGAAGTGTAGTGGAACAAAATGAACAAATAGAAGTTATGTCAGATGGAATCTTGAGATTTAAAGGAAGAATTTGGATTCCTGACAATAATATACTTAGAGAAAACATTCTGAGTGAGGCACACAGGTCAAGATATTCAGTACATCCAGGGAATAATAAGATGTACAAGGACCTGAGAAACCAGCATTGGTGGCAAGGAATGAAGAAATCAGTAGCAAAATTTGTAGAAAGATGTGATATTTGTTCAAGAGTTAAAGCTGAATATCAGAAACCCTCTGGACAAATACAACAACCAGAAATACCTGAATGGAAATAGGACCAGATTACTATGGATTTTGTGACTAAACTACCCAGAACCTCAAGTGGATACGACACGATTTGGGTTATAGTCGATAGATTGACTAAATCGGCTCATTTCTTACCGATCAAGGAAGATTTTAAAATGGAGAAACTGGCTAAGATTTATATGAAGGAGATCATGTCTAGAAATGGAATACCAATTTCAATTATATCGGATAGAGATAGCCGATTTACTTCAAATTTTTGGCAAACCTTGCAAAAGGCATTAGGAACAAAAATAAACATGAGTACAACATATCATCCACAAACAGATAGACAGAGTGAGAAAACTATCCAAACATTGGAAGATGTGTTAAGAGCTTGTGCATTAGATTTTGGGGGTAGTTGGGATACGCACTTACCTTTGATAGAATTTTCATATAACAATAGTTATCATGCTAGTATAGAAGTAGCTCCATTTGAAGCTTTATATGGAAGGAAATGTAGATCACCTTTGTGTTGGAATGAGTAGGAGATAGACAACTTACGGGCCCAGAACTTATACAAGAAACCTCGGATAAAATCTTTGAAATTAAAGACAGATTGAAGGCAGCACGTGACAGACAGAAAAGTTATGCTGATAAAAGAAAAAAGCCGTTAGAATTTCAAATCGGCGACAAAGTGTATTTGAAAGTGTCACCTTCAAAAGGAATTATTTGATTTGGGAAAAGAAATAAGTTAAACTCTAGGTATGTTGGACCTTTTGAGATAATTGATACGATTGGCCCTGTAGCATGTAAGTTAGACTTACCTCAGGAATTAAGTGGAATACATAACACCTTCCATGTATCCAACTTGAAGAAATGTCTGAATGATGAGACATTAAAGATACCAACAAGGGAAGTCAAAATAGATAAGAAACTTCACCTTGTGGAAGAACCAGTAGCCATCATGGATAGAGAAGTGAAAAGATTAAAGAGAAGTAAGATCCCAATAGTAAAGGTCAAATGGAATTCAAAACAAGGACCTGAAATTACATGGGAATGGGAGGATGAAATTAAAAGAAAATATCCACATTTATTTGAGGTTAAACTGAATGAAAAGAACAGTTATAAGGATAAACAACCCTTGTCATCAGAATCTGACAACAGATGAATTTCGGGACAAAATTCTTTTTACGGGGGGAGAATGTGATGACCCTGAGAATTAAGGTTAGATTAAAAATTAAAATCTCATACCACTTGCATATTTCAAAAATTTCTTTGTTTAGCCTTATGATTATATATTAATATGAGTACATAAGTGATATCTTATTGTATGACTTTTATATTAATATGCAACTATATTTGATAAAGATGTTTATAAACTACATAATGTGATTATGTGTTTAGCTACATATGCCAAAGTTATGTTTAGTGATATAAGTTCACTAACAGTTACCAAAAACCTCACTACAGCATCGTATTGATATTGTTCTTTTAAATCACATTACATGAACATCAAACACAACACTAAATAACATCTAAGAGAACATATGATTTACTTTAATTATTTAAACTAAACTATACCACAATTAGTGTTGTCTTCGGTCACTAACCACATCACTACCTTAACCATTAAACTAAAACACCAAGATTAATCAAACATAATCACCATTATGATATCTAATAACCGATCCATGCTTAGTCATCTCTTAAAGACACTTATCAATCTCCTAACATTGCCACACAAGCTACTAATCATTACTAGAGACCTTGTTGTCCATCTCTCGGCTGAAACAAGCACACATTCACATGGATCATTATGAAGCATAGGACACTTAGCATCTTCTTAAACATGCCACATAAACCACCATCATTTCAAAAGGGAAGGTGGCATACTTACATGCCTTTTGCCAAATAGCAAGGACAGACATTTCATCACTTAACATCATTACAAGGGATTAGTTGTCACCATTTTGTTAAACCATATGTAAACCCCACTAATACTTGTGAAAGGAGACACATATCCTCGGCCAACTTCCATGACTCATCACCAAAATACACTAAGCAATTCTCTTAAAATGCCACATCACCCACTAAACATTCTCTCAAAACACTCGACCGATTACCATGCATTGTCACCCAACCTTAGACACTATGCTAACCCCATAACATGCCACATAATCTACTAGTCATGATTACCAATGATTTGGTCTCAAATATCGGGTATCAAGCTTCACAACCGCCATTTTCACCACCTTTTAAATACCTAGACTTTTGGTGCATTAAAACTTCCGAAACCAATCTTCTTCTTACATATTATCATACTTCCCTCAAATCCATCAAACATAACATACACTAAAGACTCTCTGTTCTCATCTCATACAAACACGAATCCTTTGAAGTTGTAAACATCAAGTGCTTGGAAGACATTTCTCAAGATCAAGAACACCTCAAAACCTAAGAGTTGGAAGCTATCTTTAATCATTCTCAGCTTTTCTTTCATCCACTTACAAGGTGTTTGATTCTTATCAACTATGTTAAAACAATAGACATATGTATGACACATACATATGTAACTAATTTGATATATATAAACATCAAGACTATTCCCAAAATATCTTTAAACACTTGATTTTCACAAAATACAGTAACAAAGAGTTCCTAAACTAAAGATTTAGAAAGACTCATAATAATCAAGATTTTTTTGAAATGAGAAATAGAGATTGATTTGTGAAATATAAAGTAAAATGAGTTAAATAATTAAATGACTGTGATTGTGGGAATAAAAATAAGAAATTTATCAGAAATTTCTAAAAATAATAATCTGAAAATTTTGGGAAATTATTATTGGTTATATTAATTTATATGATTTATTTAAGAAAAATAGAAGATAATGTTTAACAAAATATTTAAAGGTAATAAAAATCTGGAAAACTTTTATAATAATCTCCATATTATGTTAGAATTTCAAAATAAATTTTAAGAATTAACTCGTTAAACTGGTATAGTTATGTATTTTTAAAAGTATAATTTGAAAAAAATCATAATAAATAGTTTAACAGTATGAAAACTTCTGAAAAATTTATGAGAGACTTTATGTAATATTTAAGACATTCTGTAAAAATTTCATAGTTTTTAGAAGTCCGTAGCTCATTCTGCTATGTCATGAGAATATTGTTAAATTTCTAGAAAAATGATTTTTCAGAATTATTTATTGAAATTATTTAGGTAATATACTGGAAATCTGATCTTGGGTAAATTTTGATGAATTTTTGAGTGATTACTAAAATTATAGCTTAATTGTTATAATTTGAAGTGCTAAAAATTTTAAAGAAATAAATTAATTTATTTCTAACTATAAATTAATTTTTATAGGATTTTGCTGGAAATAAGGTGAGTTTCATAGCTCCGTTTTTACATCTACTATTTTGGGGGAAAAAGCATACTATTTTTGGTTGATGCAATTGTTAAATAAGATATTTTTGAGATATACTGTCATTATACCGTAAGTTGCAACCATTAATTCGGATGATGAACCGTCAGATAATGTAGGTAGCGCTACTTAGGAAAATATTTTCTGTATCAACAGGATGAGTGTTGTGATGCTATGTTATCTGATTTTGTGATTTGTATTTGTGAGAGTTATAAATCACCTGACATATAAGTAGGTTTGGTTGCATTCTTATTTATATTGCATCAATACATATATATTTTATGAGTCATTAAACCTCTGTTCTCACCAATATTATGTTGACAGTTTTGAGTATGCTTTTTCAGGTAATCAGAATGACTAACAGTAGTTTACTTTCATTTGATGTGTATAATGGTTGGTATGAAGCTATTGGGAAAGTGTGTATGAAAGTAACCATGAATGTGTATGATCTCAGAATATCAGTGGATGCATACATCCACTATTACTGAAGATATGTAGTAGTTACTGTTAATATGTAATATGGTTACAATAGAAATGTAAAAGTCATTATATTGATAAATTTTGTTTATGTAATTTCTGTATGTAACCCAAAATATATTATGAATATGATAGTCGTGTTATGTTTAAATACTTGTTGATATTTGTGTTTTCTGTAATCAATGCGTCTTATCCAATAAGTCACATCAATTACTACATGCTTCCGTCGGGATGTGACATTTTAGATTTTCAATATGAAGTGTATAAAAGATTTTGTTAATAAAATAAAAAGCTTAAAATTTATTAAGAATGAAAAAAGAATTGCTATAAACCACTTTTAAATAAGAGATTGGTATTTCAAAATATGGCTTATATCTCTTCCTAAAACTTTAAAGTGGTTATCAAAAAGAAAATTCAACTTGCTTGTTGATTTAAATATTGTGGTTTAAAAGCAAATAACTTAAATCACACTTGAAAGAAGCTCACTTGAAAGTGAATCGGTTGTTAACTGCTTGAAATCAAACCAACATTAACATGGTGTCGTTCCTGATTTCACCAAAAGTAAATAATTTTAATCTAATCTAAACTTTTATATTTAAAAATATTTTACTTAAATTAAGAAAAAACTAAAATAACATCAAATAATAAATAAATTAAAAGCTAAAAATATGATATTTTTAAACTTATATATTTAAAACATTTTAATCGGTTTAAAAAACCTAATATAACATCCAATAATAAACAAACGAATAAATAATATTAGTTAGTATTATAAAAAATTATATGAGTTAAGTTTGATTTAATAACTTTAGGGTAACATTTATTTTAGAGTAAATTACTATTTGCATCCTTGGCATTTGTCTATTTTAACCACTTGTATCCCTGCAGTTTTAAAATTGCCATCTGCCCCTTGACATTTTATTTTTATTTCCATTTGAGTCCAACACACTAACGCCGTTAGATTTTTCCGCTAATTTTTATAAAATGATAAAAATACCATTATTTATTAAATAAAATACCCCCATCCATACCTCATCCCTTTTATCTTCTCTCTCTCTCTCTTTATATATATATATATATATATATATATATATATATATATATATATATATATATATCTTTTCTCCCTTTATATGTCCACCACCATTACAACCGCAATCACCGCAGTCGCCGCACCACCGCTGTCGCAACACCACAGTCAACGTCGCCGCACCACCACCGCCACCCTTATCTCTTCTCTTCTCTTTTCTTATCTTCTTTGTGCGTGTGTGATCGGTACTCCACAACCACAAAGATGTGAAATTGATGTTCTAGATAAGTAGATCTAGTAGTGGAAGGGTGAAACAAGGTGGCGGCCAAGGGTGTTTTAGCAAAAATCACAGATCTAGTAGTGATGGGTGGCTATGGTGGTGGAGATAGGGGTTTTGGTGGTGGTGATGGGTGGTTGTGATGGGGTCTGCAGTGGTGGTGATAGTGGCTACGGTTGTGGTGATAGCTGTTTGCAGTGGTGGTGGTGGGGTTGCGGTGGTGGTGATGGGTGGCTATGGTGATGGGTGACTGTAGTGGTGATGGTGATGGATGGCTGCGGAGGTGGTGGTGATAGGGGCTGCGGTGGTGGTGATGGGTGGCTACGGTGATGGGTGGTTGTAGTGGTGATGGTGATGGGTGGTTGTGAAAGTGGTGATGGGTGGCTGTAAAGGTGGAGATGGTGATGGGTGGTTGTGAAGGTGGTGATGGGTGGCTGCGGTAGTGGTGATGCGGGCTGCGGTGGTGGTGATGGGTGGCTACGATAGTGGTGATGGGGGCTGTGGTGGTGGTGATGGGGCAACGGTGGTGGTGATGGGGCTGTGGAGGTGGTGATGGGGACTACAATGGTGGTGATAGGGACTACAGTGGTGGTGATGGGGACTACGAGGGTGGTGATGGGTGGCTGTGAAGGTTGGTATGGGTGGCTGTCATGGTGGTGACGGGAATTGTGGTGCTGTTGGTGATGAGGGTTGTGAAGATGATGATGGGCAGTTGTCAAGGTGGTGATAACGGGTAGTTTAGTCTTTTTCATAATAATTTTAACATGAAAACTAACGGTGTCAGTCATCTGGACTTAAATGGAAATAAAAGTAAAAGGACAAAGACTCAAATGGAAATAAAATGAAACGTTAGGGGGCGAATGACAATTTTGAGACTGCAGAGATGCAAGTGGTTAAAATACGCAAACGTTAAGGATGCAAATGGTAATTTACTCTTTATTTTAAATCAAACAAATGGGTTTAATTTATGTTTAACCTATTAGTATAAAGGCTTAGGTGAAAAGAAATCAAATCAAGAAGGTTTAGTTTGTATTCTAACTATTAATATAAGGGTCTAAGTGTAAAAAATCCAGCACGAGATCAGGGGTTTTGTCCAGGACGGGATAGATTTGATTTTAATAAAATATAAAGTTACTCAAAGCGTGTGTTACCTTTTGCCTTTTCTTATATAAAAGAGTAAATTACAAATTATATCCTTTATTTATATATGAAATTGCATGTTACGTCCTTTAGTTTTAATAAGCACATACAATGTCCTTTATTTAAACAAATTTGCAAACATATTGTGCTTTACACTAACTTTCATTTAAATATACGGTTAACTCAGTTATGTGTTCCTCAAATAAGGGATATTTTCGTCATTTGTTTTTCACATCTTATATAATAAAAAATTTAAAGGTTTATTAATAATTTTAAATGAAAATTTTTTTACAAGATCGCTATCGGAGCGTTGGGTAAGTCGATAAAACCCATGTTCCTCTTAACCTCAATAATAATGAATTCAGTGTTCCTCTTTTTTTGATATTCCAACATCGATCATCTTCACCACCATGTAACATCTTCTCCACCATCAAGCCACTTTAAGTTTTGAAAACCTTTATATGTTTCTAAATTAAATCTATATCTTTACTTTGTTTACTATCATTTTGATGTCTTAACTCATTTCGTTATTACTTTTTGTGATAGATGAGAAGCATTATCATCTGTGATTTATAAATACACTTCCTCTTATTAACATTACTTTTTATTTGATATTTTAATCAAGCCGATCAAGAATTGACTCTCGGTAGCAATTTATGTACTTTATTTTGGACATTCAATCTGGTTTAACGATTGCTTATTAAAAAAAACTTTTTTTTTTTATTTTACTATATTAGATGTGAAAAGCAAATGATAAAAATACCACTCGTCTGAGAATCACATAACTGAGTTAACTGTATATTTGGATGGTGGTTAGTGTAAAGGACAATATATGTGCGAATTTGTCTAAATAAAGTACATTGTATGTAATTATTAAAATTAAAGGACATAACATGTAATTTTATATATTAATAATGGACACAATTTGTTATTTACTCTATATAAAATTTTTGTTGAGAAGTGCTTTTAACAAAATAGAAGGACTACGTAGCGTGCGTAGTATGTTTTCTTTAAGAAGTGTTTTTCCTATTTATTTTTTTCAAATTTTATTGAAAATCGTTAAGTCCCTCACCACGAAGCGCGGATTCTCTCGCTAGTTAAAATAATTTATAAGATGTCGATCAAAATTGAGCGTATAAAATTTATCACCCGCCACAATGTAATAAAATAATAAAGTAATTACACACATAAATAATATAAAGTTAGAAACTAAATTAATGATATTCACCGTTAAGTAATTTTACCTAAAATAGAATAAAAAGGTAGATAAAATAATTAAATACATTGATACTTTCGTTTCTATACTAAAAAACCAAAAACTGTACATAAATAGTTAAACTTGTGGCTAATATTTAACCGAAGATATAATGCGTGTAAAGAAAACTATAATTAAACATTAATAACAAAACTTTCGGCTATTATTTAATAAAATAAATATGTGACATAGCAGTAAACAAATTTCAAGTCTTTAAATTAAGTCACTGGTGCATATTTTTTTTTAAATTGGACGACTGGACGATCAAATCGAGTCAATATCATGTCTGTAAACGCAAATTCCACTCATCTTCAGCAAATAATACCTTGGAATCAGACACCAATAGACCAGATTGGTCTTTGCGGTTAGGTCGGGTTTTCGTTGCCTCCATTATCAAAATACAAAAAAATGGATAATTACAAGGCAAAAGTCATGATAGTTTTTAGAATCAGGAATATAGTTTTTTTTTTTCCCTCTTACAACATTTAAAATATGATGTTTATAAAGTTTTCAATTTACCGTAGGAATATTTATATTTTTTATCAACGTTCTGACGTAAATATTTTTTGCAATGCAAATAGCAATGTGCATTGTCAAATTCAAGATTAACAAATTTTAACACTCGCACTGTAGCGCATGAGTTTCACCCGGAGCTAAGAACTCATGGTCAATGTAAAGGTTTTCATTGCACGCTTACATCAGCACTTGCGTCACTTTATTTTTCATTACTTTTTTAACAAACCATAATGTGTAAAGATTTGGCAAACGCATAGTAATACTAGAGTTTTTTCTATAAACTTTTGTCTTTTGGTAATTAAACTTTTAAAAATTACCATATCCACATGTACATTTTGATATTTAACTTGACATTTAACCTGCTAACGAAGTACGCATATGTGCCGCGTCGCCTTCCCTACATTGATTTTAGCATAATTTTTTTTAGAAAAATAACATTTTGAGTTATTTCAATTTTGCTCCCTAAGGTTTGACAAAAGTAACCATTTTCCTAAAAAAATTTAAAAACATCAATTTACCTTCAAAAGTTTTATTAGTTGTTTTAATTTCAGTCAGAAAGTTTTATTAATTTAGATTCAAGTTGAAACAACTAATAAACCTTTGGACTAAAATTGAATCAAATTATTAAACTTTTGAAAGTAAATTGATGTTTTTAATCTTTTGGAGAAAAATAGTTATTTTTGTCAAACCTTTGGGAATAAAACCGAACATAACTCTAACATTTTTGTTAGATTTTTTTCGATCTGGTAAAATTTAGGTTTAGCGCACCGCAATAAATGTTTTAAATTTTTTTATTTGATTTTTTTAAAGTTTAATTGCTACGTGTACGTTGTGATATCTTAAGTGTCGCCTAACCCGCAAATGAAGCAAGCATATGCGTTGCTTCGATTAATCTTCTATTGGCCCGAGCATAGTTTGTAGGACATGAGTTCACAATTAATAAGTAATACATAAAATAACAACAACAATACTCTAGTTATTGATGGGAATACTAATGCAATATCGTGTACAATCCGAATGTAAATAATAACATGATATACATGAAATGAAATCAATTCACAAACGTAATCTTTAAAGAACTTCCTTAAGTTGAATCTTGAAACCGCATAGATCCTTCACAGCCTCATATTTGTCTGCATGACGAACTAACCAAGAACTTGAATGGTGTTTGAGGATTTCTTTTCAAAAGAGGTCCTTTAAAACAGATTTCACGCATGTTTCCAAACGAATGTGTTTGTATTCCTAGGTACAACAACCAAAACAATATGTTTGTATTGCTAGAAATGTTTTCGCGCCTGAGGTAACAATGGAACCGAAGTCGTCTTGAAAGATGGAAAGAAAGAAGAAGATGAAACTAGAATGCAGAAGGAGAAGGATATTTTTTTTGTTTTCTAGAGTGGCATAGTTGTTGAGAATTATTAGAAATATAGACAACTCCCACAAGGAACATATCCTCGTGTGTGTGTATATATATATATATATTATATATATATATAGGGGCCATTTTCTATACAAAATGTAATTTTTATACGAAGCATACGAAGTTACAAGAGTGTGACACGTGTTTTTTAGAGGAGGGACAGTTTCGTCCGCGCTACAATTACGTATAAACGTTACATAATTACGCAAGTTATATTAATAATTACGCAAGTTATATCTATTATTACGCAAAGAAAAATTACTCAGTTATAAAAAAATCACGCAAGTTATATTGATAATTACGCAAGTTATATGATAATTACGCAAATTATTTTGATAATTACGCAGTGAATAATCATGCAAGTTATAAGCACAGTACATAGACGTTTTCTTAAAAATATTGTTTCTTTAAAAAAAAGTATAGCAATACTATACTCATATTAAAGAGGATAAAATGCTTGTTTTTATGGTGTATTTTTTTACAAAAAATAATACCATATGAAAAGTTATATGTCTTTAAAAAAACAGGAGGAAGTTAAAAAAGTCAACAATTGTAGGCTATTACCAATTCTACCCCTCAAGAAACATTCATTACGTGATTATTCCATCTTAAATCTAAACCGTTCATCTTTAGATCGACGGTCATTGTTGTTTCGTACCTTTCGCGAAAACAATACTTTGTACCGTAAACTTTCCATATATATATATATATATATTATATATATATGTATATATATGTATATATATATATAGTATATATATGTATATATATATCATATGTATTATAGTATATATATATATGTATATATATATATATATATATATGTATATATACTATGTATATATAATTATATATCATATGTATATATACATATGTATATATATAAAATATATATATATACATATTATATATATAAATGTATACATATGTATATATATACATATATATACTATACATACATATATATATATACATATTTCATATATATGTATATATATGTATATATAATATATATATAGTTATATTTATACATATGTATATATATATTATATGTCTATATATGTATATATATACATATGTATATATATTTATATATATACATATGTATATATATATTTATATATATACATATGTATATATATATATATTTAGATATGTATATTACATATGTATATATATATTTATATATATACATATTTATATAATATATATAATATTGTATATAATATACATATGTATAATATAAACTATATATATATATATCACACATATGTATATACATTTGTATATATATATATACATATGTATATATATATACATATGTAATATATATACATATGTATATATATATACATATGTATATGTATATATACATATGTATTATATGTATACATGTATATGTATATGTATATATATATATATATATTATATATATATATATATATATATATATATATATAGATATAGTACATGAGCATGTAAGATTTTCAAGATAGTAATATCATAGTCTATTCATTAATAAAGTTAAACCAAAGGTCTTGTTATTAACACTAAGTTAATCTTGTACTTAGTGATAATTAAGAAATTCATTTTAAAGATTTCGTAGACTTTCAATGTGAGACAAAAGCCAACAACTTCTACTTATTTCATCATTTTTAATTATCGATATCTCATTCATATTAGCTATGTTTTGAATACAGTTTGATTCGTTGTAATTATCTCATATAAAAGAATACAAACTCATTAATAATTATTATTTTGCAAACATATATAATTAATTATTAATGTGCCAAGTGAAAAACCATATTTTTCACTAAAATTTCTAATATACTTTTGTTAAAAAAAGATATATTTTTTAAATTTAATCTTTTAAAGAAACATAACGTGTAATGATTTATTTAAGGCACTTTTTTTATTCTAATTTTAGATTACCATCGCTCAATGTTAGTGTTGTAAAACTCGGCCAACTCGGCCGAGTACTCGGGGTGACAAAAAAATAAATTTTCTCCATGAATTGAAAATATGTCTATTTTCATCGATTTTTGTTAGATTTTCGTTATTTTTCATGGAGGTAGTTTGAAAGACGACTATTAAATGACTATCATGTGTATACTATAAAAGAATAATAAATATCAAAATTTGAATTATTTTACTATTTAAAGATGTATCTTTTTAATTTATGTTGGTATTTACATATGTTGTTATAAATATTAATGAACTTATGATATTTGATATATGCATAATTTTTTTTAAAATTAATTTCTTTATATTCTCTATGTCCGAGTGCTCCCTGTCCAGAACGAATACTCGTAACTCATCAGTCGACCAACTGACAACGCATAACGACTTTTACAACATTGCTCAATGTTTGTTTTTGATTTTTAATTTTGAGCTTATCCTGCTAATGAAGTACTCATTCGCACAGACGCAAATACTAGTTACATTCTATCTCTTAAATCAAGTATGACCGTCAACGTGTACTGGACGTTAGAGTCGGTCACATTTCTTTCTTAATGAACCTTAGGAAATCATGAAGAATGCGCGTTTCACTATTAGACGTGCGTAAAAGTAACTATTAATTATGTGAGTTTTAAAAAAAGAAAAAGAAAAGATTTATTCATTTGGAAATTTTATTTATGTTGATCAGTTTGAGTATTTGTTATTAGAATTTCATGGATTAAGAACACCAAAGTTCTACCACCAATAGAATACATTAGCATAGTCCTTTACAGATCCGTCTCAAATATGTTTCAAAAAAACATCATTGACAACTTTTGTGGATAATACTGTCAAAAAGTTCAACTAAAACATTCACACTTAATTTGACTTGATAATGGTCAATGGTCTTTTTTCATGGTTTATTGTTCTTAATTTGTTTTTAAGGTAAATTAAATCGACTGATGCTCACATATATAGAAGGGCAAGAGCAATTAAAATAATGGGGGACGGAGTTGTCCTGACTTCGATCACAGGTTTTCTTGTTTTCCTTAAAAATGGGGGTGTGGTGTTTTCGGGTTTTCTCAGGTTAAAATCTCCTTGACAGCCTTTTATTTCTTCTTTGTTCAACCAGTTAGTTGGTGAAATTCACCGGTCCAAGGTGTTTTTTTTCAACTTCTCATTTTTCCCCCTGGTGTCACCTTATCTTCCGGTTAACTTCCCCGGACTCCACTCTGTTTAACCTAATATATTCGGTCGGGGAAGTTTCAAATTTTATGTTAGTGACATGTATTTTATTTGTATGCAAATTATCTTTAAATGTATTAAACATGTGAATGTTAGCGCGTTTAATACAGTAACAGGGTGATGACATGAGACTGGATTAATTGCCTTCATCGTTTTTCTAAGAACCCTTTTAAAATAGGGGTATTTATATATTTCCCCCTTTTAAAGTCATTAATTATATATTTACCCAAACTAAAAATTTAATTACATATTTTTCCATTTAAAAACACATATATTACATATTTACCCATTTTATTGAAATTATTTATTGAATGATTATTTTTCTCGTATTTTCACTAAAGTATTTTTACACATTTCACTTCCTAAGACTATTAATGACATATTTCCTTAAGTTCGTGTCTTTTATATAAAAAAACAACAAAATTACATATCATTTGAAACTTCATTATAAAACAATAATAACCAATAATCAAAGTTATATCTTCAAATACAAAACATAATTGTCAGCAATTTTAAATAATTATAATAATAAAATATCAATATGTAAAAGTCTTCTAATAAAACAAGATAAATTAGTTATTTGATATGTTAATTTTAACAAAATGAAGAAATATGTAATCTATATGTTTTAGGAAGGGAAAATATGTAATTGATTTTTTGGCTTGGGGAAATATGTAATTTATGATCTTAATAAGAGGAAATATGTAATAATCACTTTAAATTCTAATTTTTGGAAAACGTTTCTTCAATTTTACTTGTATCATTTACTTCAATTTATCATATTAATAATATTTCACTTTTTCAACACTAATATTGTAATCTAATTAAATTCTAATTTTTAAAGTTTGATATAAATAATTTGTTAAAATCTAAATATGAATTTCATTTGTTTGATAAATTAAATAAATTAAAGTAGAATTCAAAACTGAATTAACTTCTTAAACTTCGTTCAAATATAAGATTTTAAAATCTTATAAATTCCATTCAAATTGTGATGGATTTAACAAAGAAAAAATGAAATCTATAATAACACGTTGTTGTCACATTCACTACCGCCACCACCTGCCATAGAGTGTTGGTGTCACCACTGCTATCTATAGTGTTTGTTTGTCACCGCCTCCAATCATCTACCATCTACCGTTGCAATAGCCACACGTCATAAACTGTTATTGTCGCCACTGTTGGAGTATTAATAATCAAGAAATTAGAAAGTCAAAATACAGGATAATAGTTGGTAGTTCAGTAGTTAAAATTTAGTTATTTAACCATCAAAATCTGTAGTGTGTGTTTAATTCATTAATTGTGTCGTTCCTGACTTTCTTCATCAACAGTTGTAGCACAAATTATGAGCATACTCACTTTGATCAATCCAAACTAATCCTACTTAGTAATCGAACCTAGGTGCAACATGGTATAAAAGTGAAGGATGGAAGTTGATCGAATTCTATAAAAACAAAATAGAGTATGTCACAGAAGTCTCTGTTTATGTTAATGAAAGAAAAGGCAATTATGTGAAGAAAGAAGATGCATTTCATCGATCGAAGCAAGTGATTTTAGATTCAATCAAAGGAAGAAAGATGTATGGTCTAGAGAAATCGAGAGGATGTATAAAAATGAAATGGAAGACGCAGAAATAAATGGCAAAAAGGACAGATCCAAAGATTATTGTTCTTAGGAATCTAAAAATTCGATTCGGAACCGGTTAACGATTGTTCGAACAACAAATCCCATCAACATAAAAATACCAATTCTATTTTAGGGATGACTGCGCTAACCCGCTACAATCTTGATCACTTGTATCAGGAGAGTTCATAATCGAAATTGCGATTGGAAAATTGAATGATGGAAAGCAAAAATATTTGTGTATGGAGGATTAGTTTGTTATCAGAAATAAGGATGGCATAATAGTTTCGATGATTGATCTAACACTTAGATTCGTCAGGGACAAGGAAGAATCAAGGGTTTTTTCAAAGGCTAGCAAGGACGATTCAAGTGTGGAAACTTTGTACATCACGGTGAAGGATTTCAAGATTGATCATAAAGAGATATTTGAAGAAAGACGCAAAAGGCATCCAAGAAACTTTGAATTTGGCATGAGGAAGAATATGGAATGCAAAATGGATGAACCAGAGAATTAAACAAGTTTATGAATTCTAGATTAAGAAAGTGATTGTTGGAATATTTATAATCAAGAACTTAGAAAGTTAAAAAGAAAGGTTAAATTGAAAGACAAATGTTTGTCAATTGGTAGTTAGGTTAGTTAAAAGTTAGTTATGTAACCATCAAAATCTATGGGTATAATATACCCATCTATGCATTGCATTTGTATGATTAATATAGTGTGTGTTTAATTGTGTAGTTCCTATCTTTTTCATCAAGAGTCCCTACACAAATTATGAAATTATGTGCATACTCATTTTGATCAATCCATATTAGTCCTTTTTAGTAATCGATCCTAGGTGCAACAGCCACCACCCGCAACCAACCACCATCATTAATACTATCACTTTTTAACACTGCCGCCTAGCACCTGTCACTCGCATGTGCCGCCTCCCTCGACCGCCAATATCTTAAGGCTACGGTGGCTAGTGGCAGGTGGACTAGAGTAATGTTACCATTCAAGACCGTCTTGAATATCTTTAGTTAATACTAGAGGTGGCAAAATGGGTGGGTTTGATTGGGTTGGTAGTTAGATCAGAATGAGTTTGGGTTAGAATAGATTTGGGTCAGAATGGATCAATTATAAAAAAATGTCAGGATGGGTTTGGGTCAGGATGGGTTTTGGTCAAGATGGATCAATTTAAAAAAAGTTAAATACAAGTAAATTAAATATGAAATTACAAATGTTAAATAGCTAAAACTCCGAATAGTTAACTACAATATCAATTAAAAACTAAAAACGCCTCCAAACAAACATATTGTTTTTTACATCTTCTACCCTACCAAAAGAGAAACATGCTAAACACTTCGATCTTGTACTAGTACGTCCGTCAACATCATCACCGGTTAATTACAACGTACAATGTTACAACCAAAAAACTAGAAACAATATATGTAAATGACATTGACATTGCCAACTGTTGTAACATATTGTTTTTTAAGTGTAAATCTTAAAAAAAAAACTCAAAATTAAACGCGGCTACTATCATATGTCGGATACAATGATTCAATATCTTCCATAAGTTCTTCCTCCATCTCGTTCTCATTTTCATCTGAATGTGTAAAAAAGTAAAAGTTGAATTAAAAATTATATATATAGTTAAGTGGCAAGATTAAAAAAAAACTTATTACCTTCTAAACCAAACAACCAATCACGTGTGCACAACAGAGCCTCTACATTTGATGATAGTAGTGATGTTTGATACTTACTTAGAACCCGACCTCCAATGCTAAACGATGATTCTGAAGCAACTGTGGTGATTGGGATGCTCAATATGTCACGAGCCATGAGAGACAATTGAGGATACCTCCCTTGATTTTCCTTCTAATATTGTAACACGTCAATTTCTTCTTTTCTACTAAGTGGAGGCTCATCCAAATTGTGATTTTTCTCTTTCAACATTTCTAAATTCACTTTGAAAGGATTCAAATCCATCCAAATCATCCAATGTGTCAACACTAATATTTGAACTCCCGGCCATTAAAGAACTTGTCGTTGAAAAAACACCATACTCATTATCATATAGCTTATGCATACCTTAGAAAATAATCTCCAATTTCTTTTTACGTTGTTCATTTGTCATGTTAAGTTTTCTGAAACAAAACTCAACAACCTTAAACTTGTATCGTGGATCTAGAACAACCGCAAAAGACAATATCATGCTATAATTTTCCCAATATTTATCAAACTTCTTTTTCATTTCTTTTGCCATACTTGGGGCGAACTGAAGATTAGAATTGAAAGATCGTTACTTAGTCAGGGTATAGAGAGTGATAATCGATAATTATTGTAGGTGTTTGTTTTGTGGTTTCTCCAAATTGAGGTTAGGAATTGATGCCAAAAGAAGACGCAGGGCAACAAAGCTGATCGGTTAGCGAGATGATTTCCTGGAGCGAACTGAAGATCAGAATTGAAAGATTGTTACTTTGTTAGGGTATAAGAAGTGATAATCGACGATTATTATAGGTGTTTGTTTTGGGGTTTCTGCAAATTGAGGTTAGGAATTGATGCCAAAAGAAGACGAACCTGATCGGTTATAGAGAGTGATGATCGACGATGAACTTGTTCTCCGGATTGAGGAACTTCTTTTCTGGATTGAGGTCACCAAATAAACTAATGAACTAATAAAGAAAGGTAGATCTACATAGTTATGAATAGAAGAATGAAGATAACTATCGGCCCATCCTAACCTATGTTTCTTCTTAAAAAAAAAAACTTTCAACCCATCTTGACCCCCTTATGCTTTTTACTTGGTCCATTCTGACCTATCTTTGTTTTAAAAACATCCATTTTAACCCAAAATCATATGGTTGGACTTCTTTTGCCACCTCTAGTTAATACTGATCGGGTGGTGAAAGTTTAATGTTTAATAGCTTTATTTCCGTGTTTTATGTGTAAATTTATGAGAAATAGAGTTACTTTGGGATTATCTTGTGTTTTTAGGTCAAACGTGAAGAATACGAAGAAATTGGAAGAAACGGGACAAGAATTGGAGCTCAAGAAGTAAAGATATGATTAACCGAAGTTGCACGACAACAGTATCTTAATACGGGCATAACTTGAGCTAGGAAAGAAGTTACGGGACCCACGACCTATCAATGGAAAGATCTCAAAAAGTTGCACATAAAAATCAAGGTTGTACAGGGGGTGGCACCACCGACGCCTCCATAGGTGCCACCGACGTCGGGGTCCGGGTTTTTGTTGAGATTTGACCTAATTTGAAGGGATATAAAAAGGGAAAAACCCTAATACGAATTTTAACTTTTACAACAGCAATCTTGGACGAAAATTAACAATCTTGGATCATTCTCAAGCTTTTCCAACATCAAGATCATCAAATTTACAAGATTCATTCAATTAGCTTTGAAGATTCAATGATAATGCAAGGCTAATTCGTTTATGATTCACTTCGGGGGACGGGTTTGTGCAAGTTTTTATTTTTCATAGTTTGTAACCTAGATTTGGGATTGGATCTTGAACCTTTTAAGTTCTTTTGGATTCAATTTATGATTTGATTATTTAAACGGTTTGATTATGCTTAAACCTAGTTTTGATATTCTATAACCTTGGTTGTCTTTAATCATTGTGTGATTGATTATTAGAATTAGGGTTTTGTTATTCAAATTGGTAATTACGTGAATAAGGTCCTTTAAGCTTTAATCCATACTTATCACTTAAATCCTATCATGTGTAAGTCACCATTAATGGCTTCTCACTAGGTTTCATTCAAGAAAAATTATAACTTTGCCAAATCTGAATCCTGAAGTGGGTTGTTTTTTTTACCAAGATTGTTAAAAACCTAAACTTTTATTTCATTAATTTGATTCTTTCTCAATTCAATTAATCAAGCAATTTCCTTTTTAATGTTTAGTCTTTTTAGATTAATCGTTGCTAGCACTTTCCTGTGATTCCATGTGGATTCGACACCTTGCTTACCTTTTACTATTAAGAGTGATTAGGTACTCTTTAATATATATTTTTGACCGACCACACGACATCGATCAAATACCTTAATAAAAATCCTTTTGGGGTTCTACTCCTTATGTTGTTTAACATATAAGACTTCTGATTTTTTATACTTATCATCATATATAAACTCTTTCATATCAGTTATATCATTTGTATTAGATGAACTTAAACTGCTACTTGGTTGACATACTATCAATTTTCTCCCTAAGAATGTTGGTTCTTGAACTATTGAAGATGATGTCAGTTTTGTTGGAGTAACTAAATCATAAGGCTCACAAATCTATCTCAATAGATCATATGTACTTTGTTTGACAAGCTTTGGTGTTCTACTATGCTCCTACTAGCTTTCTTGAAACATCAAGTCTATGCTTTGGTCTTTGACAAAATTCAAAACACTTTTATCATTTGCCATATGACTTTGAAGAATTTTGCACATATCCTTGAAAATTAAATAAGTCGAACATTTATAATCGTCCTTGCTTAGGTGTCTCATTAGAGAAACTATTTTCACATTAAATTTGTTGACAATTACTCTAAATCATGTCAAAACAAATGTTTCGTATGTTAATCCTCAAAATCTCATATTATAAAGATCTTGTTACTGCAAAGGGAGCCGGGTCTGGCGATCTTGTTTCCCGAGGTTACTACAAAGCCTAAGACAAAATCACCGTTAGGCTCACCGCAGGGAGGTTCCCCTGCGATCCACCTCCGGCGTGAGAATTAATTTTCTTGGAGAGGAATAAAGTGTTATATTATGGAATGGTAGCTTGAGTGTGAATGCATACTTGGGCGTCTAAGGAGCTCTATTTATACTCGAAGATGTTATGCTATGAGAAACCTTTTCTGAATGAGTATTTCCCTGTTTTGGTGAGATGATCTTCCTTGTTTTATCCTCCTTGCCTCGATCCTGGGATTCATACTTTCTTGGTGCAATATGTTGACTTTCGTTCACTATTTATTTAGCTTTTAACCTATCTGTCTCATCAATAGGTTTTGAGTTTCCTAAATGGTGATAATCATAGGGGGTAACCTTTCCTCCGGCTTATGTTTATTTTTCCACTTTTTAGTTATTCTCGGTGTTTGGATTGCTGACAGCCGTCGAGGTCAGGCTTGTTCTAGTTTTTATTGTAGCCGAGATTATTTGTCTTATCTGGCTATTTAACAGCAGGCGGGTTGGGTTTTATCGCAAAGGTTGTTCACCCTTGCTTACATCATCATGTGACCTTGCTTATGTCGTCAGCCCCCAGTCAGGGGATGTGATGTACCGTGCTCGTGACATCCTTCTGACTTAACCGAATCAGTTTCTTTCTAACTTGTAGATGTAGTTATTATCGCGACTTTCGAGTGATCCCTTTTTCAAACCATTTAAAACCTGCAGGCGGCGATTTGATAGGGGTCCTTTCACCCTCGAAGCATAAAATATAACGCGTCTCTTGCTTTGGTTTTAAAGGCTGCGCATCGTCTGGGGTTATTTGTTGGTTTAAAGACCGGTTATCATTGTTGTGTTGAGGGTAAGCCTATTGACAAGACAACATACTATCGGCCTGATACGAAGGATGCCTTGGCTCAGGCCATCCGTTCCTTTTAGCAGACAAAGTATCCTAATCTTGAAACCATCGCCGGCTGCGCGGATCAACCGCTGTCCATTTTGCAGGGCTTGAAACCTTCATTTCTAGAGAAAAAACCATCTCCATCTCAGACTGGTCATAGCCGAATGAGTGTTGGGTCTTAAGCTGGTTTCTTGCCCTCTTTTACGTTTGTGCCCGCCATCGAAATTTCATTCTTGGTTCACTAGGATGGCATGCTCTTCCGGGCATCGGGTCTTGGAAGGTTGGGACTTTTTGCACCTTTCCTTTGTCTCTGCTTTAATTATTTGATTTGTTGCTAATGAAACAATTGTTTTGTCTTCTATATTCCTAGACAGTGGTAAGGCGCTTACGTTAGGAACAACAGTAGTGGACCCGGTTATGGGTGGTGCTAGAGGCTTGGTGGTCCTGCCTGAGGAGGTTGTGCTTGCAAAAAAAGCTGATGTTGACAAGGCTAGCGGTGATGGAGAAGCTCAGGCTTGAGAGAATTTTTGGTGTTCTTGTTTTGTAACTTGACTTAATCTCGTTTCCTTTTGATGCGGTGTGTATTGTGACTATGTTTATGGATTCTGCCTACTTGTTTGTTTTGCTTTAGTGACTATGTTTGTTTGTTAGACGGTGTTTGCTCGTTGGGTAATATGTGGTGCTTTTTATGCAGTTGGTTGTTTACTATCTGTATGAGATTTGATTCATAACGGTTTAGTGAATTTTGTATTTACATGCGAGTATTGCGTGAGTAGGTCAGGGCCGAATCTCACGGAACAAATTGTGTAAGGTGTTCAACATTTATACAAACAGGTCAGGGCCGAAACTTGTTTCAGTTTTAAACCCTTAGCATTCTTCTAGGATACTGGGATGTGTTAGCCGCAACCCTCTTTATTATGAAGGTAGTTATGAGTTCACTTGCTTTGTTTTCGCATAACGAGATTTTTTTATATGTATATATACATGTATGTATATAAAAAAAGCGTTGCATCTATTTTTTGTTTGTGAAATAAGTGAGGTAAACAAGAACAACAAATTCATAATATTGTTCATATCATAAGTCCTTGCATTTTGAATAATGGCACGTTGATCTTACACAACAAAAATGACCATCTGGCTTATCTACCTAAAGACATCACTTGAGAGTTGTAGTACTAGATCCCCCGGGTGAAAGGATTCTTTCATTACTTGAGAGTTGTAGTACTTTTCTAGCTTGGACTTATACGTTGCTTCCGCCAGACTTGCTTGGTCTCTTACTTCTTCTAGTAACTCCAGATTGAGGGTTATCTCTTTATCATTAGCTTCCTTATTGAAATTACCATGCCTTGCCTACATGACACCTACTTCTGCTGGAATCATGGCTTCCGAGCCAAACGTCATGTTGAAAGGTGTCTTTCCTATGCTTGTTTTTTCATTCGTCCTTAATGCCTACAAGATGCTAGGTAACTCATCCAACCAAGCCTTCCCATGTCTTCCTAGCCTGGTCTTTATTCCTTGAGCAATTCTTCGGTTCATGCATTCGACCTGGCCGTTAGCTTATGGACGAGCCACCGAGGTAAAGCATTGCTTGATACGTAGTTCGCTGCACTAGCCTATGAAAGGGTCTTTAGCAAATTGCCGCTCGTGTCAGTTACAATTTCTCCTGGAAGGCTATATCTACATATTATGTTTCCTAACAAAACTTGATCACATGTTTGCCTGTTATAGACGCGAGTAGCTTCACCTCTTGCCATTTTATGAAATAATCTACCACTACCAATAGAAACTTCACCCTTCCTACGGCTTTGAGAAAAGGGCCTACAATATCCATTCCCCAGTTATAGAATGGCCAGGCAGATGAGATTGTCACCTGGTTGTGCTTTGGCTTCTTGCCGACGGGTGCATGTAATTGGCACGACTCGCACCCTTGGATCTCGAGCTTTGCTTCTTTGTGCATTGTTGGCCAATAATACCCTATGTTCATGATTTTCGCCACCACTGTCCTTGGGCCCGCATGGGCACCGTAGATGCCCATGTGTACTTTCCTTATGATATAATTGCTTTGTGTGGGACCTACGCAGCGCAGTAAGGGTGACATGTATGACTTCTTGTAGAGTTTGCCATCTTGCATAACATATCCGATTGACTTCAGCCGCAAGCATCTTGCTTCCTCTTCGTTGTCTGGTAGGATGCTGATTGTTAGGTAATTCTGCAAAGGTGTCATCCATGTGATGCCTTCTTCCTCGATCACATTGTTTACCTCTTGCTCCTTAATGGAGCTTTGTTCAAATACTTCCACCAGTACCTTCTTTGTTAAGTGTGCAAAGGCTAGAGGCACAGTTTTGACAAGGCATCCACCTTCTTGTTTTGCATTCTTGATATCCATGTGATAACACACTCCTAGAACTATGTCTTTAGCTGCTTTGCGATCTCAGCGTATGCCTTCATGGTTGAATCTTTTGCTTCATATTGGCCGTTTACCTGGCTTGCCACCAACAGCGAGTCAACAAACACTTGTAGGTACGAGACCTTGAACTGGATGGCTAAGCGTAAGCCAACAAGAAGGGCTTCGTATTCAGCTTCATTGTTGGTACTTTTGAAATTTAGTCCTAAAGCATTTGTTACTTTGATTCCCTCAGGACTGATTAACACTAGCTCTGCTCCTGTCCTTCGGCACTTGAGGCCCCATCACTGTAGAGGTGTTATTCCTAAAGGTGTCCCTTGTGTTCTTCGAGGCTAACCACTTGTTCCTCCACCAGTGTTGTTTCTACCAAGAATTCTGCGAGCACGTATTCCTTTATTGATGTTCTAGGAGGAACGTAAGACTCTGTTCCCCCAATTCTATAGCCTACTTTGCTAGCCTTCCCGACACCTCCAGTTTTGGCAAAGCTTCTCAGATGGGTAAGTTTGTTAGGACATGCATCGGGTACGCTTGGAAATATCTTCTTAACCTCCTTGCTGTGTGTACCAAGGTGAGTACTGACTTTTCAACCAAGGTTTATCTTGCTTTAGCCTCCTTGAGAGCCTTGCTTACAAAATATACCAGAAGCTGCCAGCCTCCTCTTTCAACTATGATGACCACACTTATTGTTTTGTCTCCCACAGCCAAGTAGAGGAAAAAAGCCCTTTTTGACTGGGGGATACCACTGATGGTATACTGGAGATGTAAGTTTTCATGTCTTGAAAGGCTGTTTCAGCGTCCGTTTTCCACTGGAAATCTTTCTTTGCTGAGCATCCTTTTAGAGTTTTGAAAAATGGCAGGAATAGTTTGGTTGACTTGGAGAGGAACCTGTGTAAGGCTGCCAACTTGCCATTTAGGCTTTGAACCTCCTTCTTGCAACTTGGTGATCGTAATTCTTGTATTGCCTTTATCTTATCTGTCTGGCTTTGATACAATGTTCATCAATCAAATGCCCTAAAAACTTTCCTTCTCTCAGTTCGAATGAACATTTTTTCGAATTTAGCTTCATGTTGATCCCTCGGAGATTTGCAAATGTTTCCTCTGTATTTTAGCATTGCTTCTTCATATGGGCTTTTTATCACCATGTCATTTACAAGCTTTCATGTTTCGTCCCAACTAGGGCTTGAACGCCCTATCGATCAGTCGTTGATAGGTGGTGGCCCTGGTTTTCTTTAGGCCAAACGACATTTTTTGTGTAACATAAAATTCCTTGGGCTATGTGGAAAGCCGTCTTCTCCTCATCATCCCTCTTTATCTGAATCTGGTGGTAGACTTTGTATGCATCTAGGAAACACTTTAGGCTAAAACCAGCCAAGGAGTCTACCTTAAAATCAATTTTGGGCAAAGGATAGCCGTCTTTTGGGCATGCGCGATTCAGATCCTTGAAATCGATGCACATCCTCCAGCTGCCGTCTGACTTTCTGACCATGACTGGGTTTGTGACCCAAGTGTGATAGTTTACATCTCTCACAATTCCAGTGGCCACCAACTTATCGACTTCGACGTGTGCTTCTTTTGGGGCTAAGGTCCTCTTCTTTTGGACTACCGGGATTTCTTTAGGAGAGATATTTAGCTTGTGTTCCGTGATATGCCTGTGTACCCTGGTCATATCGAAAGGTGACCATGCAAACACGTCCTTGCTATTACTTAGCAAGGTCATCAATTTTTCCTAGCAAGGCCTGCTTAGCCCCTGGCCTATTGTTACTATCTGTTCAGGATGACCTTCGTGAACCACAAGCTTTCCTTTTGGTGATAAGTCTTCATATCCCGATGTTACCACCAGATGATGTTGTGATGGTCGAATCGTGGCTATCCCTTCTTTAGTTGGAAATTTCATCATTGCATGCGTTGTGGAGACTACTGCGTGAAAGGCACGTATTCCTTGCCTTCCAATGATTATGTTATATTTAGAGGGAGAATGAATTACCAAGAAGGTTAGCATCTCCTCCCTTATCATGCAGCCCTGACCGATATTGAGACGCAATGTTACTCCTCCTATGGCAGCACTCATTCGCTAGAGAATCCCACCAAAGGAGTGATCGAGGCCGTCATCCTGCTACACACCCTTGCATCCAATTATGCGAAGCACTGCTCATACATAATTTCTGTGGAACTTACTCTATTTAGGTATATCCGGTTAACCTTGAACCCTTCAATGTTTGCTTCAATGACCATGGGAGCTGCCATCGCATTATTATGCCGTATGGGTGGGAAGCTTATTTTCTTCTTGATCCACCATTTGATAGGCTTCAAGTTCGTCCTCCCATTGGTACTTGCGGTCACATTCTTTTCCACCATATGAATCTCTTTTCCTTTGCCTTTATCTCTCTCTTTTTCTTGCTACACTAGATGTGGTTTCTTTGCTTTGATATCTTTTATGAGGTGTGCAAATTCTCCAGATCGCATGGCGGCCTCGATTCGCTTCTTTAGTTGAAAACAATCGTTTGTGTAATGACCCACGTCTCCATGGAAATAACAATACTTGTGAGAGTTCTTATCATCGGTTATTTTTCCCATGGGTTTTGGAAGCCAAAAACTGAATCTTGCCTCCTCTGTTGCTAATATCTCCTGTGGTGACTTTGTCAAAGCCGTAAATTGTACCGACAGGGCTTTCTCTTCCTGTTCTTGATACCTGGGCTTAGGGTGTGTAGACCTTTCATAAGGCTTTCGTCCTTCGTGAGTGGCATGGTGAGATCTACTTTCGATGAAGGGCTGGAAGCACGGTGTTCCAGACTTTCTAGAATGGCCTAAATTCTTCCAGGTTGGACTCCTGCCTTTTTTCACTTGATCAACATTTTGCACCGCCTCTTTTCCTCTTAGGAATTCCTTGGCCCTTTCCATAGCTTCTTCCATTGTCTTTGGAATGTGCCGATTAAGTTCCTCGATCAGTTGTCGGGGTCTCACCCCATGCATGAATCCAGATATACGCATCTGTTCGGTTGCCCCGCTAATACTGAGGCCCTCTAACTTGTAGTGTTCCTTGAAAGCCCTTAGATCTTCATCTTCTCATTGCTTGATGTGATGTAATTCTACTAGATTCTTGGTGTACCTTTTCTGCTGCATGAAATTATTGAGGAAACTTCGGCTGAGGTCCACAAAGGAATCAATACTACCAGATTGCAGGCTATTGAACCATAACCCGGCTGGCCCTACCGGGGTTTGGACAAACATATGACACCAAATTGGCATGGACCACTGTTTTGCTTTGGCTGCCCCTAAAAATAGTTCCAGATGGTGGTCAAGGTTGCCAAGGCCATCATAAGTTTTGACATTGCTAAGGCATCTTTGTTTTTAAAGGGAACTAAAAGTTTAAGATTCTCGGTGAGAACTTGGTATGAGAGTTTGGCACATATGGCTGATACAAGTCATCCTTTGTCTCATTATCTTCAATGGGCCGGATGATTGGTAGAGGGAATTGGGTATAAGAATATTACGGGTGGTTTGGCAATGCCAAGGATTGATAAGGGTATGGGTAAAAGCAGAGGGGAATACATGTTGGTTGGCTATATGCTGGCTGATCATGGGTGGTTATAAGGTAAGTTGGGGTGGTTGGTGGTAAGAGTGGTGGAATAGGTGTTCCATTAGAATGCTCTGGGTAAGTGGGGGCAATTGTTTTTGGCCCATGCTAAGGCCCAGGCACTAGTGTTTGCATCCTGGCTAGTGTAGGGATCTACAACCCTTCAAGTGGTCAGGGGATATGAAAAATCACCCAATGATATCAACGGGTAGGACATGACCAGTAGTGTGGTTACCACGGGTGTGCCTATAGGGAAAACTTCCCCCTTGGAGTACAAGTGTTTGTTCCTCTGTTGGTGGAGGTACTGGGTTAAAGTCACGCTGGGTTCCTCCTCATACGCCAGGCGAACCCTTTCCCTTCTGAGAAGTTCCTCATGGACATAATCATTGATAAGCTCTTGGATTCTGGAAAAATTCCCCTTGACCCCTTCCGGTGTTAGCTCAATCATGTCAGCGATAATCGGTGGCGAGTCAGGTCTAGTGACCGGATGAATGCCTACCGAGACTCGGGAGTTTTCAGCCGATATTTCCCTTTGAATAACGTGTGTTTACGAACCTTAAGAAAAAAGATGAGATTTCGCTTAAAATGTAGCGCGAGGCCCCATGGTGGGCGCCACTTGTTACTGCAAAGGCAGCCGGGTCTGGCGATCTTGAATCTCGAGGTTACCGCAAAGCCTAAGACAAAAACACCATTAGGCTCACTGCAAGGAGGTTCCCCTGCGATCCACCTCCGGCGTGAGGATCAATTTTTTTTAGAGAGGATAAAGTTTTATATTGTGGAATGTTTCTTGAGTGTGAATGCATGCCTGGGTGTCTAAGGAGCTCTATTTATACTCGAAGATGTTCTGCTATGAGAAACCTTTTCTGAGTGAGTATTTCCTTGTTTCGGTGAGATGATCTTCATTGTTTTATCCTCCTTGCCTCGGTCCTAGGATTCATACCTTCTTGGTGGAATATGTTGACTTTCGTTCACTGTTTATTCAGCTTTTAACTTATCTGTCTCATCAATAGGTTTTGACTTTTTTAATTGGTGATGGTCATAGGGGGTAACCTTTCCTCTGACTTATGTTTGTTTTTCCTCCTTTTAGTTATTCTCGGTATTTGGATTGCCGCCAGCCGTTGAAGTCAGGCTCGTTCGAGTTTTCTCTGTAGCCGAGATTATTTGTCTTATCTGGCTGTTTAACCGCAGGCGGGTTGTGTTTTATCGCAGGGGTTGTTCACCCTTGCTTACGTCATCATGTGACCTTGCTTACATCGTCAGATCTAATATTAATCAAGTGTATAATTGATTATTATCACATGAAATAAATCTGTATATGTTCATGTATGCTATCTGATAAAACCAAAATTCATATGGTCGCGCGGTTCATACAGATCCACTAGTTAAGTTATAACCCATTAATGGTGAAGAATTTATTTTACCATTTCATGAAAATGTTCAGTTTGACTTATTTTGCATAACAACTCTTCATTTTTTATGTATAACAACTCTTTATTAAATACTAGTGTTAACGATGGACATTTAAAGATTCTCAATCTTTCATAAATTCCACATAGCTCCCACTCATTTTATTTACACAAAAGTTAACTTCTTAATTATAACTATAACATAATATTCTTATCTATTTGGTCTTTATGAATTAAACTTTTTGATCGAATAGGTTACTTAAGTGCTATGTATGTTAGTCTGGAATTCTGTTCTGAAAAGCATCTCACGTCCTACATAAGCCTTGTAAAAGCTAAACCATTGGATATACCTAGAACTCGTAACACTTCTTAACTCAATATGGTATCTCATCAACCCTTTAGTTAGTAATATATGCAGTATATATAATTTTATTCTGATGCTATATGGATCAAGTTATAACTTACGTTGAACCTTTCTAATGCTTACATATACTTTCATCATATTACTTAGCTAATATATAACTTCATTTGGAAAATCATTCGAGACATTCGATTATCGTAATTCATTTGCCTCAACATGCAAGTAGACTTGTGCCATTTTATTGAATCCCATCGGTTTTTGAAATGAAGTTAGACTATCTCTTTAGCTTTGAATATACATCAATTTCCAAATCAACATGTTTGGAGTTGGTGATGTGATCTTATTTAACAAGAACTGAAAATGTCTTATATATTTATTATGTGAGACTTGTATGCAAAATAATTGAGTAAATGTCAATTCCAAAATCCAGACCTCTGAAACGGAGTTTTGGTGATGCGTTCTAATAAATAATGATACATATATCAATCGTTATCCTAGTCATATTTGGATCTAAATATGTTTTGTGGTACTAACAATGTTTAACTGGACATTATAACAAGAACTTCACTTTTAAACGACTATTCTAAAATTTGAATGTTCAAGTCTTAGATAAACAACTAACTGAAAACTATAACGATGTAACAACTTTTTGTTTGTATCATTTACGAGTATTGGATGTTTGCTTTAATTACAACTCTTTGATTACACTGCAAATTTGAAACTTAGTTTCCTACTACGTAATTTGATATATAAGCCCTCATATTTCATTAAACGTCGATCGGTTGTAAGAACAAGCGTCATATACTTATAATTGAGAACAGTGTTAGTTCTAAAAACATTAGAAATGGTAATGACACAAACTCAAACCCAACATGAAAATTAAAAAGTTTTGGATTGGACAACACAATTTGTTTGAAAAAAATTGTGTATTGATAAACAATTTTAGTTCTTTTGTTTTAGTTTAAAATTTTAATTTGGTTAATTTAATTTTGTTTCACTCTGTTTTAATTTAGAAATTCAATTTACAACTTAACTTTGGATCTTAACTTTGAATCCAGATCTTTGTTTTTCTAAATGATCATACTAACTTTTAACTAGGATTTGGAGCTATTTAAAAAAAAGACAAACGTATATATATCATCAAAAACATTTATTTTAAACTTGAAAACTATAACATATGACTTCTCATTATATATTGGAACTTTGATATTAAATTGCAATTAACCTCATGCTTCGTAAGTTTGCAAGTGTTAGATTACTTAGACCTCTTTATAAAAATGAATTAATTAAATGGGTTAATTGGATTACATGATTTAATATGGGTTTAAATTAGGGTTTAATTTTTCGACATGAATTAAAATATAAGTCATGTTTAGGTTAGATATTCAAGATGAGACCAAATGAACGCTCAACAACTAGTCTCCTTAGACATTGGTGTCTAATTATCAAAGGCCACATATGTATCCTTTTGCGTCTGAAATGCACCAATGGAGGTGCTTAATTAAGTAACTTGAATTCAAGAGGCATACATAATCAAAGTAATAATTGATGTAAAAAAGTTTTAATACACAAAACATAATTGTAAGATTTTGTAGAGCATGAAATCTTATTTATATCTTAAATAATGCAAGAGAAATAAACAATTTAACAACATAAGAATTTTTGGTCAGTTTTTAGTCAATTTAAAGTGTGTTAAACATAAATACTTCCAAAATATCACAGTCCTGAGGCATTAACAAATGATGCTCTACAATGAAAGACAAGAAGAAAAAACCCTATTCCACATTCTGGCAATTAATTACTCTAATCTTTATGCCACACCCAATTAAAAATTTAGGTTTTCTTTTTAATTATTAAATGTCTCCTCAAGAACACATGTTTATTCCTTTCTATTTTGCAGATCCCTTTTACAGACTATAATTCTAGTTTTCAATAACAAATATTCTGATCTGTGCAAAAGCTTAAATTAAGAAATATAGAGACAGATACATATTATTGCTAATCAACAATTTGAGGGAGAAAGGTATGGGGAGAGCACCTTGCTGTGACAAAGCAAATGTGAAGAAAGGTCCATGGGCTCCTGAAGAAGATGCTAAGCTTAAAGCATATATAGAAGAACACGGAACGGGTGGGAACTGGATTGCTTTGCCTCAGAAGATTGGTAAATTATGTTTAAGTTTATCATAACTTGGTGAATTAGATTTTATCTTTATGTCAAATTACATGACTTGGAAACAATTTGAATATAGTTTTTTCAGATGAAATTGTGGTTACATATTATGATGAAATTTATGTTTACATGTTTGTTCTTGTCGATCTATGAACATGTAACTAGGTCTCAAGAGATGTGGAAAGAGTTGTCGCCTTCGTTGGCTAAACTACCTCCGGCCAAATATCAAGCATGGAGGTTTTTCTGAAGAAGAAGATCGTGTAATTTGCAGCCTGTATGTTAGCATAGGGAGCAGGTAACTAGTTAACACATATATTCTAGATGAACCCTTTTTATTTAAATTTGGCTTTTGAATTCCTAACCTATATATTCATTTGGCATGACCAGGTGGTCTATAATTGCAGCGCAATTGCCAGGACGAACAGATAATGATATCAAGAACTACTGGAACACACGGCTGAAGAAGAAACTTTTGGGTAAGCAGCGAAAAGATCAACTTTACCGTAGAAAGGGAGATTTACTTATGAACAAAGGGCGATCGCCATCACAAATTCCATCATCCATAGTTGTTAGTACTGGCAACGAAAACAACAACTCGCAAGACCGATGTTTGCCAGAGTTGCAAGTGATGCCACCGGTACCTTACATGAATCAAGAACCGCGGTTTGTCAGTGATCATACATCCATAAGGAAGCTACTCATCAAGCTTGGGGGAAAGTTTTCTTCTGATGATATTGTAAATCAATCCATGAACATGGTGTCACACTTTCCCAATAACAACACCGGAATAGATCTTCAGGCATCATCACAAAATGATCACAACTATATCCCATGTAGTACTCCTGTATCTTCTTCTTCTATGTTGCTAAATAGCCAGTACAACATACTGCCTATTCAAGAAGGGCAAAGTGGTACTTTACCATCAGCGTTCGACGAAATGTATTATAGTACCAACCCACAGCAAAAGCTAGATGGATTGGAGTTCTTGTATGGAGATATGTGTGAAATAAACACAAGTGGAAGCAGCAGTATTATTACATGTGGAGATAGCATGGATTGGAGTGAGATGAGTTCACTAATTAGCACCACAACTACAAGTGATGTTATGAACATGTCTAACTATGTAAGATCACTTCAACAAGGGGTGTCGGTACAAGATTGCGCTTACGACAATGAAAACAACAGCGAGTTCATCGGCATGTCAAAGAAACCCTAATTTATGATTCTTTGAGGGAACATGCGTGCTTTTATTAAAATTTCTACTTTACACAAACTGTTGAGGATTATCTAAGTGTACTTGTGTGTGTGTGTTTATATTGTTTGTAACAGTAAAAGTTCAATTGATTTGATATCAAGTTTTAGTTTCTACAATATTGTTCATGTGTGTAGAAACAGGTGCTTTGAAGGGAATATTACAAGGTAGGTTCAATTCAAGACACATTGGGATGTGTGAATTCCTCTGTTATTCTCCCTGCAAAAAGGTATGCCACATGTTTTAAATTAATTGATATTAACTTAGATGTATGTCAGATTTTATGTGTTTCTAGGAACCCTAAAATAGATTCCCTTTAGATTTTGGCTATAAGTTGATGGGAGTTTGTTAATATGGCATTCCCATTGGATTAATATCATTGTCATTTCGATTGTAAGTGTAACAGTATTTATGCATGGTACAACTCTATATATATATAATTAAAGGAACTTGTTAAATTTTTACTTCAGTAATATTTTTTTCGTACTAAAGAGGTTTTTTAATGTTATACTGAAAAGTTGCAGCAGGTATATTTAGCCTATGCAAAAATTAAATGGATATAGTTTGATTTCTCAGTGGTGTTGTCTTCCAAGTTGCCATTTTTGTTGTAAAAGGTGGAATATTATTAATTTGGATTACAGATAATATGATTTTCTAAATAATAAAATAATGAAACTATTGTTAACATTTGGAGTTAGTAGCTAGTCATTAATGAAGTTAACAAGTCGCCCATAAACTATAATATTTACGATGAATATTAGGGTTTAGGTTTCTGTATCAATTCACAGTGTTTCAACATAATGCTCCAACTCTTTTATCAACCATATACACCATTTTTATTCCATAAAAACTGTGTACCTTAATTGTATTTTGTTGATCGTACAACCTGAGGGCTAAAACTGATTAATTAAACCTTGAAGAATATAATTTTTTACGTCCACAAATGCCAAACTAAAGCAAAACCACCACCTTGGAAAGTATCTTCACAAGTTTATATATGAAACGACTTTTTGTTTAGAAGTGTTTGCATTTTAATATTCGTTTTCCAAAATGAAGGTATGCACATACAGACTGTTCGTTTTATAGTCATTCCTATTGTTGTTTAAGGTTCTGAAATGGTCATGCATTTACCTGCAGTATATATATTAATTAGTTTGTAATTGCAATACATTATACCCTTCTCCTAAAATTACATTGTTTTTAATTTAAGTTGTTCCAAGTATATGCTAGCTTTCTGCATTTTAACAAGAATCATTTTTCAATATACTTACATGAATACAATTAAGTATCAACATCATATTATTTAGTCAATATTTTCTTCAGCATGGGCCTTCCCATTTTTTCTTTCCCAAGTACACACATGAACATATAGATGGGGAGTTCATGTAAAAAGTGGAAAAGCATGAGATGATAAAGTTGCTTCCAACAATTATCCTCACTTCATCTGCGGATGAAAGAATACGATGGGATTTTGTAAAATCTAAATGTGTAAAGAAATAGCCAATTAGTTTATTATTGGGATCGAGTTCATATGAATTTATTTGACCTGAACATTAGCTAGAGTATGTTCGCAGTGGAAAAGAGCAACTGAAAACAACTATAATCAAAACGATAAGATTAATTCATGAAGAACATCATCATAGCTTTCGTTAACATCAAGGATTGAATACAAATTACAGACTCCCTCTAAAAATAAAGTCTTGATTTATCTCTAAAGTTGATGAAAAATTTCACATACATTTAACACTAGATATTATTATTGGTATATACACAAATTACAAGAAAATTCAATACAACAAACTTTTAATTCATTTAGATTGCATTGATGTCGTTAATGATACTCACAGGACAAACAATTTCTAATTGATTTGTGTTTTAGAGGAATCTGAGCTTCATAACAGATCATAAAATGATGAGTGGAATCTTCAATAGAAGATTATCTACGTGGATAATCGTTGGTATTTATATACGGCCAGTTGTTTCTCGTCAGTTGAATATTTATATTAGTTCCTCGGTTTGATTGCTAAAATAATGTGAGCAAGCCAATCATGAGGTAAATTGAGAATGCTTCTTGAGTTTAGTAAGAAATGAAAGATGATTGTGATTGGGTTTGATGTTAAGAGCCATGGCAAGTTGATTAGGGTTTGAGAATTGCACTTTAAATGAATAATGATCAAAAGAGAGAGGAAAAAGATGGACTGGTACGGTTATTAATAAATTGGTCAAAGAATCAAAAGGTTTAATGAGATGAAATTATGATGTTAGCATAGGAAAATAAGGTTGTGACAAAAAGTGGATGAAACTACATCAATGGCATATAAATACCAACAATTCTTCTAATGAATAAAGGTTAATGGAAACACATATATATGCTGTCATCAGCTAAAAGAAATCAACAGATCGATGGATGAGTATTAGAAGAAGCATCTTTAGTGGAATGAGTAACAAAGATGATTTTATTGCTGGATCCTACTACTGATGTATTTTCTCTGAAAATCTTGGTAGAGGAAGACCAATTTTAAAATCATGTTTAATGATAAAAACGTAAGAGATTAAACTATCAAGTAACAATTGAGAGAGTTTTTTTTCTTAAAATGATGTAGTTGGTAATTTTATTTACTAAAACGGTGTAGTTGGTAAAATATTTACCAAAATAGTGTAGTGTAAAGTCCTTATCGAGATCGATTCCACATTTTGTTGCACTTGATAATCAAATTAAGACGGATGTGTGCGTGTGTGATATCAACAAACATTTAAACAAACTCAATTGAATATTATTAATCAAATGATTACAATACCATAGGAGTATACATCGTTTAAGCTCGATCCACCCGAGGTGAGCTCCCCTCGGGTGGCCTATCATACACCTCTTTGCTCTATCACCTTCAGAGCACTCTTATAAATGAACACACATACTGAAATACAAAGAAAAAAACATCTATATATACTACATAGATGTTCTCGCGCGGTAACTCCAAGTTTTCGTGTGACAAGTTCTTGTTCAATCATCTTGGAGTTCTCGCTTCCTTGTACTTCTCGCATGAATTAAGTTTTTGCTTTTCACTTGATATTGTAATCCATAAAGACTAGGATCTTATAATTTCCCCCTATGGATTATGATATCAAGTTATGTTTGACTTCAGTCACTCATCTTCATGAATTATCTGATCTTAGGGTATCTTTCACTTCAGTCTTCCCCCTCAGCTGTAACCGCCTCCTAATGTATAGCGTTATCGAGGATATAATGTCTGAATCAATCTTGATTACTTACGACTTAATATGTATTAAGCATATGACAGAGAGGTCCAACTTCCATTTTGGATTCCCGAATAACTTGATTCTTCAATCCGATGACAAGATTCTGTGACGGCGAACAAGATCATCTAAATATTCTTCCCCCTATGTAAGATATAATAAGCTCATATTTTCAGAGCAAGAATACCAAACAATCTTGATTCTTCATTTAAATCAACCCGTTGGATCATTATCCCCATCAGTAAGATAAGATAAGCCTACATTGTCAAGTTTCAATTCACGAACGACCCAAATCAAATGTTATAAATATAGAATCTTGAACTTGTTCAAACAACACAAAAACCCCTGTTTAAGTACCAAACTTCAAATCATTCCGCATCCTCTAGATTTGGGCTGAAACACTTGTACTAAACCTTCACAAACTATTAAGTTTTCGCATCTTGACAATGTTCTTGCATTTTTGCAAAGTTTTCGCAAAAATCAAGTTGATAGCTAAAGTTTTCGTGCGAATGTTGAAGTTTCGCTTGATGAAGTTTTCACATATGAACTAGGTAGATGTTCTCATGTCAGAACTTGATATTCTCGCATTATAACTCCAAGTTATTGCATAAAGCGGTTACAGATGCGAAAACTGCCCAAGTTTTCGCAACAATCAGTTACTCGTGCGAAAACTTCATCAAAATCGACTTTTTACATTTTATTCACTGCTATGAACTCAATTCTTTAGTTTTTCACCACCATAACTTGAAGATACCAAGCGTATTGATGCAAATCACCATTTTAGCATGTAACAAAGTCAATTAAATGTGTGTTCACCCTCGGTTTCACCTTCTTTTCCTTCGAAACCAATCCATATTCGATCTTCAAGTTTAACGTCTTAATACGAATGATTACGGAATAAAAATCCGTGTATCAAGAGTAACACCTTGCTCTGATACCAAATGTAAAGTCCATATCGAGATCGATTCCACATTTTGTTACACTTGATAATCAAATTAAGCTCGATTACAATACCAACAAACTTAATTGAATATTATTAATCAAATGATTACAATACCAAAGAAGTATACATCGTTTAAGCTCGATCCACCCGAGGTGAGCTCCCCTCGGGTGGCCTATCACACACCTATTTGCTCTAACACCTTCAAAGCACTCTTACAAATGAACACACATACTGAAATACGAAGAAAAAAACATCTATATATACTACACAGATGTTCTCGCCCGAGAACTTGAAGTTCTCCCGCGGCAACTCCAAGTTTTCACGTGACAAGTTCCTCTTCAATCATCTTGGAGTTCTCGCTTCCTTGTACTTCTCACATATTAAGTTTTTGCTTTTCACTTGATATTGTAAGGATCATCACAATACAGTTAGATTGATCTTGTAATGAATATGCGGAATATAGACATTACGGTAATAAGAATGAGATTGTAGAAATGAAGAACACACAAGTAAATAAACTTTCAAATCAATAGATCTCTGATTCGTTTACAGTGTAGTAGTACAAATTAGGAAAATGAAAATATCTCTATCAAAAGTGCTAACTATTACAAAGCAAAACCTTTATTTATAAACAAGAAGAATTTCTCGCGCGAAAACATCAGTTCTCGCGTGACTAGTAGTTGTCGCGCGAGAAGCAGTTTTCGCCCGATAACTCTAGGTTCTCACGTGACTTGATCTTGATCTTTATCTTGATTTGATTTCCCGAGCCTCTTAGGTTCAACCCCTATAATCTCCCCCTTGGCTCGGTAAATCAATGTTGTTAGAAGTCCACGTCTGCAACCTGATAACTGCCCCCATATGCTTACATCTTGTTGTCCAGGGCCTTCGTAATCATCCAACCAAACTGTGCCGCTATGAAGTGTATAGATTCATCAGCTGCAATTGGACATGCCTGCAGCTTCATCAAATCTTCTTTACCAAACTGTAGCAGATCCACAGGGTCAATGATACGGAACTCTTTATCTTCACACTTAATCACTGCATGACCACTATCCTTTTCATAACTCCACCCCTTTAGCTTAGACAAGCTGTTAATTGGAACAAGAGCATGAATAGGAATCTTTTTAGCATATCTTGGATGTCAATAAACCCTTATCTTCATTGGCTTGTTCGTGTTTGGATCCATCCTGGTCTCATCTTTAATAACTTTGGATTTGGCTGTCTTAAACTCTTTGAAGTTAGACTTGATTTGTCTCCATATCATATTCCTGATCCAATTAGCTTTGTTGTAGTTACTCGGGTTAAAGAACGGGACACGACCCATAGCATATAAATCTGATGCTCTGAGCGTATAAAAGTCGTGCTCGTTTTCAAAGTACTCTACTACTCCGCCCTTTCTCTTTACAACATACATCTTCTTTTCCTGATCGTACGCCCAACTAATGATAGGTTCTGAGTTTCCGTACCTTGTGAAAGGTTTGGAATGCCTTAGTGTATGAATATAAGTTGGGGAGGAGGAGCACTAACTGTTAGATTACCGATCTGACGCACAACACTTTGGCCTGTAACATCTACTGTCTCGTCAGTCATCTGTGTGCTACTCGATTCCCCTACGATCTCACTTTCTTCAATCAAAGTGTCGGAAAATAAATCTTTTAGACTGTTACCGAATATATCTGTATACTCAAAACCCTCTTTCAAATCATCAAAAGTATCAAACTCTTCTTCTGTCTTCTCAGCAGTAAGACTTTGCTGGAATGTGTAAAATTCTTTCTCATATGCAGCCTCTGTTTCAGGGTCTAGTGGAGTGTAATCAACTGAATTATCGGTACTTGGTCCGGAGACATTTTCAATGCCCGATGTTCCAGCATCACCTGTAGCTGTAGATCCAATATCACCACCCTGATCATCATCATCATTTCCTCCATCATCATCATCATCATCATCATTTCCCTCATTACCGTAATCACCATTATCATCATCATCATCCTCATCATCATCCTCAGACGAATCATAATCAATCAAATCTAATCCTTCATCTTCATCATCAACTGGGTTTGGAATAGGCATCATGTGTTCAAGCTCAACAAATGCCTCTCCAGTAAAAACTACAGGCTGGTCCTCAGTAGTCATATGAACATCAGCAGACAGTGACTCTTGACCAGCTTTAGCAGTCTCTGTTGTCCTTTCCTGAACAACAGGATCAACAGGATGCTCTGTAGGAATGATCAGGTCTATCACAGGTTCTGGATCACCAGTTTGCTGTCCGCTACTTTCTCCAACTTCAGTGGTTCCTTGATTAGTAAACTGAGATGAACCACGTGAAGCGAAGTCCCGAAAATTCTGCTCCAAAATCTGAACATAGATGAATAAGAAAGTTTTTTGATGTTCAAGATTCTTAACCCTCTCATCTCTATCAGCTAACTGTATCTGTAGATCATTAATTTCCTTAGTCTTCTCAAACATCTCCCCCTCTAAATTCCATACACGTTCTTCAAGAGTAATATGCGTAGGTGAACCAGTAGATGTACTAGCACCTTGTCTCAGCTCAGGAGGTGTATTTATGAAGTCATCCATACTTATGGTCACATCATCCATTTGGTCTCTGGGAGGAGTCCTTAAACTGTCATCAGTAGAAGTGGGCAACATAGTTGGTACAGTTGGTGTTGCCTCACTCTCTATAACTGGAGTCTCTATAATAATAGGCTCCTCTATGATCGGCTCAGTGGTCACTGGGGTTCGACGTTTCCTTAACACACGACGTCCTCTACCCCTACCACGAGGACTTTCACCTGCTCTCCTCGCCATCCGCTTTCTTCTCCCCCTAGTCACATGAGTCTCTTCAGGAATAAAATCAGTATCACACACTCTAGGATGTTCCTGTAACACATACGGTACGTTCCCAATCTAATCGTTGTTGGTCTCACTCCCACTATTGGAGAACCATGTATCTATCTCAGCATCCACTTCAGATCTGGGAGCACCCTGAGAACTCTTAGGTGCTTCTGGTGCAGTACTAGCTGATGGACCGGCTGTATCAGCTTCAGCAGCATGAGCAGTAGATGTAGATGCACCATATGTGACATCTCTTTGGACATGAGGAGTATCAGTCTCTAGCGGTCTATCTTCAGCTTGAAAATTATGTACAAATCGACCTAGCTTAGCGAAATGTGAACCATCCCACGTATTCCCTCGAGCTCCCATCAAATATGTAAAAATATACTTCTTCATTGTCATGACCACATAAGTAGGTGAATCAGACATAGCTAGCTTGGGGTGAGCAGCATTCACTATCATCTGTATAAAACGAGGGTACACGATAAACTTCTTCCCCACTGCAATAATGACATTCTTCTGCATCTCAGAAAATATTTCATTAGATATGCTATAAGTTAAATCATCAACGAGTGATATTAGCAGGGATCCGAACACCGCACTCAAACTATCCATGTCTGCCTTAAGATTGCTAAGGCAATGGATGACAACGTGAAACAAGTACTTCCAAAAGGGTGGAAGATACTTCTTCTCCAGAGATGGGTATCTATGACTGTAACCCATACGTGTCAAACAATCCTTGACAGCATCATCATCAATCTTTACAGGTGCATTGGGTACATCCTCAAGCAATGGCACACTGTTGATTACTTCAGCTGTAATCACTACCCTTTTTCCCTTAACCACAACAGTAATACAAGGTTCTCCATCCTCGTCTATCAAATTGGTAGCCGTTTGCCAAAACTGATCAATAACATCAGTATAAATGGTGGGACTAGTAGATATGGCATAGTGAATACGAGATGCCTTTAGCCCCTCGATAAGTGATCGGAATAATGCTTTGTCTTTAGAAACATCACCGAGATAAGCTATGGCATTATGGTTTTTGTTATAAACCAATGGACCAACCATCTGAAACATTAAGCATGAATATCAGTACACAATGAAAAATTCAAAAAAATTTCAGAAAAGAAAAATCAACACTTAGAAAAAATTTTGAATTTTGAATTTTGAACTTCTCGCGCGAAAACTCCAAGTTCTCGCTTGAAAACTACACATTTCATATTCATGCGACAAGTCTCAACTCAATTCCAAGTTATCGCATAAATTTAAACATGACCAGAAGTCAACTTCTCGCGCGACAAGTTTAACCTTATGCGAATAGTTTTGAAAGTTTTCGCATCTATTCATATGCACAGGACCTTTTGCATGCAAAAAGTCTGTTCCACTTCAAATTTTCAATCCGTCAATTTCTAAGTGTTTCATTCATTAAAACATGTTTCATAGGTGTCGACTAAGTTATTATTATGGTTTATGATGATTAATTTGTTCAATTTTAACGTATTTAAAGTCCTAAAGTTTCGGTCTAGTTCAAATACATTCAAGTCAACGTTATAATCATCGATATACCTTAATGTATGGTTAGAAATCAACAGGCGACCACAACAAACAATGTTTTCTATTTTGACAAAGTTTCTACACTTAGAATTTTGAGAGTGAAAATTTCAGAAAATAATATACGAATACTTGACTTTTCGCACACTGTACTTTATATAGCACTCTGACTTCTCGTGCGAGAAGTCAGAGTTCTCGCATGATGAACTTTTCGCAAAAATTCAAACTTTTCGCATAAAGTTGAACCTTTCGCATCAGTTTATTCATCCGCATTTGTTTTGATACCTTTCGCATGAAGTGAACTTTTCGCGCGAAAAGTTCATTTTTCTTTGAAAATTTTAACTTTTTAAATTTTTTTAAGTTTTGAATTTTTTAAAGATTTTTATTGAGCTTTATGATTTGTTATGAAAAATGATTATGTTTAGCTAAGTGTTTACAATCATTCGAACACCCTTAATTTTGAACTTTTTGTAAAACGAAAACTAAAACTAAAAAAAATAATCAACATATACTTTTAACAAAGATCAAATTGACACAAAAACTATTCTAATTAACTTAAATATTTTAATATATTCTCAAGTATAGAATCATATGTCTTAGAAATTGATCATTACCATCCTCCAGCTTTATTATAAATAGAACTGGTTATGTTGATTGTCAATATATTGAGTCCAATTTAAACTTAGACTTCAAGTTTACTTAGACACATAAGCTGTGATTTTATCATGTTTTGATTAAATTAAATGTCTGCAGTGTGTCCCACAATCAAAATTCCTATAAAACCTTATCCAACTTCAAGACACTTTCGAGATTTCAAGTCACCCCAATTTGACTTAAACCTTTCACTTCTGATCAGCCTTTTCAGAATAAATTTTCTAATATAATATCTATTATAACATAACTAGCCTGAGAAACATTTCTAAACACAGAATATTAACAAGTTTTAAGACTTATTTAACAGCCAGTCGGACTTATGTTTTGGCCCTCGCAAGACGTTTAGGACTTACATGCCAAGTCAGACTTACATGCCCCATATTTTGATTTGGCCTCCTGTGTCAGAACATATTCTCAAAAAGAAAAAATATTTATTATATAGTATGTTTGTCTTTGACATATCTTTTATTAATGTGCTCATTGGCATCTTTTATTCCTATATGACCTTTTAGGTTTCTTTTTGCTCATTTTGTTTGTTTTTCTTTTTTTGTATTTTGTTTTCATTTGTATATCTATATTTATTTTTATTATTATTTTTATTATTTTTTTATTTTTATTTTATATACATATATATGCAATATCTAAAAGAAGCTGAATCAGAAAGTAACTGGGTTGAGTATGACAAGACTATAACTCTCAGTCTGTTTTAGCATGGAATCAGAGTTACCATAAAACCATGATGAGTTACCCACTTCAGTCATAAAAAGTTACTTTTAGTGCATCACAGAACATAATGCTTTTCATACTTGAATATCCAGCCTATCAACATATCAAACATAATCCAATTCAGTTTCTTGTAAGCCTTAGGATGCAACGATTCAAAATCAAGAAATGTAATATCATTTCCTATGTACACTTAAAAACTTAATTTTTCTTTTAAATTTATAACCAAAATCTTTTTGTAATTTTCTTCTATCTTTTTACTCCCCCTAAGAACAAATTTCTTTTTTTTTTTTAATTTTCTCTCCCTAAAATTATGATTATTTAGATAGAAAAATAACAACTTTAACACACAAAGAAAAATATTTTTGAAAAGGTTGTAAGAATAAGTGTTAACCAAAGTTAATCATGCCCAAAGATTTAACTAAAAAGTCAAACCTGGAATGATCAAAGGCCTTAGTGAAGAAATCAGCAATGTTGTCATCTGTAGAAATTGACTCCAAATGGATAAGTTTCCTTTCAAAACAGTCACGGATGAAATGCATTCAGATGTCGATGTGTTTAGTCTTAGAGTGTTGAATTGGATTCTTCACAATGTTCAAAACTGCAGTATTATCATAATAAAATTTTAGTATCATAAATATTAAGGCTATAATCAAGAAGTTGTTGAATCCAAACGATTTGTGAACAACAGCTTGATGCAGCCATATATTCAGCCTCTGCAGTCGAAGTGGATACTGTCTGCTGCTTCTTGCATTGGCAAGAAATAAACCTATTGCTAATAAATTGACAACTGCTAGTAGTAGACTTCCTGTCCAAGTTACATCCTGCATAATCACTATCAGTATAAGCAAATAAGTTGAAACCAGAATTTTAGGATACCAAAGACCAAGTGTGGGTTGACCCTTGAGATACTTAAAAATCCTCTTGACAGTTTTCATGTGAGATTCCTTTGGATTACTTTGATAATGTTCACACTGACAAACAGGAAACATGATCTCCGGTCTGCTTGCAGTGAGATACATCAAGGATCCAATCATTGATTGATACATGTATGGATCAACATCTTCTCCTGTGAGATCTGGAGTCAAAGTAGGACGAGAAGACATAGGAGTAGGAGCTATCTTGGAGTTTTGAAATTTGTATTTGTCCAGGATACTATGAATATACTTTTCTTGATGTATCAGTATTCCCTTCTCATCTTGTTTAACTTGAATACCCAAGAAAAACATCATTTCTCCAAGAGCACTCATCTCAAATTTCTTCTTCATAACCGCCTCAAACTCCTTGCACAAGTCATCATTGGTAGACCCAAAGATAATATCATCAACATAAACTTGAACTAGAATCAGATCATCACCAGTCTTCCTTATGTTCAGTAAGAGTGGCATACCAAGCTCGAGGTGTTTGGTGTAAACCATAAAGTGCTTTATCTAACTTGTATACATAGTCAGGATGATCAAGATCTTCAAATCCTGGTGGTTGACAGACATAGATTTCTACCTTCATTTCGCCGTATAAAAACGCAGTTTTCACATCTATTTGATAAACTTTGAAGTTCTTGTATGAAGCATATGCCAAAAAAATTTGTATACCTTCTAGTCTTGCAACTGGAGCATATACTTCTTCATAATTAAGACCTTCAATTTGATAGAATCCTTGTACAACAAGTCTGGCCTTGTTGTGGACTATCACATCCTTTTCATCCGTCTTGTTTTTGAAAATCCATTTTGTGCCAATTGGAAACTTACCCTTGGTAATTCACACAGATGCCAAACATTTAGCTTTTTGAATTGCATCAGCTCATCTTGTATTGCCTCTATCCATCTGTTTTCTTTCAATGCCATTTCAACATTCTTCGGCACTATTTGAGATAGAAAACATGAATATAGACATGTATTTATTGCTCCCGATTGACTTCGAGTTCTGACGCCTTGGGATAATGGACCGATAATTGCTTCCGTTGGATGGTTTCTATGAATTCTCAGCTGTGGAATAGCATCTTCAGAGATAACTTCATCTAAGTTAGACATATGACCAATAGGCTCTTCAACAGTGTTCCCTCCTTCTGGTTGATAAACAATTTCTTCGTCTTGATTATCATTGCCAATAGAAAGATCTTCAAATGGTACTTGAATAGTATCAATAAGATCATTTAAGGTAGAAGATGAATGCTGATTAGAAACTTATGGCTCTTGTTCTACAACTATATCCAAATAAGATGAATCTGTTTCAGAAACAGAATGTAGAACAGCTGCAACATTAGAAGATGAAGGTATATCTGAAGATATTCCTTTAGCTTGAAAAGATATAGATCCAACATCATCAGGAAATATATCTTGAATTGAGGATGTCAAAGGTGGATCAGCTGTAGAAACAACAGATTTTCGATTAAATGTTTCAAATAATGAAGCATAATCATAAACCCATGAAGGAGCAGAACATGCATCTGTTTTGTTAGATTCATGCCAACTAATATCAAAAGACTCAACAATTTGTTTAGTTCTTTTATTATAAACCCGATATGCTACTTTGTTGGTTGAATAACCAATAAAATAACATTCATCAGCTTTTTCATCAAATTTTGATTTATTATCTGATGTGTTTAACAGTGTACAACAACATCCAAAAGTTTTGAAATATTTGACTTTGGGTTTATGTTTAAAAAGGATTTCATATGGAGTCTTATTTTGTTGTTTGTTAATTAAAACACGATTCTGAACATAACAGGTAGTGTTAACAGCTTCAGCCCAAAAGAATGAAGGTAATTTGGCTGCTGATAACATTGTTCTAGCTGCTTTAATTAAGGTTCTGTTACGTCTTTCAGCAACTCCATTTTGTTATGGAGTTCCTGTAGAACTGAATTGTCATGCTATCCCCTTTGAATCGCAGAACTCATTCAAAATACGATTACAGAATTCGGTGCCATTATCACTCCGTATGCATTTGATAGTCTTGTCAGTCTGATTTTCCACTATTGTCATGAATTTCATTAGCAAATGAGGCGTCTCAACTTTGGTTGCTAAAAATAAAAAAATGTAAATCTAGAAAAACATCAGTAATAACCAAGCAATATGCACGATGTCCTAAACTCAAAACACTTACAGGACCGTATAAATCCATGTGCCAATTGAAGAATAGAGTCAATTTATGTATGAGCAACTAGTTTATGAGGAAGTTTATGTTGTTTGCCTTTAGAGCATGACAGACAATGCTTTATTAGTTGAAATTCTTTCGGTGGTAAGCCAACTACATGATTTCCTCTAACCAGTTTGTTCATTGTTTTAACATTGATATGACCAAGATGATGATGCCATAACAATGTGTCACTTTCCGAGGCTTTAGATAACAAACACGACACAGTTACAAATGAATGTGTACCATTCATGTCTAGTAAATACGTGTCTTTGTCTCTCGGAGTTCTCAATAAAATCCATTCTTCAGGCATTACAAAGCCAGGTTTTAATATGAGACATTCTTTATCAGTGAAATATGTTGAATACTTTTTGTCACAAATTTAAGAGACACTAAGCAAATTATGTTTTAGTTCCTCTACAAAATTGACATCTTCAAAGCTTAATACACCATTAGTCACTGTACCTTTCTTTGTAATCTTACCTCCCTTGTCCCCGGAAAAAATAACATATCCTCCGTTGTATGGTTGTATGTTGTTTAACAGAGAGATATTACCAGTCATGTGTCTCGAACAACCACTATCTACATGCCAAACACTGTTGATAGCTTGACTTGGTTGTTCCTACACAATAGGACAAATTTAATTATTTTTAGGAACCCAAGCCATGGTTGATTTGAGCTCTTTGTTTTCATCTAAATATGATACATTTTGCAATGTCATATCTCTTTTGTCATCGAAAATGCATTTTTCAACAACAAAAGGTTCAGAAGTTTTGCCTTTAATTTTCCATCTTTGCATTTGTTTGATTGGTGGTGTGGTGAAATTGTTTTTATCAACTTGTACTGATTTTACTTGTGTCCTTTCCTTGTTTAAATCAGTTTTATTTTTAGCAAAAACATTCGATTGATATAAGTTTGTTTTAAACTTTTCATTAACAAAGAAACGTTTTCTATTATTCGCAATTGAATTATGAAACTTTTGTTTGCTTGTCAATTGATGTTGATGACAACAATTTCTAGCCATGTGATTTGGCTTTCCACACACATAGCAACATCTTTACTATATGCAGTTGACACTCGCATGTTTTGCTAGAACTGTTTTGGATAACTTCCATAGTTATCATAGAATCTGGCCTTAGTATGTCCTTGGCCTTTTGATTCTTTAACAGTCTCTCTTCCTTTCCTCTCATGTTGATTAGCTTAAGTTGATTTCGGAGGAATTGAGGTATTGGTCCTAGCTTTTGGACTTATTACAGATGCTGATGTAGCATGATTTGTGGCTTTAGCTTTATGATTCTTCTAAACTAGATTAGGACCAGTGTCTTTTGAACATGTTCTACACACATCTTGTTTCATATTGTTAGCAATAATAGAAAATTTATTTTTAAAGAAACTAGCATTTGTTTCTTTAAAAATATGATCATCATTATCAATGTTGCCTATAGAAACAAATCTGTTCTTAAAATCATTTTTCAAGTCAGATATCGATGTTGTAACATGTTTATATTCTTTGTTTTTAAAGTTTATTTTTGATGCCCGTTTCTTATCTTTATTTGACATTTTTGGACAAACATTTGAATCAACTAAAACTTCCAAACTTTCATTTATTTTCGATGATGAATTACAAGATGGTTTTTCATTACAAATCTTATTTTCTATAAAATCTAATTCATCATCGCTCTCCCATACTTCAACTAAACCATCTATCTTCATACTTTCTGTAAAAAAATTGTCATTATTAATATTGATTTCTGTTTTTGTGATAGGATCAACAGTCAATGAAACATTGACTGAAGGCGTGAAGTCTGATTTTGGTTTAAAACCCAAACCATAGGTCTCTTCATCATAAGTTGTGATTGATGAAGGCAATGAGGTATAATCATGATTAATTGGTGGTGCAATGTTAGCATATCCCACTCCACTTTTACCACCATTAACCTTTTATGTCATCTGTGATTTGATTATACCTTCAACCATGTTTGATGAAAGTTCAAATTTTTCAACAACTAATTTAGCAGATAAGAGTTCACTGGTAAGTTTGTTAATTTCTAAAGATAATTCATCATTGTGTTTTGTCAAATCTTTTATGTTACAATCTTTATCATGAAGACTCAGTTTTGATTGGTAAATAGATTTGTTTAAGCCATCTATTTTATCTTTAAAAATTTTCTCATCTGTTTTATATTTACGAGCTTGATATTGAAGTTTTTCAACTTTTAATATCAAACGTTCGTTGTGAACTCTGTATCTTTGTACCTTTTCTTTGCACATATCTGAACAAAGAGAAATATATACCTCATTGGTTTCTTCATTCTTTTTTGTCTCTTCATGGACCACATTCACCATGAAGGCCTTTAAAACTCTTGATTCATCTGCTTTTGTTGCTGGAGCAAGCTCAACAGCTTTAACTGATTCTTCAACTTGGACTGTAGTAATATCAACAGTCTTTTCTTTGACCTCTTCATCTTTTGCTGGAGTAGACTCAACATCATTTTCATCTTTTTCAACCACTGCTTAAGTTTTCACCTCTTTCACTTGTTCCTTCACAGACTTTTCCACTATTTCTACTTCAATCTTCTCTTCCTCAGCAAACACCCCATCTAACACATCTTCAGACACAAATTCAGTAAACAAATTATCTTTAAGAGGCTGTTCAACTGGTTCAATTTCAGCTAATAGTGCAGCAGACAACTTGATGTCAAGAATTTCCATTTGGTCTGACCAATCATAATCCTCATTGGTCTGAGACACCAAAGATTTGTTATTATATATGCTGGCTTGATCTTTCTTTGATTCCACCTCTATTGTTATCAACTTCTTTCCATGATCACTCTGATTTGCTCTGGGTTCAGTGCATTCTCTTGCAAATTGACCAGGTTTGTCACAGTTATAGCATCTCAAACTGGACTTATCAAATCCTATTTTGCTGGAGTTGTTCATCCCAAACACTTTCCTTCTAGTTCTCCTAGCAAATTTCTTAGCTTTATACACCACCATAGCCATCTGGTATTTGATGTCATTCTCTTTAACATCATCAGGATTAACCTGTTGTAGATCATCCACCAAGATGTTGGGTACACTAAGTCTTCCAGTTGAAAATGCTTCGTAATTGTTCATGAAGGTAGTGAATAAGGCCAGGTGTTCTTCAGCTATTTGGATGGTTTGTTTGGTTGGTTGTGAGTTAACAACAAAAGCTTGTTGTGTAGGTTGAGAAGCTTGAATCTGTGGGTAGGTTAGAGATTGGGATTGAATTTGAGCTTGAACATAAGGATTTTGATGAGTAGCTTGATATTGGGGTAAGGATTGGGGTAAGTTTTGACCTTTGATAGTTGGATGAGCAGAAGATGCTGACGGTTGTTGTTGACACAATTGAGAATAGCTGATATAATAGTTTGGATTACTGGCCATCTTGGCATACAAAGCCGATGCTTCAGCCCCCATTGAGTTGATGTAGTTTGCAGCCCTCTGCTTATCATCCATATATTAGGATTTAATAGTTGAGATGAGATCACTAAGTGTCAAGGTGAACAGATCCTTAGTTCTCTTATTGGTGGTGTAGTTGTTGTTCCAGCTATATGATAGAGAATTTAACAACTTTTTGTTAACTACTATATTCTCCAAAGTAATTCCCGCACTCTTCATTTTAGTGACTAGTTTCACGAACCTAGACATCTGAGCCTCCAACGTTTCACCCAGTATATGATTAAACATATTGAACTCTTGGTTCAACATGTCTTTTCTGCTATCTCTCATGTCTTTGTTGCCCATGATTTGTTCCTCCATTGCATCCCATAAATCCTTAGCCTTGGTAAATTCTTTAAACTTCTGTGCAATCTCAGTTGTGAGTGCCATGGTGATGGCAGCATAGGCTTTGTCATCAAGTTCCTTCATCTTCATGTCTTCCTCATCCCATAAATGTTTAGGTTTTGGGACCAAATCACCCTTATCATTTTTATACACCGAAATATATGAACCTTGCTTAATAGATCGCATCATCCGGGGTTCAGTATACATGACATGGTTGTCAAACCTAAACGCCCAATCCGGGTAATCTTCTTCACTGAGCAAATGAGGTGGCTTTGTGCTAGTACCGATCTCATTGCGAGATTCAAAGTGGCAGTGATGTGCTTTAGATTAGCCATTGTTCTTAATTAAAAATCAAATTCTTCACAAATTCTTCTTCAAAGTTCTCGCGCGAACAAAGCAAACTTCTCGCACGAAAACTTTTGTAACTGAATCTTGAGAAAACTGAAAGTTGTCGCGCGATTAGATTCTGTTGTAACAAACTTGGAACCAACTTTTGCAAAATCTTCAACTTCTCGCGCGAAAGGTAACTTTTCACACAGAAAACCAATTTTTTGCCTGAACTGTTCTCTGTGATTCTGAGTGTTTCAGCCTCAAATTTTTCACCCAATTGATTAAAATTTGATTAATTAAGTGTTCAATTAGTGATTTAGGTTCAAATTAGATCCTAATTGTCTTTAATTGATTCAATCAATTTCGTTTTAAGCTCAAAAGGTCATCAAATCAATGAACATGAAGTTTATCAGCTTCAACATCTTCAAATGATCAATCTCAGCAAGAATAAGCAGAAAAACTTAGAATAACCGTGAGTTTAATGCTCACAAGCTCTTCAAAACACTTCATCAAACTTTAACAAATCGATCTAGAGCAACAAGGCTCTGATACCAATTGTAAGGATCATCACAATACAATTAGATCGATCTCGTAATGAATATGCGGAATATAGACATTACGGTAATAAGAATGAGATTGTAGAAATGAATAACACACAAGTAAATAAACTTCCAAATCAATATATCTCTGATTCGTTTACAGTGCAGTAGTACAAATCAGGAAAATGAAAATATCTTTATCAAAAGTGCTAACTATTACAAAGCAAAACTTCTATTTATAAACAAGAAGAAGTTCTCGCGCGAAAACATCAGTTCTCGCGCGACGCACGATAACTTTAGGTTCTCGCGTGACTTGATCTTGATCTTTATCTTGATTTGATTTCCCGAGGCTCTTAGGTTCAACCCCTACATGTAGTTTTGATTTTTGTTTTTGTTTCTCACTCCTATTATTATTGGCTACTAATTAAATATTATTTAATACTTATAGGATAATATCTCTAAATTTTAAAAATAGTTTTTTTTAAAATTAATTTTTTATAGTCTTTCTGAAGTTCTTTTAAGTTTTTTCTAAAACTTTAAGAACCTTTTCTAAAATGTTAGATTATAGTATTAATTTAGAAATGTTAGATTATGTGCAAAGTATAATATCTATAAGAACGTTTTTTAAATTGATACACGAATGAAAAAAAAAATTCTGAAAAAAGAGTATAATAGAAACGATAAAAAGTAAACGAAACTTAAATAAAATTATATTACATCTCCGGTTAAAATGTTGCATGAAATAAAATACATTTTTATATTAATACAATAATCTAACATTTGGATTATTTTCTTATATTTTAGAAAAAAACTTAAAAAAATTATAAAAAAAAGTTCAATTTAAATAAAAAACAATTTTTAAAATTTAAAGATATTATCTTATAAGTATAAAATAACATTTAAATAAGTAGCCAATAATATAAAAGTAAGAAACAAATTTTTTTTTAAACTACACTATTTTGGTAAATATTTTACCAACTACACCATTTTAATAAATAAGTTTTTAAACTATATCACTTTGGGATAAAACTCCAACTGAGAAGGGGAATAACCTCAACCCTTAGCCTTAATAAATGTGCTTGAACACGTACGTAAAAGCCTGAGAAATTAACTTCGAAGTAAATCGCAAATGATTAGTTGTCATTTACTAATTCTTTCTCTTGAACCGAAAACAATCAATAGTTTTTGCCAGTTGCTATTGGCCTTTTAGTATGTGACTTTATTGTTGCCATTAATCTTTGGTTCTTTATCACATAAACGCCGCTGCTATCTAACTCATGTACACCAGATATTTTAACTCTTACACACCACATAAGTTCTTTTGCTAACCACATTACGAATTCTAGCAAGGTAATTACGACCACATTACGAAACTTTTTTCTAAACAATCTATACCACTACAAGAAATAAGGCTTTTAGCGGCGAAAAATTTCGTCGCCAAAAGTCATAATTTCGTCGCAATATATTATTTGCGACGAGTTTTTCGTCGTTATAAAGTCGCCGTAAATAAGTGGTTGCAAAAGGTTTATTGGGACGAAGTTTGCGACGAAAACAGGACCCACTTGTTTTACAAAAAGGGAAAAGGCGTGGAATAAGTTTTTTGCGACGATTGCTGTCGTCGCAAATGATTTTTGAAGTTTTCTTTAATTTATAAATATTAAAATTAAATATTTATTATTCTTTTTGGTGACGATATATCGCCGCAAAGTTTTTGACCAGAACGATTTTTTGCGACGATTTTTCGCCGCAAAGTTTTTGACCAAAAACCTTTCTTGTGACGAAATATCGCCGCAAAAACTCACTATTTTTTTTCTGCTGCATTTGCAGCAATTCACCCAGGTATTTTTGGGTATCAAACCTGCTGTTCAATTGCTAAAATCATGCTATTCAATAACACTAATACCATCCTAACTATCAAATCAATCGCAATTAGGAAGAATAACATATAAACTAATTATTGTCTAAAGTTAACAAATCATACAAACAAATGTTCCAAAATATTCATAACAACATCAAAGCAAAATCCTATGAGTTTGACGACCCACCTTCATCATCTTCATCACTTTGTCGGGAATGACCACTTCTCTTCAAGGCGCTCTAGACTTGGGTTTGGATTTGACTCTGCATTTGTGCCATCATATTAGTCATCATCTGAGACTGCCTTTGTTCTTGCTCACTTGCCAGTGTCGCTGCTATCATCCCCTCAACCTTAGCTTGTGAGAACATCCGCTGATCCGTCCTACGAGGTGGAGTTGGGGTTGTGAAGACACGCTCGGTTTTGGCCCGATGCCACGTTCCCACCCGGGCCGCTCCCCCAAGACCTCCCGCATGATCTGCTTCTCTGACATTTCAGGACGTAGTTATTGAAGCGCGACCATTTGCTCCTATGTAGTTTACAAAAAACAATAACCAATGTTATATATATGGGGATGTTATAAATTACTCCATTTTTGTAAGATTGTAAGGTGTGTACATTACTTACATAGTATGCAGCGGGTTCACGTTAATAGAAATTAACATTTGAATCGGTATAGAAGAGGTGGTATGCTAATATGGCACTACCAGGTTCATCAGAACCCTCTTCCCGCTGTAAACACATTAGATAGATATATAATCATATAATAGTAACTTACAAACACATAAAACAATTTATAAACACATTAGATTAAAACAACTTACAAACATATAACGACACTGGGCTAGAGATGTCCAGCCGCCATGTCCCTTGATCGTCTGCTTCCCTTTGTTGGACTTATTGGTTGCAGACCGAGCCTTGACTTCAGGAGAAGTGTAGTAATCCACATAGCCTTTCCACTCATATTCTTGCATGTCAGGTGGCACAACATCTAAAATATCAACCCTGTCCTCCCCACCTTTTTTGCTAAAATGCTTTTGCTTGAACCAGTATTTGTGATCTTTATACCGGTTTGCAGCATATTTCTCAATGCCTACCCTCAGGCCTTCGTGGGGAGTCATATCAAAATACATCTACAAATTATGAAAACAATATCTTAGTGTATACATATATTTAAACACTGAATTGAATTATCAAACACTTAACCTTTAAGTCAAGCCAGATAGTTGCCTTCAACTCTGTAGGTATCTTTCTCTAGCTCTTGTAGTTTTAAGGAAATTTGTCAATGAGGGTGCCAACAAGTGAAGCAAAGGTCGCCTGATTGTCACCTACAGGTTTGTAGGTGTCATGCGTACCTTGCTCAAATTCAATTGTGAGCAAATTTCCTTGAGGATTTCTCTTGCGGATACCCTGAAGTGTGGTCTTCCCACGCTTGCCTTGTCCTGCAAATTAAAGCGAACAAAAAAAACACAAGTTAATTAGAATTCAACAAATATAGCAACAAGTCTAAAATGCAGCACAAACTACTAACTTACATTCCGACTTCTATGTTAATTATATATTTTCATTTTAAAAGATAATAGCAGACAACCAAAGGTCAGATGAAGTGTTGCCATGTATTAAGTCTGCTTTGTTATTTTCCATGATAATATCTCGCTCCAAAATCTTTCGATGATTCACCTCTTAGATGACCTTCCAATGTCTGATTGATTGAACTATTTGACCGGATTTAGACGGTTCGTCAAGATAAAAGACTTGATCTGCTTATGTTGCAAGAATGTATTGATCATTTGTAAACCATTCAGTTTGAGTAGAAATACTAGTTATGTTATTCTTAGTGACACAAAGTTTGTTGTTATTAGTTTTAAACCATTTACATCGAAACAACACAACCATACAACGATCTAGATAACCTAGCTCCAGAATATCTTCCAACAAACCGTTGATGAAATCATGTATTGGGTCTGTCATTTGGGGTATGACTAGGGTGACGGAACATATGATTCACAATGATGCGTCCACGTTTTGTAAAATCGGTAAAAACCATTATTATATATGTGGCGCTCTATTGTTGAAAGAGGAAACCAATAACAGTTATTGCAATTATTACATGGACATCGAGCTTTATTTTAGCTATTCGTATAATTCTTACACCTTTTCATGAATGTTTTAAGACCAATCGGATATTCTTTAGAAAATTTATTTTCTAAAATAATCCAACTCTTATCAATCGTCATAACTATGTCTACAAACAAATATTAATTATCTTAACACATTTAAAACTAAGAAAATACAAACACAAATCATATTAACTCATCAAATTTTATACTAAGTAATTACAAGTGGATTGATAGGCGTCCGGTTTCTAGCAAGGTGGCCATCCTAACCCACTTTTGGCGGGAACTTTCCCTCCTAAAAGAGAATTAGTGTAAGGCCCCATTCCCGGGACACTTACAGCTAGACCATCATTGCATAAAAACATTTCAAAAACATACATTACTTTTGCAGCAGAATTTAAAAATCTTCATTAATAATAAAAAAAAACATGTCAGTTCAGTACATTACGTCATTTGTTTACATTTCAAAATACAATAACATGTCAAAATATGGATGCCATCCTCAAAACGCTCCCAGTAGCTTATGCATCCATGCCTGCAACTCCTCAGCATCAACAATATACCTGCCAACTATCATGCATACAAAAAGTCAGCGACGCTGAGTGAGTTCTAGTTTTGTAAATAAAATACTTTACTTTCGTTAAAACATAACCTTCACATTCGTACGCGATCACACATTATACGTACACATTGATAATATTTATTTATTATCTTTATCATCGTTCATTCATTAAATCATTACAATACTTATCATCATCCGAATCCTGTCTCATGCAATACCCCTGACTCATGCTCTAAAGCTGATACTATGCCGGGGCCTGTAAACAAACCCCCGACTCGTGTCCAAAGACTGACACAGTACCGGAGTACGCGACAAGGACCCCATCTCGTATGCAACACCCCCGACTCGTGCTCGAAAGCTGATACTATACCGGGGCCTGCAAACAAACCCCCGACTCGTGTCCAAAGACTGTCACAGTACCGGGGAGAGCAACAAGATCTCATTCGGGTCAATCTCAAGGATTAGACCCCCTTCGAGTCATTATTAGACTCCCTTCGAGTCTATCTCAAGGATAGACTCCCCGTGTGCATCCTTCGGGTTAGCTAAACCGCACATAGTTGAGCTAACAACCTAATGGTTGTGCACCTCCATTCATCTGCTTGCAAGACTTTCATTCGTTTATTATGTTCCACTTTTCATTAATGTTATCTTTCACTTCGTTATATAATACTTTACGTATGCTCATTCATACATCATACCACGTAAAGTCATAACATAATACATAACGTATAATATAACATAATACATACGCTTTGAAAACCGTTAAACGAAGAAAGATAACACACTACACACACACATACACATCATAAACCTCATCATATCACCATGCATACATCAAGCATAAACCATCACATCATAACAAAACCTATGTTAACCATCTACCTCTTAAAACCCTCAAAAAACCCTAAGTCCAAGAAGAAGCACAATTAAACATTTCAGGCGCATGAGCATAAAATTTTCTAAGTAAAACAGTCTGGGCGCATTACAACTATGCAGGCGCATGAGCCCTGCTTAGGCACATGGGCACTACTGGGGCGCATGAACACTTAGGCGCATGGGTACTATTTAGGCATATGGCCAACACTTAGCCGCCTGGACAACCTTCTGGGCGCATGACTACTATTTGGGAGCATGACCTTGGGCGCATGAGGACAGTTAGGCGCATGAGAACTTTCTGAAAATTTCTAAACTGCCAATAATCACCCGAAGCCTTTCTAATCAACCCAAACACAGATCTAACATACTAAGGCCCTTAAAACATACTAACAACAATTCTAACCACCAAAACAACATCAAAACTTAAATCACAGAACATCATTCGAACAACAGGCAAAACTCACGGTTACATTTAAAAACGTTTGTTCGGTATGCATAATAGCCCCAAGAAGTTGAAAATTAGTAAAAGAGGGGTTCTAGAACTCACCTTGAAGCAGATCTTCGAACTAAACACCCCCACTAGCAATTCAGCTCCAATTTCCCGAACACAAGCACTAAAACATCAAGAATTTCGGTCAAGAAGTTGTGAATTCGGTTCAAACCGAACATATACTTGAGAAACTAACCTTTTGCAGCTTCTTCTTCCTTTCTCTCTCTAGAACCGAGAGTTCTCCTTCTCTCTTCCTTTTCAGCCGAGAACCCTTTTCAGCCGAGAACAATGGGGTGGAAGAAGAAGTGGGCGGCCATACCTTTAAATCCTTAAAATAATAAGGTTTTGTGCTTTGTACATTTTACCCCCTTCCACTTGTGCCCATTATCTTTTCTTTCTATTTACTTTCCTTTTCTCTTTTTTTAAATAAAATTCGGAGTGTTACAATTAGATAATGAAAAAAATCTTGAAACTATTAAGTTTCATCACAAAAAAAATTAACGATCTAAATTCCAAAATAAAATATAATATACTATTTGCGACGATTTTATTGCCGCAAAAAAGAAGTTTGACTAAAAAAATCAAAAAGTAAACATTTTTTGTCGTTTAGTGTGTTATTTGCGATGAAATGTTCGTCGCCGCAAAAAACGTCGACACAAAAAACCATTTTTCTTCTAGTGTAAATTTTTCATATACAAAAGTATTTATACTTAACATGATAAAAACTTTAAGTTTATGTAATTTAATCTGTTTACTAAGATTGTTTTAATTTGTTTTTTTCATTGAAAGTGATCATTTAGAATACCTACTAATGAGAAAACAAGTTGCAGTTGCATACAGATGACAGTAATTTGTTCTTCATGATAACTTATTTATATAATATGTGTTTAGGTTGCAAATATTCTAAGCACTTTCCCTTACTCTTTCCGCATATATTCAACTCTAGATTGTCCTAAGGTATCTAATTCTACTTTAATATTTTGATTCTTGATTAACTAATTCGCAACCTAAGTTAATTACTCAAACTCTTTCTTTTTAACGATAAAAACATAAAAAGTTTAATATATATATATATATATATAATGTTAAACTAGGCTTTGGTGCCGCGCGTTGCCGCGGCCACTTGAGTTTTAGCGTTTTGTTGCTAAATTGTTTAACGATCAGTGATAGAAGGCATAAATATTAGATGTCTAACGTTGTATCAGTTGCATAAGATCATTATATGTTTGTTAGGACTATACAAAAGAGTGCTGGTGTGATACTACAAAAGATGGACCTGATAACGAACGACGTTATGCATATAATATAACATCTTCCATGATTCTTGCAAAAGGCTGGTGTCTTGCAAAATAGGTCACTGCTGCTGGAAGTCCTTTGTTGCAAAAGTTAGTCCCCTGTGCATCGTTACTGTTCTTTGGCTTTGGTTTCTGTCGAGCCTCCACACCTGTAAGTAAGTTATATGTTTGTTTGTAAGCTAAAGTACTAACGTTTATTAGGCATGGTAGAGTTGCTGTTTGTTGTACCTTGTTCACGGGTTCTTTTTGGAGTTTTAACGGATGGGGTTGCAGGTGCAGCTGAAGATGAGGTAGCTGCCTCTGTTGCCGATGGTGGTGCTTCATAGGCGTTGTTGACCGCAATCGCTTCAGTTTGGTTATCATTCTTCACTTGAATTTCAAAGATGAATGGCCTGTTAATCAAGTCTTCTAGCTCTGGTGGCAATTTTTTGGGGTTGTTGCTTTGTGAGGTTGTTATATCATAGCAAGTTTTGCCCACAAGTGTTGTTACAACGCTATCAAAGAAGACTGCATCTACAGTGCAGCTATCATCAGCAATTGTTGCACTAAATCTATAGTTGCTGATGCAAAAATAAATGGATTAAAATTATATTATTCAACGTCAAAGCCATGTACCCCAAACAATAATAAAACAACGCGAAGTAACGTCATAGCATAGTGTCCGAACTAAATATTCAAGGAACTATACATGTAATAGTACTAAGGTAGTTGCTATAAACAGAGCACATCTACACACTAACCACAACGCATCTTCCAAATGTATTTTAAAATTAACACTGAAAACAAACATAACAACCTAACATACCTCAAAAGCCACTCAAAGATACTACGGAATCTGCAACAACCTACCAAAAATAACACAAACCATATACTACAACAGTTAACATGTTGTTTTAAATAAATAAGCAAAATACGAAATGCCAAAAAATAGCAACCATTAGCTGCAGGCACTTAAAATCACATAACACAAACTATAGTTACGTATTTCATAAATCAATATCAATTCACTTTCACTAAACCATGGGAACTTCTATTTGATCTTATTATCCGAATAAAAATTGGTGATTTTCTACATGTAAAATATAATTCATCTAGTATGATGATACAGACAAACTAAAGAGATAATTACCTCCCTAATATTATCCTATAAACCTCAAACAGCAAAATGGTTGAATAGAATTTTAAAAGTATCAATGAAAACAAACCGAACAATTTAACATACCTCAAGAGCAACACAAAGATAGAACTAAATCTGCAACAACCTAGCCAAAAAAACACAAGCCACATACAACGACAGTTAGCATGCCACTTTAATTAAATCAAGAAAATAGGAAATGAAAAAAAACAGCAACCAACAGATGCATGAACTTAAGAGAGCTTCACATCGGTAATGAAGAGCAAAACAACGCCCAATCAAGCAGCTGATTATATGATTATTGATACCTGTAGTCCATGAATCAGTTTTCATGTAAAGAAAATAGTATGATTTCTTAAGAGGGCGGTTCTTCTAGTTAAGAAAAGCATGCTAAAAACATGTTAAAACTTATAATTTAAATAAAAGATGAAAGTTAAGTGGCCTAGTTATACACTTTTTAAACTTAAGTTAATAAATTGGAACACTTTTTAAAGTTAATTACTATTCAACAAAGTTACCACAACAAAAAACTCCAGTGAATTATGAATGATAGAATCAATGGTTAGGTCAAATGAATCGTTTAAAAAGTATCAATTTAATCCTGGCTAAAATTATCAGGTTCGAAAATGAGATTGATTAAAAATGGATTGTTTAAGAAACCTTTTATTGAAATGGATCCAACACTCGTTTTAATGTCAGCCCGATCAGTTGAACTAGCCTATCGATCTAGTATGAAAACATTGATTTCATGTTCTTGCAGGTCAACAAATTATAAAGCTTTGACTCATTACACTTAGAATATTTCAAAATTCTGAAAAGATGGATTAAAACACACATCTTTAACACCAACCCATAACCAACCAATAATACGATTATTGAGACCTGTAGTCTATAAAGCAGTTTTCATGTAAAAGCATCAATAATATGATTTTTTTTAAAAGGGCAGGTCTTCGCTTCTGATCATCGTTATTATTAATTAAGAATCAACATTATAACCATAAAGATCTAACAGATTATAAAGTTATGACTCATTACATTTAGAGTGTTTCAAAATTTCAAAAAGACAGATTAAAACAAACATTTTTAACACCAACTATTTCAGCTTCCATCCATAACCAGTCAATATATATCATCTGAAATAACACGCCGATAAAATACCTCTATAGTCTCTACCAAATACAGTCATAAGAACTATTGTTTGCAGACTTAAACCTAAAAAAAATAACCATTTAACATACCTCAACAACAATCCAATGACTGCCAAATCAAATTATCAACAAAAACCTAAGTCTTAGAACATGCAACCCTCTTAATGACAACATATTCCATATCACAGATCCAAAACAAAAAAAAACCAATTAAATGATCGTAGAAAACATCTTAAACACTTAACCCCCGAACAACATCAACGAAGGTTCTCACTCAAAAACCAGAATGAAAAACGAAATGAAGGTCTGAAACCATGAGACCGATCGTCGACAACAACTTAAACACCCAACTCGAAACAACATTAATGAAGGTCCTCACCCCAAAACAAAAATCAAAATCAAAATCAGCAAAACACACAAACTAAAACATACCAAAACCCCAAAATCCACAGAACACCAGAACATGCAGAACCAAAAACTAAATCAAAGTTCAACACCATATATGTATTCCATATCAGATATTCAGAACAGAAAAGACACCCAATCAAACGATCGTCGACAACAACTTAAACACCTAACCTCGAAACAACATTATGGAAGGTCCTCACCCCAAAACGAATATCAAAATCAAAATCAGCAAAACACACAAACTAAAACATACCAAAACCCCAAAATCCACATGTAAGGATCAGTACAATACAATACAATTAGATCGATCTCGTAATGAATACGCGGAATATAGACAATACGGTAATAAGAATGAGATTATAGAAATGAAGAACACACGAGTAAATAAACGTCAAAATCAATATATCTCTGATTCGATTACAGTGCAGTAGTACAAATTAGGAAAACAAAAATAACTCTATCAAAGTGCTAACTATTACAAATCAAAACTTCAATATATAAACAAAAAGAAGTTATCGCGCGAAATCATCAGTTCTCGCGCTACTAGCACTTGTCGCGCGAGAAGCTGTTTTCGCGCGATAACTCTAGGTTCTCGCGTGACTTGATCTTCATCTTCATCTTGATTTGATTTCCCGAGCCTTATAGGTTCAATCTCTATAATCTCCCCCTAGTCTCGGTAAATCAATTCTTTTAGAAATCCACGTCTGCAACCTAATAAGCGCCCCCGTAAGCGTACATCTTGTTATCCAGGGCCTTCGTCATCATCCATCCAAACTGTGATGCTAAGAAGTGTACAGATTCATCAGTTGTAATAGGACATGCCTACAGCTTCATCAAATCTTCTTTCCCAAATTGCAGCAGATCCATAGGGTCGATGATATAGAACTTTTTATCTTCACATTCAATCACCGCATGACCAGTATCCTTTTCACAACTCCACCTCTTAAGCTTAGACAAGCTATTAACTAGCACTGGAGTGTGAATAGGAATCTTCTTAGCATACTTAGGATGTTTGTACACCCTTATCTTCATCGGTTTGCCTGTATTAGGATCAATACGAGACTCATCTTCAATTACTTTAGATTTTTCAGTCTTAAAGTCCTTCAAGTTAGACTTGCTTTGTCTGCCATATTCCTGATCCAATTAGCTTTGCTGTAGTTACTCGGGTTAAAGAACGGGACACGACCCATAGCATATAAATCTGATGCTCTGAACGTATGAAAGTCGTGCTCGTCTTGGAAGTACTCTATTGCTCTACCCTTTCGCTTTACAACATACATTTTCTTTTCCTGATCGTACGCCCAACTAATAACTGGTTTTGAGTTTCTGTACCTTGTGAAAGGTTTGGAATGCCTCAGCGTGTGTATATAAGTCGGTGGAGGAGGAGCATTAACTATAATATTACCGACCTGACGAACAACGCTTTGACTCGTAACATCTACTGTATCGTCAGTCGTCTGAGTGTTGCTCGTCTCCCCTATAATCTCTCCTTCTTCAATCAATGTATTAGAAAACAAATCTTTTAGACTGTTACCGAATATATCTATATACTCAAATCCGTCTTCCAAATTATCAAATGTATCAAAATCTTCTTCCGTCTCCATAGCAGTAAGACTTTGCTGGAATGTGTAAAATTCTCTCTCATATGCAATCTCTGTTTCTTGGTCTAGTGGAGTGTAATCAACTGAATCATCAGGACTTGGTCAGGAGATATTGTCAGTTCCCGATGTTCCAGCATTACCTGTAGCTATAGAACCAATATGACTACCCTGATCATCATCATCTCCTCCATCATTATCATCATCATTACCCTCATTACCATCATCACCATTATCATCATCATCATCCTCATCATCATCACTATGTTCAGATGAATCATAATCTACCAGATCTAATCCCTCATCTTCCTCTTCTGCTGGGTTTGGTATTGGCATTATATGTTTAAGCTCAACAAATGCCTCTCTAGTAAGAACTACAGGCTGGTCCTTAGTAGTCATGTGAATATCTATAGATGGTGACTCTTGACCAGCTTCAGCAGTCTTTATTGTCCTTTCCTGAACAACAGGATCAATGATCGAGTCTATCATAGGTTCTGGATCAGCAGTTTGCTGTTCGCTACTTTCTCCAACTTCAGTGGTTCCTTGATTAGTAAACTGAGATGAACCACCTGAAGCGATGTCCCGAAAATTCTGCTCCAGAATCTGAACATAGCTGAATAAGAAAGTTTGCTGATGTTCAAGATTCTTAATCCTCTCATCTCTATCAGCTAACTGTCTCTGTAGATCATCAATTTCCTTAGTCTTCTCAAACATCTCCCCCTCTAAATTGTGTACACATTCTTCAAGAGTAATATACGTAGGTGAATTAGTAGATGTACTAGCATCTTTTCTCAGCTCAGGAGGTGTATTTGTGAAATCATCCATACTTATGGTCATATCAACCATTTGGTCTCTGGGAGGAGTCCTCAAAATGTCATCAGTAGAAGTGGGCAACTCAGTTGGTATAGTTGGTGTTGTCTCACTCTCTGTGACTGGAGTCTCTGTAACAATAGGCTCCTCTATGATCGGCTCAGTGGTCATTGGGGTCCGATGTTTCCTCAACAAACCACGTCCTCTACCCCTACCATGAGAACTCTCACCAGTTCTCCTTGCCATCCTTTTCCTTCTCCCCCTGGACATGGGTGATTCCTTAGGAACAAAATCAGTTTCACGTTCCTCAGCAGTGCGTTTAGCTGGAGTTACCCGCACTCTGGGACGTTCCTATAACACATACGGTACGTTACCAATCTGATCGATGTCGGTCTCACTCCCACTATTGGTGAACCATGAATCTATCTCAGCATCAACTTTAGATCTGGAAGCACCCTGAGAACTCTCAGGTACTTCTGGTGTAGTATTTGCTGATGGACAGGCTGTATCAGCTTCAGCAGCCTTACCAGTAGATGTAGATGCACCAGATGTGACATCTCTTTGGTCATGAGGAGTATCAGTCTCTTGCGGTCTATCTTCTGCTTGGAAATCATCAACAAATTGACCCAACTTAGCGAAATGTGAACCATCCCACGCATTCCCACGTGCTCCCATCAAATATGTAAAAATATCCTTCTTTATAGTCATGACAACATATGTCGAAGAATCAGATATAGCTAGCTCAGGATGAGCAGCATTAACAATCATCTGGATAAAGCGAGGGTACATGACAAAATTTTTCCCAACAACAGCAATAACATTCTTCTATATTTCTGAAAAGATTGTCGTGGATATGCTAATGGAAGATCATCAACTAGTGATACAAGCAGGGATCCAAACACCGCACTAAGACTATCCATGCCTGCTTTGAGATTGCTAAGGCAATTGATTACTACATGAAACAAGTACTTCCAAAAGGGTGGAAGATACTTCTTCTCCAGTGATGGGTAACGGTGACTATAACCCATACGTACCAAACAGTCTTTAATAGCATCTTTATCAATCTTCACTGGTGCATGACGCACATCTTTCGGTAATAATACACTGTTTATCACCTCCGCAGTAATCACAACTCTCTTGCCCTTAACAGTGACAGTAATGCAGAGTTCTCCATCTTCATCTATCTCATTGGCAGCCGTGTGCCAAAACTGATCTACGATATCAGTGTAAAAAGTAGGACTAACAGAAATAGCATGCTGAATTCAGGATGTCTTAAGTCCCTCAATCAGTGATCTGAACAAAGCTTTGTCTTCAGGAACGTCACCAAGAAACGCTATGGCATTATGGTTTTTATTAAAAACCAATGGATGCGCCATCTGAAACATACAACATTAAGATCAGTATAAAAGAAAAATTACAAGAAGTTTAGACTTAAAAATTCAACACTTAGAAAAATTTCAACACTTAGACAAATTTTGGAATTTTCAAGTTCTCGCGCGAAAACATTAAAACATTTCGCGCGACAAGTCAAGTTATAGCTTGAATTTTGAATTTTATAAGGAGTCAACATCTCGCACGACAAGTTTAATCTCATGCGAATAGATTTGAAAGTTCTTGCGTTTGTTCATGTGCACAGAAACTTTTCGCATGCGAAAAGTCTGTTACATTTCAAATTTTCAATCTGTCAATTTCATGTGTTTCATCCATTAAAACATGTTTCATAGGTGTTGATTAAGTCACTATTAAGGTTTATTGTGATTAATTTGTTCAAACTTAACATATTTTAAGTCCTTAAATTTCGGTCAAGTCTAAAACATATTCAAACCGAAGTTATTAAACACTATATAACTTAAAAGTGATTAGAAATCAATAGACGACCACAATGAATCAAGTATTAGATTTGGACAAAGTATCAACATTTAGAACTTGAAGGTGAAAATTTCAGAGTGTTTTTATGCGAATACTTGACTTTTCGCACACTGTGCTTTATATAGCACTCTGAATTCTCGCATGATGAACTTTTCGCTAAACTTCAAACTTTTCGCATAAAGTTGAACCTGTCGCATCAGTTTATTTATCCGCATTTGTTTTGAACTTTTCGCATGATGTGAACCTTTCGCGCGAAAAGTTCTATTTTCTTTGAAAATTTTACCTTTTAAATTTTTCAAGTTTTGAATTTTAAAGATTTTATTGAGCTTTATGATTTGTTATGAAAAATGATTATATTTAGCTAAGTGTTTACAATCATTCGAACACCCTTAATTTTGAACATTTTGTAAAATGAAAAACTAAAACAAGTAATCAAAATATACTTTTAACAAAAATCAATTTGACACAAAAACTATTCTAATTAACTTAGATATTTTTTGATAAATTCTCAAGTATAGGATCATATTTCTTAGAAGATGATCATTATTATCATCCAGCTTTATTATAAATAGAACTGGTTATGTTGATTGTCAATATATTGAGTCCATTTAAACATAGACTTCAAGTTTACTTAGACACATAAGCTGTGATTTTATCATGTTTTGATTAAATTATATGTCTTCAGTGTGTCCTACAATCAAAAATCCTGTAGAACCTTATCCAACTTCAAGACACTTTCGAGATTTCAAGTCACCCTAATTTGACTTAAACCTTTTCACTTCTGATCAGCTTTTTTAGAACGAATTTTCTAATATAATATCTATTATGACCATAACTAGCCTAAGAAACATTCTAAACATAGAATATTAACAAGTTTTAGGACTTATTTAATAGCCAGTCGGACTTATGTTTTTGCCCTCGCAAGACGTTTAGGACTTACATGCCAAGTCAGACTTACATGCCCCATCTTTTGATTTTGCCTCCTGTGTCAGAACATATTCTCAAAAAGAAAAATATTTATCATATATTATGTATGTCTTTGACATATCCTTTATTAATGTGCTCATTGGCATCTTTTATTCCTATATGGCCTTTTAGGCTTCTTTTTGCTCATTTTGTTTGTTTTTCTCTTTTGTATTTTGTTTTCATTTGTATATCTAAAAAAAAATTTATTTTGATTTTATACATATATATACAATATCCGAAAGAAGCTGAATCAGAAAGTAACTGGCTTAAGTATGACCAGACTATAACTCTCAGTCTGTTTTAGTATGACATCAGAGTTACCACAAAACCTTGATGAGTTACCCACTTCAGTCATAGAAAGTTACTTTCAGTGCATCACAGAACATAGTGCTTTTCATACTTGAATATCCAACCTATCAACATATCAAACATAATCCAAGTTAGTTTCTTATAAGCCTTAGGATGCAATGATTCAAAATCAAGAAATGTACTATCATTTCCTATGTAAACTTAAAAACTTAATTTTCTCAAATTTTATAACCAAAATCTTTTTGTAATTTTCTTCAATCTTTTTACTCCCCCTAAGAACAAAAATATTTTTGTATTTTCAAATTTTCTCCCCCTAAAATTGTGATTATCGAGATAGAAAATATTAATTTTAACTAAAAAGAAGAAAAAAAATATTTTGAAAAGGGTGTAAGAATAAATGTTAACCAAAGTTAATCATTCCTAATGATTGAACTAAAAAGTCAAATCTAGAATGATCAAACGCCTTGGTGAACAAATCAGCAATATGGAAATTGACTCCAAATGGATAAGTTTCCTTTCAAAATAGTCACGGATGAAATGCATTCGGATGTTGATGTGTTTAGTCTTAGAATGTTGAATAGGATTCTTCACAATGTTCAAAACTGTAGTATTATCATAATAGATTTTAGTATCATAAATATTAAGGCCATAATCAAGAAGTTGTTGTTGAATCCAAACTATTTGTGAACAACAGCTTGATGCAGCCACATATTCAGCTTCTGCAGTTGAAGTGGATACTATCTACTGCTTCTTGCACTGTCAAGAAATCAACCGATTGCCTAGAAATTGACAACCGCCAGTGGTAGACTTCTTGTCCAAGTTACATCCTGTATAATCACTGTCAGTATAAGCAAACAAATTAAAATCAGAATTTTTTGGATACCAAAGACCAAGTGTGAGTTGAACCATTGAGATACTTAAAAATCCTCTTGACAACTTTCATATGAGATTCCTTTGGATTACTTTGATAATGTGCACACTGACAAACAGGAAACATGATGTCCAGTCTGCTTGCAATGAGATACATCAAGGATCCAATCATTGATTGATACATGTATGGATCAACATCTTCTCCTGTGAGATCTGGAGTCAAAGTAGGACGAGAAGACATAGGAGTAGGAGCTATCTTGGAGTTTTGAAATTTGTATTTGTCCAGGATACTATGAATATACTTTTCTTGATGTATCAGTATTCCCTTCTCATCTTGTTTAACTTGAATACCCAAGAAAAACATCATTTCTCCAAGAGCACTCATCTCAAATTTCTTCTTCATAACCGCCTCAAACTCCTTGCACAAGTCATCATTGGTAGACCCAAAGATAATGACATCAACATAAACTTGAACTAGAATCAGATCATCACCGGTCTTCCTTATGAATAAAGTTTGATCAATAGCACCTCTTGTATAACTATTTGCAAGCAAATGTTTAGTGAGAGTGGCATACCAAGCTAGAGGTGCTTGGTATAAACCATAAAGTGCTTTGTCTAACTTGTATACATAGTCAGGATGATCAGGATCTTCAAATCCTGGTGGTTGATAGACATAGGTTTCTTCCTTCATTTCACCGTACAAAAACGCAGTTTTCACATCCATTTGATAAACTTTGAAGTTCTTGTATGAAGTATATGCCAGAAAAATTCGTATAGCTTCTAGTCTCGTAACTGGAGCATATACTTCTTCATAATCAAGACCTTTAATTTGTTAGAATCGTTGTACAACAAGTCTGGCCTTGTTGCGAACTATCACATCCTTTTCATCCATTTTGTTTCTGAAAATCCATTTCGTGCCGATAGGTAACTTACCCTTTGGTAATTCACATAGATGCCAAACATTTAGCTTTTTGAATTGCATCAGCTCGTCATGCATTGCCTCTACCCAATTGTTTTCTTTCAATGCCATTTCAACATTCTTCGGCACTATTTGAGATAGAAAACATGAATATAGACATGTATTTATTACTCCTGATTGACTTCAAGTTCTGACGCCTTGGGATAATGGACTGATGTTTGCTTCCGTTGGATGGTTTCTATGAACTCTTAGTTGCGGAATAGCATCTTCAGAGATACTTTCATCTAAGTTAGACATATGACCAACAGGTTCTGGTTGATAAATAATTTCTTCGTCTTGATTATCATTGCCAATAGAAAGATCTTCAAATGGTACTTGAATAGTATCAGTTGGATCATCTAAGGTAGAAGATGAATTCTGATCAGAGACTTGTGGTTCTTGTTCCACAACTATATCCAAATGAGATGAATCTATTCCAGAAACAGAATGTGGAACAGCTGCAACATTAGAAGATGAAGGTATATCTGAAGATATTACTTTAACTTAAGAAGACGTAGATCCAACGTCATCAGCAAAGATGTCTTGAATTGAGGATATCAAAGGTGGATCAGCTGTAGAAACAATAGATTTTCGATTAAATGTTTCAAATAATAAAGCATAATCATAAACCCATGAAGGAGCAGAACCTGCATCTGTTTTGTTAGATTCATGCCAATCAATATCAAACGACTCAACAATTTGTTTAGTTATTTTATAATAAACCCGATATGCTACTTTATTGGCTGAATAACCAATAAAATAACAATCATCAGCTTTTTCATCAAATTTTGATTTATTATCAGATGTGTTTAACAGCAACAACATTCAAAAGTTTTGAAATATTTGACTTTGGGTTTATATTTGAAAAAGATTTCATAAGGAGTCTTATTTTGTTGTTTGTTAATTAAAACATGATTCTAAACATAACAAGCAGTGTTAACAGCTTCAGCCTAAAAGAATAAAGGTAATTTGGCTACTGATAACATTGTTCTAGCTGCTTTAATTAAGGTTCTGTTACGTCTTTCAGCAACTCCATTTTGTTGTGGAGTTCCTGCAGAACTGAATTGTCATGCTATCCCCTTTGAAAAGCAGAACTCATTCAAGATACAATTACAGAATTCGGTGCCATTATCACTCCGTATGCATTTGATAGTCTTGTCCGTCTGATTTTCCATAAGTGTCATGAATTTCATTAGCAAATGAGGAGTCTCATCTTTGGTTGCTAAAAAGAAAACCCATGTAAATCTAGAAAAATCATCAGTAATAACCAAGCAATATGCACGACGTCCTAAACTCAAAACACTTACAGGACCGAATAAATCCATGTGTAGCAGTTGAAGAATAGAGTCAATTTGTGTATGAGCAACTGGTTTATGAGGAAGTTTATGTTGTTTGCCTTTAGAGCATGACAGACAATGCTCTATTAAATGAAATTCTTTCTGTGGTAAGTCAACGACATGATTTCCTCTAACCAGTTTGTTCATTCTTTGAACATTCACATGACCAAGACGACGATGCCATAACAATGTGTCGCTTTCCGAGGCTTTATATAACAAACACGACGCAATCACAAGTGAATGTGTACCATTCATGTCTAGTAAATACATGTCTTTGTCTCTCGGTGTTCTTAATAAAATCCATTCTTCAGGTATTACAAAAGCAGGTTTAATATAAGGCATTCTTTATCAGTGAAATTGGTAGAATATTTTTTGTCACAAATTTGAGAGACACTAAGCAAACTATGTTTTAGTTCCTCTACAAAATTAACATCTTCAAAGCTTAATACACTATTAGTCACATTACCTTTCTTTGTGATCTTACCTCCCTTGTCCCCGGCAAATATAACATATCCTCCATTGTATGGTTGTATTTTGTTTAACAGGGATATATTACCAGTCATGTGTCTTGAACAACCACTATCTACATACCAAACACTATTGATAGCTTACCTTAGTTGTTCCTACACAATAGGACAAATTTAATCATTTTTAGGAACCCAAGCCATTGTCATTGAAAATGCATTTTTCAACAACAAAAGGCTCAGGTATTATGCCATTAATTTTCCACCTTTACACTTGTTTGATTGGTGTTATGGTGAAATTGTTTTCATCAACTTGTATTGATTATACATGTGTCTTTTCTTTGTTTAAATCAATTTTATTTTTAGCAAAAACATTCGATTGATATAAGTTTCTTTTAAAATTTGCATTAACAAAGAAACATTTTCTATTTGTTTGTAATTGAATTATGAAACTTTTGTTTGCTTGTCAATTGATGTTGATGACGACAATTTCTAGCCATGTGATTTGGCTTTCCATATACGTAACAACATCTTTTACTATATGCATTTGACATTCTCATGTTTTGCTTGAACTGTTTTGGATAACTTCCATAGTTATCACAGAATCTGGCCTTAGTATGTCCTTGGCCTTTTGATTCTTTCACAGTCTTTCTTTCTTTCCTCACATGTTGTTTATCTTGAGTTAATTTCGGAGGAATTAAGGCATAATTCCTATCTTTTTGATTCATTACAGATGCTGATGTAATATGATTTGTAGCTTTAATCTTATGAATCTTCTGGACTAGATTAGGACCAGTGTCCTTTGAACCTGTTCTACACACATCTTGTTTCACAGTGTTAGCAATAATAGAAGATTTATCTTTAAAGAAACTAGCATTTGTTTCATTAAAAATATGATCCTCATTATTAATGTTGCCTATAGAAATAAATCTGTTCTTGAAATCAGTTTTCAAGTCAGACATAAATGTTGTGACATGTGTATTTTCTTTAATTTTAAAGTTTATTTTTGATTCTCGTTTCTTATCCTTATTTGACAATTTTGCACACTCTTTTGAATCAACTAAAACTTCCACACTTTCATTTAACTTTGATGATGAATTAGAAGATGGTTTTTCATTAAAAATCTTATTTTCTATAAAATCTAATTCATCATCGCTCTCCCATTCTTCAACTAAACCATCTATCTTCACACTTTCTGCAAAAAAATTGTCATTATTAATTTTAATTTCTGTTTTTGTGACAGGGTCAACAGTCAATGAAACATTGACTAAAGGTGTGAAGTTTGATATTGGTTTAAAACCCAAACCATAGGTCTTTTCATCATGAGTTGTGATTGATGAAGACAATGAGGTATAATCATGATTAATTGGTGGTGCAATGTTAGCATATCCCACTCCACTTTTACCACCATTAACCTTTTGTGTCATCTGTGATTTGATTATACCTTCGACCATGTTTGATGAAAGTTCAAATTTTTCAACAACTAATTTAGCAGATAAGAGTTCACTGGTAAGTTTGTTAATTTCTAAAGATAATTCATCATTGTGTTTTGTCAAATCTTTTATGTTACAATCTTTATCATGAAGACTCAGTTTTGATTGGTAAATAGATTTGTTTAAGCCATCTATTTTATCTTTAAAAATTTTCTCATCTGTTTTATATTTACGAGCTTGATATTGAAGTTTTTCAACTTTTAATATCAAACGTTCGTTGTGAACTCTGTATCTTTGTACCTTTTCTTTGCACATATCTGAACAAAGAGAAATATATACCTCATTGGTTTCTTCATTCTTCTTTTTCTCTTCATGGACCACATTCACCATGAAGGCCTTCAATACTTTTGATTCATCTGCTTCAGTTGCTGGAATAATCTCAACAGCACTTTGCTTTTTTGCACATGCAGACACTAGAGCAAGCTCAACAGCTTTAAATGATTCTTCAGTTTGGACTGGAGTAAACTCAACAGTCTTCTCTTTGACCAATTCAACTTTAGCTGGAGTAGACTCAACAGCTTTTTCATCATTTTCAACCACTGCTTCAATTTTCATCTCTTCCTCTTGATCTTTCACTGACTTCTCCACTATTTCTACTTCAATCTTCTCTTCCTCAGCAAACACCCCATCTAATACATATTCAGACACAAATTTAGTAACAAATTGTCTTCAAGAGGCTGTTCAACTGGTTCAATCTCAGCTAATAGTGCAGTAGACAACTTGATGTCAAGAATTTCCATTTGGTCTGACCAATCAAACTCCTTATCAGTCTGAGACACCAAAGCTTTGGTATTGGATGTGGTGGATTGATCTTTCTTAGTTTCAACCTCCACTATCACCAACTTCTTTCCATGATCACTCTGATTAGATCTGGATTCAGGGCATTCTCTGGCAAAATGACCAGGTTTATCACAGTTGTAGCGCCTCAAACTAGACTTATCAAACCCTATTTTGCTGGAGTTGTTCATTCCAAACACCTTCCTTCCAGTTCTCCTAGCAAAGTTCTTAGCTCTATACACCACCATAGCCATTTGGTATTTGATGTCATTCTCTTCAACATCATCAGGATTAACCTGTTGTAGATCATCCACCAAGATGTTGGGCACACTAAGTCTTCCAGCTGAAAATGCTTCATAACTATTCATGAAGGTAGTGAATAATGCTAGGTGTTCTTCAGTGATTTGGATGGTTTGTTTGGTTGGTTGGGATTAACAACAAAAGATTGTTGGGTTGGTTAGGAAGCTTGAATCTGTGGGTAGGTTTGAGGTTGGGATTGAAATTAAGCTTGGACATAAGAATTTTGAGGAGTAGCTTGATATTAGGGCAAGATTTGGTCTTTGATAGTAGGATGAGCTGAAGATGCTGACTGTTGTTGTTGGCATAGTTGTGAGTAGCTGACATAATAGTTTGGGTTACTAGCCATCTTGGCATACAAAGCTGAAGCTTCAGCTCCTATTGAGTTGATGTAGTTTGCAGCCCTCTGCTTATCATCCATATCATAGGATTTAATGGTTGAGATGAGATCACTGAGTGTCAAAGTGAACAGATCCTTGGTTCTCTTAATGGTGGTGTAGTGGTTGTTCCAGCTATATGGTAGAGAATTTAACAACCTTTTGTTAACTGCTATATTCTCCAAAGTAATTCCTGCACTCTTCATTTGGTGACTAGTTTCACGAACCTAGACATCTGAGCCTCCAAAGTTTCACCGAGTATATGATTAAACATATTGAACTCTTGGTTCAACATATCTTTTTTGCTCTCTCTCATATCTTTGTTGCCCATGATTTGTTCCTCCATTGCATCCCATAAATCTTTAGCCTTGGTAAAGTCTTTAAACTTCTGTGCAATCTCAGTAGTGAGTGCCATAGTGATGGCAGCACAGGCTTTGTCATCAAGTTCCTTCTTTTTCATGTCCTCCTCATCCCATAAATGCTTAGGTTTTGGAACCAATTCATTTTTGTCATTTGTATATACCAGAATATATGGACCTTGCTTAATTGATCTCATCATCCGGGGTTCAGTATACATGACATGGTTCTCAAACCTGAACGCCCAATCTGAGTAATCTTCTTTACTATGCAGGCGAGGTGGCTTTGTGCTCGTACCAATCTCATTGTCAAGATTCAGAATGGCAGTGATATGCTTCAGATTAGCCATTTTCTTCACTTAGAAAAATCAGATTCTTCCCAAATTCTTCAAACACAAAGTTCTCGCGCGAATGATCAACTTATCGCGCGAAATCTTCTAGGTTCTCGCGCGAATAATGTAAACTTCTCGCGCGGGAACTTTTGTAACTGAATATTGCGAAAACTCAAAGTTGTCGGGTGAATTGATTCTGTTGTAACAAACTTGGAACCAACTTTTGCGAAATCCTCAACTTCTAGCGTGAAATGTAACTTTTCGCACGAAAAACCAAGTTTTTGCCTGATCTGTTCTCTGTGATTTCGTGTGTTTCAATCTCAAATTTTTACCCAATTGATTAAAGTTTGATTAATTAAGTGTTCAATTAGTGATTTGGGTTCAAATAAGATCCTAATTGTCTCTAATTGATTCAATTAATCTCGTTTTAAGGTTCAAATGGTCACTGAATCAATGAACATCAAATTTAGCAGCTTCAACATCTTCAAACGATCAATCTCAGCAAGAATAAGCAGAAACACTTGAATAACCGATAGTTTAATGTTTAATAGCTTCTTCAAAACACTTCTTCAATCTTCAACTAATCTATCTAGAGCAACAAGGCCCTGATACCAATTGTAAGGATCAGCACATTACAATTAGATCGATCTCGTAATGAATACACAGAATATAGGCATTACGGTAATAAGAATGAGATTGTAGAAATGAAGAACACACGAGTAAATAAATGTCAAAATCAATAGATCTCTGATTCGATTACAGTGCAGTAGTACAAATCAGGAAAATGAAAATATCTCTATCAAAGTGCTAACTATTACAAATCAAAACTTCTATATATAAACAAAAAGAAGTTATCGTGCGAAATCATCAGTTCTCGCGCGACTAGCAGTTGTCGCGCGAGAAGCTGTTTTCGCGTGATAACTCTAGGTTCTCGCATGACTTGATCTTCATCTTCATCTTGATTTGATTTCCCGAGCCTTATAGGTTCAACCTGTACACCACAGAACACCAGAACATGTAGAACCCAAAAACTAAATCAAAGCTCAACACCATATACGGCAGAGACGAAAATCAAAGTGAACACCGATGAGAATCAAAGCCCTGAAAAGAGCTAACAAAAGGAAAAGCCAAACCTTAATAGCGAGAATCCACAGTGAATCCACAATGGCAGAATGAAAGCGGGAACCCAGAAAGAGAAGGCCACCGACCCTTATAAACGAATGTAATCGAAGCACACGTAAGAGACACATGTCCCGAACCCACACCCAATTCAAACCCAAAAAGAAAACCAGGGGAAAAAACCACCGACCAAACATATTAATAGGAATAATAATAATAATTCCATATAACTAGGTAAATTCGATGACTTAAATGGAATAGTGATGCTTGTTTCCATGGGTAACCTAGAATAACAAAATAACATTGAAAGAAAATATTATTTTATAGTATAACCAAATTGTATAACCCTCTTCTAACGAGTTATAGATAATATTGTAACAATGAAAATAATACTATCATTTAAGTTGTTTTTTAAGGAACCGTTTATGTAAAATTTAAACAAAAACAAATTTTATTAATATCAACAATACAATAGAATATAAAACAAAAGCTACAATACTCGTTATAGTTGAATAATAAAAAAAACAAAAGAATGAAAATGAAAAAGATTGAGGATCGTGTTAGATACAGCGCCCTTAAAACTGATTTTGAGGTTCCCAGGAGAACTTGTTTTGTTTCCCAAGGTACAACAGCCGAAGCAGATGCTACTACAGGGATTAATCTAGAACCCAAATTAGATTAAATAACAAAAACCAGAGATGGAAGAAGTTTAGAGAACCTGTTTGCTACAGGTATGAGTTATTGTTGGTGTATTGTCCACTGAGGTACCCTTATTTCAGAGGAATTCGAACTGTAACAGCTCAGTCAGTCATTAATCCGAAATCTTAACCACTCATTAAGTCTTGAATGTTGATTATTTCGGTTTAATGACTTGGTTAAAACCTGTTATCGGTTTTAGTTAAAATTTAACTAAACTATTACAATTCACAGCTGTTTCAAACCGTATGGAATCAGACCACGCACCAAGGTAAGTCCCACCTGACCAGGCCCTCGAACCAACCTTCAAAAATACTAAAGCGGTTCTTAAGCACCACATTGCGCCCACATGCTCACACCGCACGTGTGCGAGTGCGAGTGCGTAAGGGTGCTACGCACCCTTCACGAATTCATTTAGTGTGATACTCTAAGAAACAATATAATCAATAGGTTATAGAATATAAACGACTTGACATTCTATCTTTCTTTCAATATTTGGGATGGCTTCCCATACCATTAATTTTTTTTTATATCAATCTCAACTTGTTAGCATTGATATCACATTCAAGACATTAAATTATCTAAATAAATATTAATAACAATATTAATATTATTAATATCAATATACATTTCCTGATAGTTTTTATAGTTACAAAGAATGGGAATGACTACATTGAAAGCTGCTTTATTAATGTGCATTTATTTTGACCAGTAATAACATATATAAAATTTAAAACCCAACCTAGGCTAGATAAATAAACATATGTTTATAAGAAATAAGAATTTACATATTTTCTTTTAAACTCATCAATTACATATTTGTTCTAGCCTAAAAATTTTATTTCATATTTATTTTCTAAAACATATATATTACATATTTACTCATTGTATTAAAATTAGTTATTGTATGATTATTGTATCTAAATTTTTACCAAATTCTTTTTACACATTTCCATTCCTTAAAACATCAATTACGTAAATACCAAAGTTCGAGTTTTCTATTTAAATAAAATAATAAAATTAGAACTTCAAATACAAAAGTTTAAAACTTTATTTTAAAACAATAATCACTTATAATCAAATTTATATATTCAAATACAAAACATAATTGTCAAAGTTTTAAACAATTATAATAAGAAAACATTAATACGTAAAAATATTTTATTAAAAACAATATAAAATAGTCATTTGATAGTTTATTTTTAATAATATAAATAAATATGTAATATATATGTTTTAGGAAGTAGAAATGTAATTGATTTATGTCTCGAGTAAATATGTAATATATGGTATTAAGCAAAAAAAAATGTAAAAATACCTTTAAGAAGGAAAGCACAATATAAACTAGATACTTCAGGTTGTTTAAGAAAAAGCTAGTTCGAATTTTACACAAAGTAATTAGTGCGTAGGTAGATTTTTCATGACACTATATATAGGAGAATCTAAATTACAGCTATTTGATTATTAATAGGGAAAATATTCATACCATTGTTATTCTAAAGTTCGCCAAAGGGAGATTAGCAAGTATTTTTACTTTTTGTTGCAACTTTTACACTATATTTGATTTTGTTGCGTATATATATTTTGGTAAGGTTAATAAAAGTTATATATAATCTAAAAAGTCTAAAAATAATTTTAGCTTAAGATATGTTTTTCTATTATTTATGAAATAGATGACATTTTTAGTTATTGTGTAAAATAAATCAAGTCATTATGTTTAATACGTTAGTTTATTGTGTTAAATATCAGGTTATTGTGTCAAGTATTTTTGATCATTTGTTGTTTGTATTTATCATTTTATTTATATTTCATATTATTTCGTGTTATTTTTATCATTATTTTATATATTATATAAATTTATTATTATTTTATCCATGTGTTTTACAATTACAAGTAAATAATATTATTATTTCACCCATTTGTTTTCAAAGTTCATAGTTCAAGAAAACAGGATGATTAGCTGAAATACATAATAATGTTATTTTCACCCATGTCACTAGTACAAAAAGAAGTAAATGGGGCGGGTAAAATGGCCTATTTGAACTTTGATTATTAATAGGGAAAATATTCATACCATTGTTATTCTAAAGTTCGCCAAAGGGAGATTAGCAAGTATTTTTACTTTTTGTTGCAACTTTTACACTATATTTGATTTTGTTGCGTATATATATTTTGGTAAGGTTAATAAAAGTTATATATAATCTAAAAAGTCTAAAAATAATTTTAGCTTAAGATATGTTTTTCTATTATTTATGAAATAGATGACATTTTTAGTTATTGTGTAAAATAAATCAAGTCATTATGTTTAATACGTTAGTTTATTGTGTTAAATATCAGGTTATTGTATCAAGTATTTTTGATCATTTGTTGTTTGTATTTATCATTTTATTTTATATTTCATATTATTTCGTGTTATTTTTATCATTATTTTATATATTATATAAATTTATTATTATTTTATCCATGTGTTTTACAATTACAAGTAAATAATATTATTATTTCACCCATTTGTTTTCAAAGTTCATAGTTCAAGAAAACAGGATGATTAGCTGAAATACATAATAATGTTATTTTCACCCATGTCACTAGTACAAAAAGAAGTAAATGGGGCGGGTAAAATGGCCATAAGAGACGGTTTTAAGCCCGCCACATATGACTACGCATCTTATGCTATTTGATTATATGGGGCGGTGTCATAAGGGGTGGTTTTCGAACCCCCCTTATGTATATCAATTGATGCGGCTGTAACCCCCCCCCCCCTTATGCTTAATGCTGGAAAAATTTTTTTTTTTATTATTTAATATCCAAAAATTATTTCCCGGTACAAGTTGCTCAATCAACCAAAATATCACATTGCATATCAAATTTTATATATTAAAGCATCATATATTGTGTATCAAACATTCAAAATCAATTCGGTATACGACATCTAGACAAAAAACACGTATTCTATACTCCAAAAATTCCCAAGATAACATCATTAAGTCTTAACAACATAAACAAATCTAAAATATCACCGGTTCAACTAAAACTCTTGTCGATCACTACCGACATCAATTGTAAGACTAAATCATCAAGCTCTTTCGTTGGAACAATCCCTTGTGTATTTCATAACTAAAAACAAATAGATAAAAAAAGATTGTAAGTATATAATCTAGCGTTATGTTTAATAAATATATAAAAACTTACACGGATGGGTTAATCATGCTGAACATGATTGACAAAAACTTACACGGGGTTTTTTTACAGCTACGACGACACAAGGGTTCTTCACCTGTAACTCAACAATCTAGGGGATGACGGAGCTGGTGGTGGATGCAACATAGTGATGAGTAGCAGTGGTGGATATGTGATGGGATGAGGGGTAATGGTGGTAGAGATGCAACGGGGTGGGTTTGCTGCTGGTGGTGATGCGAAGGGGTGGGGTTGATGTTGGTGGTGATGCAACGGGTGGGGTGGCTGGTGGTGGTGGAGATGCGGCGGGGTGGGGTGGCTGCTGGAAGTGATGCGACCATGTGTTTGGGAGGTCCATGAAATTCAAATGAACGGGTAATGGAATTTTGGTGAAAAGGGGGTTTTGTGGGTTTTTACATGAATAAAAGGGGTGGTTCAAAACCGCACCTAAAGGTATCAAGGTTAGAATACCCGCACCTTAAGTTGGTTTTGAGGGTTTGTAGGACCGGTTAAGGGATGATCAATACAATCAGTCTCATAATGAGGAGAGTGTTAGAACACTTAACAGATCAAATGGGGAATCAGGGTTATGTAAATAATACTAAGAACACAAGTAAATAATGAGACAGAACTAAAATAAGAACAAAGTAATATGGTTTTCAAGGATGTTGTATATTGCTCTCAAGTTCTTTTACAAGTGTTACAAAGCATAAAAAGAAATACAAGGACCTGAGATACCTTATACTACATCCTACAGCCGGCCATACTTTGAAGGCCAGCTGGAAACACTAATCTAGACAACAAGATCAATGAAAAGTCAAAAGGCAGATTGTCTTTTAACTAGCGACTATGACATGTCATAGGTCATATCCTAATATATTATAAAAGGATAAAAGGTACAAAGTAGGAAGTTATAAACTCAAGACCATAATCTACAGTTTACTAAAGCATGGACCTTTTCACCAACTCATGCAAGTTGGTGAGTCTTCAGCGTTGCAGCAGAAAGTAAGTCAGCTTTATAGAACAGTAGATTAGAGAAAGCATGTCCTCTCTGTCTTTGGAAAAAATCAGTCTTCACTTCATTGGCTTCGGAAGACTTTGTCTTTGAAGCTTCAGAGGATTCCATCTTTGACTTTGAAAGATTTGGTCTTTGGCTCCAGAAGATTTTACACTTAGAATACTTTCTGTGATGAGTGTAAAACTTTCGAAGTAACTTTTACCTTGTACATCAGTGCATGCATGCAGGAAGTTCTTGGTTGTTTTGGCTTCTTTGGTTGCATCAGCCTTCTAATATAACCTTACAAACTCTCCCTAGGCTGATGCTTCCAAAATAGAGAAGTTATTCAGATATTGAAAGTCCTTATTAGGATCAAGACCATACCTTTCTTCATTATCTGGTCAGGATCCCTCAGACTCTTATAATACCTTCTCATGTCATAGAGATCATGTAGAGGAAGATCAAGCATGTCCTGCCAGAAATAGACATCTTGGCCTCCTTGATCTTTGATGACATACCATCTATCTGGATTAGCTGTAAAGGTCCAGGAAAAGATGGGTCTTCTAGTTGAAAGTGGCTTTACTTGAGTTAGAGTTGGTTGAGCAGCCTCTTCATGCACTACCTCAGGGTGCTCTGACTCTTCCTGAGGTTTGGAGGTGGATGACTTTGACTTCTTCTTAGGAATACTCTTTATGGGCATCCTTTTCCTCCTCTTTCAAGTCTTTAACTAAGAGGACTAGTCTTCAACACCAGGTTGTTTTGCTGTGTCTCTCTCAGTTGGGTTCTCTTCTCTCACATGTTTAGAAAGAGAGTGAAAAGGACACTACTATGGATCATAAGATGAAGTTGGTTGAAATTCAGCTCTAGGTCCAGGTTGTGTTGTCTCAGGGGTTCAACCTTTACCTAGGTTGAGCTGGACTTGGTGGATAATGCAAGTCAACAAGCTCTCCCTTCTTAATCTTCTGCTTGATCACTCTGATATGCTCATCCATAGTGGATAGAGACATTAGACCAAGCCTCCTTTCGGAGAATCCATACAGCTTCAAGAAGCTCATCATCCTTCGCCTGTCAGCAGACTTCGTGTGGCTCTTTTGGATGATGGCTCTTGACTTTGCAGCTTCTTCCTTTAGTTTTCTCTTAGCAGCCTTTTGTTCCTTGATGACTTGGTGGAAGGATTATGTCCTGGCAATACAAGAAGCAATCATGTGTCTTTACATCAACTACTGAAGCTGAATACATTGCTGTTGTGAGCTACTGTGCTCAACTGCTATGGATTCAGAATCAGATGCTGGACTATGGTTTCAACTTCATGGAGACTCCTATCCACGTAGACAACAAGAGTGCCATTTCTATCACAGAGAATCTGGTCAAGCACTCCAAGACAAATCATATCGACATCAGGTATCATTTCATTAGAGATATTCATGAGAAAATTTTAATTAAGCTAGTCAAAGTGAATTCAAATGAACAATATGCTGACTTGTTCACCAAAGCCTTTGATGAACAAAGATTTAAATACTTAATTACAGCTATTGGGATGATTAACATTGACTAGTTCTTCTCTTTTGAAAAACCTTTTTAAATATGTCTTGTCTATGTTGTCTAAATACAATCTAAGCCCTGTTACAAAAAGGCTTTCTTCAAAAAATATAAGTGTAAATTCTTCCGAAGAGAAATTTACCCTCAGAAGAGATCCTTATCCATCTTCCGAAGGCAAATTCCTCTGCATAAATATTCTCTTTCGAAGACTCTTTAGCCTTGAAAGAAAGTTTGATCTTAGATCAAATCTACTTCCGAAGCTTACTAATCTTCTGTTCTCGGAAGAAGATAGTACTCTTGGAAGCAAATTTGTCATTAAGACATGATTTGCTTTCTGAAGTAAAATGACTTCGGAAGAAAATATTGAGAAACACACATGTTTTCTCCCGGAAGCAACTTTACCTTTGGAAGAAAACTTTTACTGTGTAACAGTAATCTTTGGGCCCCAAAAAGTAAGATTTTATTGTTGGTATATTTTAAATGGTTTATCTTACTGCCCCTGTCAAATCGAAACCCATACAGTCTTTTCACCTTATCGGTGTAGCTTTTTACCCCCCATTTAAAATTACCAACTCTCTTTCTTTACTTTCTTTACCACTGCAAAAAGCCCCAAATTTCCACTATCTTCTTCACTCACTTTTAAATTCCTTCAATCCAATAGTACCTCCTAACAATGGCACTAAATCCCTAACATAATCAGGTCGCTATCCTTGATTCTTCAAAGGATGCTGAATTTAACCCTATTTTTGAATTTTTGTCCCAATCGGCATACTTCACTGCCCTCACTGTTAACCCCACCATCCACTCTAACCATATGGCCGAATTCTAGGCCAATGGTCGAAATGAAACACTAAATGATAAAAGGGTCATCAGATCGAGGGTCTGCGGGCAGGAGATCACCATTGCTGAATCAACCATCAGGGAGCCTGGAGCTTCATGATGAGGGCGCCCATATTGAATTCTCCAAATCTGAGTTGGAAGACACTTATACTTAGATGGGATATGGCGGCGATGTAAGCAAGTCAACAGTCTATAAATTCAACTTCTCCTACAATTGGAAGTTCTTGCTGCACATTGTCCTGTACTGCCTATCCAACAAGTCCGAGGGATGGGATCAAAGCCCATATGATTTGGGCTGCCTAGTCCAGGGTTGCTAAAGGGCCGGTGCTTCAACTATTCACGTTTTGTGCTGAAAAACTTAAGAAGCAATCTCACCCGGGATCCATTCTACATGTATCCCCAGTTCATTCAGCACATAATCAACTATGAGCTGGACCAGAACAGATTACAATGTGCACACATTCTACTGATCCGTCATATGCGGCCTTCCATCTTCAAAACTTTGAAGAAGGTGTCCATTAACTTCACCGGTAGATTTACTGATCTTCTTCCAGGTATGCTCGAGCCAACAGCTCCTGGTGACATCCCTACAAGCCCAGCAGGTGATGAACCCACACCAGACATCACCACTCAAATGCAAATCACTTCTTCCCACCCAATCAAGATTACTTACATAAGACGCCCCAAACGAACCCCTGATCAATCTACTCTGATTGATCTGGTCCCCTCTATTCAAACCAAAAAGGCTCGAGTGGAACTCATGGCTCCCACTCAGCCAGAGGTCCAATGATCCTCCACCACTGACCTCAATGTCAACATTGAGTCTCCTCAGTCTCAACCTGACGAGCCCACAATCCAAGCCTTTAGCCCTCAGGGTGAGTCTCAACACTCCCCTGAGCAGTAAAAAAGGGAAACCAACATCATTGGGTCATCTGCTCTAGCAGAAGAACCTTTAGGTGCTGACCAAGGTCCCGGGTCATTAGAATTAACCTCCCTATTCTTCATTGACCTATTAACCTGACCTGATGAGGACATTATGTTTCATCCGGGACATGATGTTCATCTACCACACCACTCTAAAGATCAACTGAGCCCTAGGGAACCTCTAATGTCTAGCCCACATCAGCTAAACCTAACTGAGGTGAGTCAAACCGGTGTGGAGGTGACTCATGTAGGCTCAGCTGCCACCACTGAGAGTGTTTCACTAACCTCTCAGGACAGTGGTAACATAAATGAGACTGAGTCCACGACAACCTTGCCCCTTGATGACTCTGAAAAAGACATCAGCACGCAAGGGTATCCAGGGTGCCAAGAAACCATTACTGGTGGTGATGATGAACATACTAGGTATGTTATCTTATCTCCTAATGATTCTTCAAAAGAAGATGAGGGTAGTCTGGAACTTATTGTCAGAGACCTGCTTTCTAAAGTCTCAAACCTTGAATTAAAGGTTAATACTTTATAGGACAGGTCTGCCACTCAGCAACTTAAGATAGAAAATCTCAAGGCTAAACTAGCTGAGACATAGATTCAGAAGTCTGTTTGGTATGTACCAATCCAGGTTTCTTTAAGGTCTTCCTCCAACTCATCTACTTCTCAAGATGATTCTACCAAAAAGGGGAGAATGTACAGAAACAAAGACATGAGGAACCCTGCCTTGCCATCACAACAACTTCCCTTGATGCCACATCTTCTTTTTACCCTTCACAGCAACACCCTACAACCATCTTCCCTCAAACAGTTCCCATTACTATTCAAGTGGACCCAAAAATTCTTATAGACCTTAATAGATTTTTAACCACATTTTTTATAAGCTCATCCATTGAACAACCTTCCCCTGATGTAGCTGTTGCCTACTTTAGAGCTGAGGAGCTTCAAAGGCTGAGTGCACCACCTACCTCTGAAAAGGAAGTTGGTCAACCTAAGGTCTTTATTGAACCTGAGATTAACTTCGAAGGGGATATAAAGACTCATCGCCCAGCAACCAATTTGGATAGGATAGGTAGTGTAGTTCTAATTACTTCCGAAGCAGAAATCCAAGCTGCGGAGGGAATAATTGAACTGTCTTCCTTGTCCAATGATCTGTTCATCTCAGAAGCCATTATTGACCTAGCCTCTGAGGTAAACAATGAGGACTTCATTACAACCCCTCTCTCCCATATACCACAAGTTCAAACCCCCTCTCCCCAACTTGAATCCTCTAAACCTGAGTCTCCAAAGGCTAAATCTTCCTCTGATCTTAAAGGGAAGAGGAAGCTCACTGCTGAGGAGCTTCTAGAGGAGGAAAGATTGGAAAAGCTCAAGAAGAAAGGAAGAGTTGATACTAGGAAGCTGTTGGCTGCAAGTAGCAAAGCAGCAGCAACCGCTCAAGAAAGTATCAACAACAAAAAGAGAGTGGAGGTCATTGACAGGCTCATCAGCCTAGGAGTAGCCAATGAAGAAATCCTTCTACTCCCACTTGATGAGCTTGTGAATGTGGAGAAGGCTACCTTGCTGCAAAAGGAAAGAGAGGAAGTAGCAAGGTTGGCCGAACAAGTGGATAAGAAGAAAATGAAGAAGAAGGCTATGAAAAAGGAGAGGATAGAGAGGATAGCATTTCTCTGCTCTAGAGGCTATTCTCAAGAGGAGCTGGCACCTGACTGTTATGATACGATCTTATTTCTTTTCCATAAAGAACAAGGTCAGATCAACAAAGAAAGAAAGAAGGAAGTTAGGGAGAAGCTGAGGAAGAAGAAAAAGAAGAAGGAGGAAGAAGCACAACTTGCTGCTACCAAGAAGAAGGGAGATAAGGAATGGATGTAAACTTATCTCAATGCCCTTGGATTCTCCGGCAGACAAATGGGTCCCATGTCACTGAAGACCCTACAGTGACATGTCAGCGACATCAAGGCTGACATTCGCTTACGAAGAAGGTAGGAGGTAATTAAAACATCAAGTGTTCAGAAGATGGCACCCAAACCAACACCAGCACCCAACCCACAACCTCCATCTACACCTTTTCCCTTCCTCATCAAAACTAAACCAACCACTGAGCCTCACACTCCTAAATCCACACCATCAACATTACCTACACCCTCACCCACTGCTTCCCAACAACCATGACCACTTCCTATCATCAAACCCAAAACACAACCTAGAACTCAATCTCTAACCAAACCATCTTCTGAAACATCTAAGCCCTAACCTTAGAAGAATTCATGGATATCAATAAGAAGCTCATCGATTGCATAATACTGAGTGACATCTCTTGTGAGGAAGAGACAATTAAGCTGAAATATATTGATGGCTCTTCCAGTTCCCTCACAAGAGATGCATTCCTTGATCTGCCTAGGGGAACACTGGACCAAGCTTTCCAACTTCTTGCAATCAATTCAGATGTTGTTACTAAAGAAGAGAAGAAGTTAAGAAGGAGACTGGTGACTCTGCTGGATACTAGGAAGGGAGACAAGCTTTCATCCAAACCCTTCAGTCCTAGAAAACAAATAGTCCAGTGGAGGTTCGATGAACCTTCACACAGCTTTGCTATGGAAAGAGAGAATGGTGAAGTAAACAGGGTTGATAATTCATCTCTATTACACTAGAGTACATTGCATTGAGTTAGCAGAGAAACCATTCTCTGACAGGATCAGTGATCTAAGTTTGATCAATTAGAGTTGAATTGCAGCGGAATTAGAACAAGAATTAGACAAATATAGCAAGAATACAATAGATATTCAATGGAACAGTACACGGTTATAGAGAAAGAGGGTTTTCTGCAAAAGGGATAATATCATTCATGCACAAATGCTTCGGTATGGCGGCCGCTAAGCTTTGCTAAGTTTCGCTATAGCTGCCCACCTTACAATTAGGTCAACATTCCTTATATAGAGGAATGTGACGTCTGCTGATGTCACTTGATAGTGACATCTAACAGAATTATTACAAACAACTGAAAGTAAGCAAACTACTGAGAATGTTCACAACAACTGAGAACATCTCAGAGTATGCTAAGTACAAGATGAAACTAAAACTACTGAAACTACAAGTACTGATTACAAGAAACATAAAACTACTGAAAGGAAACCATCACAACTACTGAAGAGGTCTTCTTCAGCTGTTGTGACAACATCTGAAACTTGGTCTTCAGTCTTTGTCTTCAGCTTTTGTCTTCAGACTTTGTCTTCAGCTCTTGTCTTCAGACTTTGTCTTCAGCTCTTTCACTTCAGACTTTGTCTTCAGCTCTTTCACTTCAGACTTTGTCTTCAGACCTTGTTATCAGTTGATGTCTTCAGCTGTTGCAGACTACTTCAGTTGTTGTAATGTCTGTGGGACTTAAAGGTTTTTCTGATCAGGCTCATTGGTTCTTTTGGTCCAACAAACTCCCCCTGAACCAATGCAGCCAAAACCTTTAAGCTTATTGAGGTCCCACTTATTCTTGGCAGAAATACTCTCTTGATCAGCTTCAGAGATATCAGATAAGCACAGGCCAGGGAACAGGTTTCAGTAGATGTGAATGTCAAAGGATGGAAGGGAACTCTGTCTTGGGGAACTGGACACAGAGCTGTTATCCCAACCATGAAACCTACTTCCCATTGATGAGTCTATAAGACTCTCTGACGTAGGCCTCAAGGAGAACAACTTGTTCCTCCTTAGTGAGTTCTTCTGCTTCTCCTTCGAAGAAGAACTCTGGGCCATAGTACTCTGATAGGTACTTTATGTCTTTCCATTTTTCAACTCAACAGTTGTTATCTCTCTGTAAGCAAATTCATCTGGGTGAGTCCCTTCTAATAACAACTGGAGTTCATTTTTCTTGATCTCTTCAAGCCTCTTGTATAACAACCCCTTCTTGACCATTTTGTTCTCCATTAGAGTTTGAGGGGTCATCTTTGACTTGTAGGCTCTCTTGAAGTCTTCAAGTATCTCCCAGGGTGAGACTACAATGGCCAACATAATAACAGCATCTATGGTCTTTCTCACTTGGCCATTGTATCTACTTGGTATGGATTTCTTATGAATTCTAGAACTAACCCTGGGGTCTGGCCAAATCCTTACTCTCTCCTTTTGATATTGAAAGGTATGCCTGAGAGCATACAGCCTTTGAGCGTGTTTCTTCATGGCTTGTATAGATGATGACTGAGGAAACTCTTTGTCAACCATCTTCAAAAGTTGCTCATCGTGCTGTTTCTGCTGTTCTTCTTCTTCAATCTTAACTTTCACCATTTGCCTCTGAAAGTCTGGTGTGATCATTTGTTGACTTCTGGGCTCAGGTATTTTTAGAACAGCAGAGATTGGCAGACTGTCTTCTTCATCATCTTCTTCTTCTTCTTCCATCCTCAACACCCTTCTCCTCCTTCTGGGTGCATCATTGGATGTGGTTTGAGGTGGTTTTTGGGGTAAGGGAGTTGGTTTTGAGGGTTGAGTTGGTTTAAGTTTAGGTTTAGGGATTGGTTTGGAGAGTTGTGGGGTTGGTTGTTTTTGAGTGGGAGTTTGGGAAGGCTGATCTAGCATTTTTGTGGTAAGTTTGGCTTTGGAAAGCTTGGCCATATCAGTTCTCTTCCCAGCACCTGCTTCATCTAAGGCTTCGATAATCAACCCCTTATTGAATGCTTCAGAAGCACAGATTCTGGTGGTTATTGCCAGAATACTGTCTCTGGTCCATGATTTAATCTCAATTAATGATCTTCCCAAGTATTTTGCAATAAACCTGATCATTATCTCCAACCTCTCCCTTTCCATCACACTGTAACTGGCCCATCTCTCTTGTATCTCTTTAATCTCCAGCCTTCTGATCTCAGTGTCTAATGTAGCTGTATCAAAGCCCTTGTCTGAAGAGTTGGTCTATTATTCTGTCCATTGATCTGCTGTGAGCTTCATCAGCTTCTTTAATCAGATCTTCCAATGATTTCTCTTCATCAGGCTTTTGAGTTTCAGCACTTTTCTTTCTCTTGTATGTGATCAGCTGTTTTTCCTTTTCTAACTCCTTTTCTTTCTCTTGTTGTTTCTCATCTTCCACTCTCTTTCTCTTTCTTTCTTTCACTGCCTTAGACTCCCCCTTTTTGGGTGCATTGGGTTCAGGGGTTTGAATGGCAGAAAGCTTCTTTTGCACAGCATCATCAACAAGTGTTTGTAGATTTGAGGAGATCCTCTCATCAATGGCTTTATGCACAATCTCATTGATGATGGGAGTGATGAGAGGTAAGGAATGTTGAAAGGTAGCAACCATCTGCTCAGAGGGGTTCTGTCCCTGAGAGGTGGTGCCAAAAGCAGTGGCTGGTGGCTCAGTTGAGTGTAGTGGCTGAGTGTTTGGTGAACCTTCAGATGAAGGTGCCATCTGTGGGTTTATTGGGGCAGATGGACTTTGATCCTGAGACATTTTGGCAAGCAGTTCTTTGAGTCTGCTCACCTCAGCCTCAAATTGTGTTATGGGCTAAGACATCAAAGAAAAAGCCCAGGTCATCATCAGTCTTTGCTGAATCACCTGACCTCCTGATTGAATCAGGATGTACATGCCCTGAGTGTAGATCAGTTGTAGCATGTGCCCCTTGTTCTTGGTTCTGGGGACTTCCTGCCTCAGGACTGAGTCCTTCATCGGCAGTTGCCTCTGGTGAGGTCTTAGAGATGTTACCAACTGCATCCTGTTCATTTGCTGAATCAGTAGAAGTGGCAGCCTCACCAGATGTTCTAACCTCCTCCTCTACACGGGGAGATTGAACATTATAACCCCTGTGCTGTGGGTTATCAGCAGCATTTTGGTCCTCTTCCTCAGCTGTTGAGGTTCTCCCCATTGTAATTGGTTTCTGGGGAGGAGGAGAGGAATGCAGCTGACTCAGCACTTGTGCAACTATAATGGTTGGGCTTTGAGGGGCGGTTGCATTTGGAGATAGGTTTGAAGCAGATTGCACCCGGGGTGACTGGTGCTCTTCAATGGTAACCTTCTCAATTGAGATAGGTTCCAGCATTGTGGTATCCCCAATTATGGTTGCATCAGGATCCTGTTGAGAGGATGCCTGAGCGGCTAGGGCTGGTGGAGTCTTTGACACTACTGGGGGGTTAGAACCAGTAAGTGTTTCCTGTATTGGTGGTACAGGGGCATCCTCAGGGGACTCATCTCCCTGAGTAGCCTTTTTGGGCTTTTTGGTGTTGGGTTTGGTGGGGACTTTGGATCTGGAAGTGGAGGCTGTGGGTTCCCGCTGCTTGGGTTTTAGCAGCCGGGCAGCCCCTTTCAGTGTAGGGTCAGAGTTGTGCCTGGAGTATACTTCAGGCAATACAGCCGGAGCAGGGACTCCAAGGCCAACAAGGCCGTCTGATTTTAGCTGATTTAAAATTATGGCCATGAGAAACCTGGGATATAATATCCATCTGTTTGCCACAGGTTTCAAAGCCAGATCCTTTAGTTCCATGAAAACTATCTCAGAAAAATTTAGATTTTGTCGTTCAAAGATAGAGTATAATACCTGTTGCCATCGGGAGGACATCTGATCCCATGAGGAGGTTTTTGATGCAAGGCAGACATTCACCATGTGGAATATAAGACGTTCAGCATCATGGAAGTGCTTCTTCAGAATGGTGGTAGCACTTAAGTCTCCTTCATACCCGTTATTGATGAAAGACATATCAGTTGTGCCTTTCGGGTATTCTGTGACACAGGTGGCATCATGTAGATTTAGGGTTTGTCGAATGATGTCTGGAGTGATGACCACCTGTTTCTGGTTAACCAACGACTGGAGAGTGATTTGGCTATCATTCTCACCAGTTTGCACAGAGACGTTGGTCCAGAATTGGCTTAGGGAATCGGGGTATATGGTAGGATTCAGAAGAAAAGCGGTTCGGTACTGGGAATCTACCATAAGATCGATGGCATTATCAAATTTGTTCCAAAAGGCCGATTTCGAGAGGTAGGCAACACAGTTGTGTCTGGGTTTGAGTTTCATGGTCGCCATTGTTGAGAGAGTGAAGGACATAAAACGGCTAATGAAACGTTTGAAATTAGGTTTAGGTATTTATAGGGTAAGAAAAGGCTGATATAAAACGACTGAAAGTGTTGGTGCTGTCATCAGTTGTTTGAAAACAACTGAAGACCTGGTTTTAACTTTCAGAAGTTGTAACAACTGAAGACTTGGTATTAGTCATCAGTAGTTGTGAAACTACTGAAGACATGGTTTTGGCTTCAGGTGTTGTAAACAACTGAAGATTTGGTGTTAGTCATCAGTAGTTGTAAAACTACTGAAGACATGGTTTTGGCTTCAGTTGTATGAAGTGAAACAGCAGTTGTAGAAACAACTGAAGAGAAAAGTTTCTCATCAGCTGTTGTCGTCAATTCTTAGCTCATCAGCTGTTTCATTCTGACCTCAACACTTATCAGACTTTTTGTCTGATTTTCAGACGTTTCATTGGTCATCAGTACTTATCTGTTATACTGACATCAGTAGTTGTAACTACATCAGTAGTTGTAACCACATCAGTTCTTTTCAACAGATAGAGTACTTCAGTACTTTTAAGTAATTTAGTCTTCAGTAGTTATGAAAACTACTGAGGATAAAAGAACTTATCAGTACTTATTTGTGACAATAGTATACGAATGCTCATCAGTACTTGTTGACTGAGATCATCAGTAGTTGTCACTTATTCTAGCTGCAGCATACCAAGCCTTAACACTAGGTTTTGGAAAGTTGAACTGTCCAAAGGCTTAGTAAATATGTCTGCAAGCTCATCAGCACTAGGAACAAACTTTGGATCAATCAGACCTTTTTCAAAACAATCCCTAATAAAATGGTGTCTGATCTCAATATGTTTGGTCCTAGAGTGCTGGACTGGATTCTTGACAATACAAAGAGCTGAAGCACTATCCATTAGTAATGGAGTCTTAGTCTCTGTAATGCCATAATCCAATAATTGATTCTGAAGCCAGAGTACCTGAGATGTACAACTTGCAGCAGCAATGTACTCGGCTTCAGCAGTGGATGTAGCAACAGATGTTTGTTTCTTACTCTGCCAAGAAACCAAACAGTTGCCTAGGAATTGACATCCACCAGAAGTTGATTTTCTAGTTAATTTACACCCTGCATAGTCACTATCAGAAAAAGCAACTAATTTGCAAGAGTGCCCAGTGGAATACCAAAGACCTAGAGATTGAGTACCTTGCAGATATCTAAAGATCCTCTTGACTGCAATCAAATGAGACTCTTTAGGAGCAGCCTGAAATCTAGCACAAACACAAGTTGCAAACATAATATCTGGTCTAGAAGCTGTTAAGTACATCAAGGACCCAATCATACATCTGTAAAGTGTTTCATCAACAGCTTTACCTTTCTGATCTGCATCCAGTTGTGTGGTGCTGCACATGGGAGTAGAACAGGGCTTACAGTTTTGTAAATCAAACTTTTCCAAAAGACTCTTTGTGTATTTTGACTGATGAATGAAAGTTCCATCAGCCTTTTGTTTGATTTGCAAACCTAGAAAGAACTGTAATTCTCCCATGGCACTCATTTCGAATTTTTGTTGCATCAACTTTGTAAATGCATCACACAACTGTGGATCAGAGGATGCAAAAATAATATCATCAACATAAATTTGAACAAGGAGCTTATGCTGACCCACTTTCTTAATGAACAAAGTTTTATCTATGGAGCCTCTAGTGAAATTATTCTGAAGAAGAAAATTTGACAGTGTTTCATACCAGGCTCTAGGAGCTTGTTTCAACCCATAAAGAGCCTTATCAAGTTTATACACCCAATCAGGATGTTTATTATCCTCAAAACCTGGTGGTTGACACACATAAACCTCTTCTTTTATTTTACCATATAAAAATGCACTTTTGACATCCATTTGAAAAACTTTAAGATTGTGGAATGCAGCATAGGCTAAGAACAATCTAATTGCCTCCAGTCTGGCTACAGGGGCAAAGGTTTCATCATAATCAATACCTTCTTCTTGTGAAAACCCCTGGACAACCAGTCTGGCCTTGTTCTTGACAATTTGCCCATTTTCATCTGTTTTATTCCTAAACACCCATTTAGTGCCTATTGCACACTTACCTGGGGGTAGAGGAACCAGTTCCCACACTTGCTGCTTTTTGAACTGAAGAAGCTCAAGCTGCATGGCATCAACCCATCCATTGTCTCTTAATGCAATATGATAGTTCTTTGGCTCTTGCTGACTGATGAAGAGAGCATAGAAGCAGAAGTTGGACAATTGACTTCTAGTTGAGACACCAGCATTGATATCACCAATGATTTGAGACATTGGGTGATTCTTCAGCTCTTGGTACACTATGAGATCTGTGCAAGTGTTTGTAGCACGCTCAGCAGCAACAGATGTTGATCCAGATTCTTGAAACCAAGTATTAGATGGCAAGTCAAATGAAGTAGAGGATTCAGAAATCTCATCAGCATTTGTTGTGGATGGTGCTACTGAAGCTACAGGAACATCAAGTTTAGTAGACTCAGGCAGTTGATCACTAAACTTGAATAGGTGAGTACTGGGATCATCATCAACATCAGTACCACCAGATGGATGACTAGCTGCAGAAGGTGATGAATTCACATGATCTGCAACAGCTGGAGGCTGATAAGGAACATATTGCAGTATGTCCAGATCAAACAACTCCACAGGGTTTTGGGATTTTGTCCTTAGGAGATTCATTGAACTTCACATGCAAGGTTTCTTCAACCATCTTTGTTCTGCAGTTGAACACTCTGTAAGCCTTGCAAGTGGATGAATACCCAACAAAATACCCTGCATCCACCTTAGAATCAAACTTTTGGAGTTGATCCTTTGTGTTGAGAATGTAACAAGGACACCCAAATGCTCTGAAGAATGAAATTAGAGGAGCCAAATGATGTAGAACTTCATAAGGAGTCTTCATCAACCTCTGATTCACTAAAGCTCTATTTTGCACATAGCATGCTGTGTTGACAGCTTCAGCCCAAAAGGTCAGTGGCAAACCAGAGTCAGCCAACATGGACCTTGCAGCTTCAATTAGGGTCCTGTTCTTTCTCTCCACTACTCCATTTTGTTCTGGAGTCCTTGGGATGCTATACTGCCTCTTGATTCCTTTTGAAAGGTAGAAATCATCAAGTGTATGGTTTCTAAATTCAGTTCCATTATCACTTCTTATACACTTGACTGATAGGGAATACTGCTTCTCAACATACAACACAAAGTTAATAATTGTCTGAGCAGCCTCATCCTTTGAATGCAAGAAGAAGGTCCATACAAATCTGGAGTAATCATCCACAATTACCAGACAGTATTTCTTCTTTGCCATGCTCATTACTCTCACAGGACCAAAGAGATCCATGTGCAGTAATTGCAAGCAGGCAGTGGACTTTGGTTCTTCTATAGGAGGGAATGAAACTTTGTGTTGTTTTCCTTTTAAACAAGCAGTGCAGGTTTCATCACAGTGGAACTCCTTTATTGGTAGACCTCTCACTAAACTATTGTGGATCAGCTGATTCATGTTTTTGAGATTAACATGACCCAGCCTTCTATGCCACAGTTTAGATTCCTGAGGAGAGGCCTTGGAGAACAGGCAAGGATGACCTTTTAAATCAATCTTCTTTGACAAATCCAAGGCATATACTCTTCCTATCCTGTTGGCCTTCAGGAGAGTATGTTCATCCAATACCTTGTCAATCAGCCTCAGAACTTTGGAAGACAGAATCCGGCAGTTCTGGCTTGTGAAAAGTGCAACATGCCCTTTATCACACATCTGACTGACACTCAGTAGATTATACTTGAGATTCTCCACATGGTTAACATCATCAAATCTGATTTCTCCATTTGACACAAATCCTTTCCCGATGATGTAACCCTTAGCATCATTTCCAAATGAGACAAATCCCTTCTTTCCTTGAGAGTAGTCATTAAGAAGAGAACTGCTCCCAGTCATATGCATAGATCCTCCACTGTCTACATACCAGATGCTTCTTTGGCATGCTGAAGAACCCTGCATTTATCATAAGAAACTAGTTAGCTTTAGAGACCCAAACCTTTTGGTTTTGGGTCTGTTTTCATCAACAGATTTAACCATAACTTGTTTCTCATGATTAACAGCTGATGAAGGTGGAGATGGTGCTGAAATGGATTTCTTAGATTTGGGCTTGGATTTCCTTTTCAGTGGTTTGATCACAGGTGCATCTAGTTGGTTAACTCTCCCCAACAAATGCTGAACCATCATAACAAGTTGTGTCTGATTTGTTGCTAAAGCCTTCAGCTCATTTGACACATCAGTACTTGTTTTTGATGAGTTCCTGTGACCCACCATTTCCTCCTTCTTGAAATTCACAGACTTAGTCTGATGTTTATCATGAGGAACACTATCAGCTGTTTTCTGATAAACCCCATCCTTCTTTTTGGATTTTGGTGAGGCCTTGGGTTTATCAGTTTGAGATGACTGTGGTACAAACTTGGTCTCAAACTCATTTTTCATTTTATTAATCTCTTCTTTAATGAGCTTATCTCTGTTGAGTTTGGAACCCTTTTTGTACCAGCATTCATCAGATAGATGATTGAATTTACCACATATTTCACATGGCTTATTCTTCATCTTGGATTGATCAACTGCTGAAGTGGAAACTACTGAAGGTGTGATCTTCAGTACTTTCCTCCTTTCAGTACTTGTGTTAAGTACTGAAGGATCGGTAACAACTGAAGACTTGTTCTTCAGCTGTTCTCTATCCGTCCTGAAAGACCGTATGATAGATTCCTCAGCAGTTGTTAATCCTTTTATTTCAGCAGATTTGAAATGCTTTTCAGATGTTGTGACTTGCCCTTCAGTACTTGGAGTACTTTGAGGGACAACATCTGAATTGCTCAGCTTCATGTGTTTATCAGCATTTAAACCATCAGGCAATTGATTTGCTGAGATCTTAACACTGACTTCATCCTCTAATTTTGTATTATCATTTGAGGATGAATCACATGATGATGTGGTTTGGAAATTACTTTCACCTTCAGATTTTACTATTGATTTTGAAGTAAAATCAGTAGGTGGTGCAGTATGATTGTAACCTATTCCAAACTTCACATTTGAAGCTGTTTGCTTGCTGAGAAGCATTTCAAATCCCTTGCAGGATGTTACCCAGCGGTCACACTCAACTTGGGTAGCTGCAAGTGTCTCTTTGAGACTTCTGTGGTTCTCAAGTATGACCTCTACCTTAGCCTTTTCATCATTAAGTTGGCATTTAAGCTTGTAAATCTCATCATCTTTGTCATTAAGAGCAGACTCATACTCAGCTTTTCTTTTGGAAATAGTTTTCTCAAGCTCAAGATTTTGATTGATTAAAGCTACATTTGCCTCTCTAATAGAGACAAAGGCAGCTATGCATGATTCAGAACATAACTTGGCTTTAGCCTCAGAAGATACCTGGGTTACCTGTGAAGATGATGCATTGGAGCAGGAACCCTCAGTAGACTCCAGGGCCATGAGAGCAAGATTCCCAAAAGGATGTTCACCACCATGTTGACCAGCACCAGCAAATAATTGCTCATTGAAACCAGAAAGATCATCTGGTGAGCTGCTCCAGTCAACAACTCCTGGTGTGAAGAAGCTGTGATGAGGTTGAGATTGTGATGGAGATGGTTGAGGCTCAGGTAGGGCTTGAGGTTGTTGTGCTATAGGAACTTGAACTGGATTTGGCTGTGGCATGTAATAGCAGGGATATGGATATGGCATTGGACCCTGAGGGACAAAATATGCAGGAGATTGAGGTTGTGAGTGATGACCAGAACTAGCAGGATGTTGCCCTTTGTTTTGTGAACTATTGCTTGGAAAGGTCACAAAGGGTGCAGAGGAGTTAGATCCAGTTGATCTACACTCTCTTGCAAAGTGCCCAAGCCTGTGGCATTTGTGACACCTCAACTTACTCTTGTCAAAACCAACTTTGGTTTTGCCAGAGAGTCCTGGAAATTTCCTACCAGTTCTCTTGTAGAACTTTTGAGATCTGATATTGATCAAGGCCATTTGGCTCAAAATATCCATCTCTTCTAAATCATCATCAGCAATACCCATCAAATCATCCATGATAAAGCATAAATTATCACTATTACACCCAGAATGACTGTCAACACCAACAAATGCATGATCAGAACTGTTTGAAGAGAAATCTATATGCTCATCATAATGGCTTTCTGATCCAGCATATTCTGACTCATGACCGACCAAGGCAGTGTTCCCTGGTACAAAGTCATCAGTGAGCTTTCCTGATGATGCCAGTTTCCTTTTCTGCTCTATCTCTCTTTCAAATGTAAGCAGTTTCCCATGGAGTTGGGTGAGAGATAGGCTATCCAGATTTGCACTGGAGCGTAGGACAATGGTGTATGTGTCCCATCTCTCAGGCAGTGATCTGAGGAATCTGTTGTTCATCTGGCTGTTAGTATACTCATGCTTGACCATTTTCAGCTCAGAGATCAAGCAGGAGAAACGCTCAAACTGTTGAGTCAGTGTCTCACCCTTCCTATGAGAGAATGTCTCATATTGTTGGGCGAGGATTTCTCTGTTGTTTGCTAAGACCTCATCAGTTCCTCCGAATTGTTCCTTCAAAGCATTCCAGAGGTCATGAGCAGTTTCATGATGCATAAGCCCAGAATAGATTTCATTAGGCAGTGCCATGGCCAGAATTCCATGGGCTTTAGCATCAATCTCAAACAGTTTACGATCTTCATCTGAGTATTGCTCCTTCTTCTTCGGAACCATTTGGTTGGTCTCCGGATTGTTCACCATAGGCTTGTGTGGACCGTGAACCACAGATGTCCAACAACCTGAACTGTTAACAGACAGGTGATGGAGCATTCTTCGTTGCCATATGTTATACTCACTCCTAACCAGCATCGGAGGCTTGGTTGAGGAGCCAGTATTGTGAGGGTCATTAGAAGGAGTAGTCATTCTCAGATTCAAACCAATTCAATCAAGTTTCAACAGATTTAGCACAAAAACACAACAAACTCAATATGAACCAAGAAGAAACTCAAATTGACTAACCAGAAGCAGCAGAAGACCAATCTCTATAACCAATTCTTGCAAATATGCTAATTCGATCAAACTTTAGATATCGAAATAGCAGTTTCAATGATCAATTGTTAAACCGATCAATGATTAACCTGCTCTGATACCATTTGACAGGATCAGTGATCTAAGTTTGATCAATTAGAGTTGAATGCAGCGGAATTAGAACAAGAATTAGACAAATATAGCAAGAACACAATAGATATTCAATGGAACAGTACACGGTTATAGAGAAAGAGGGTTTTCTGCAAAAGGGATAATATCATTCATGCACAAATGCTTCGGTATGGCGGCCGCTAAGCTTGCAAAGTTTCGCTATAGCTGCCCACCTTACAATTAGGTCAACATTCCTTATATAAGGAATGTGACGTCTGCTGATGTCACTTGATAGTGACATCTAACAGAATTATTACAAACAACTGAAAGTAAGCAAACTACTGAGAATGTTCACAACAACTGAGAACATCTCAGAGTATGCTAAGTACAAGATGAAACTAAAACTACTGAAACTACAAGTACTGATTACAAGAAACATAAAACTACTGAAAGGAAACCATCACAACTACTGAAGAGGTCTTCTTCACTGTTGTGACAACATCTGAAACTTGGTCTTCAGTCTTTGTCTTCAGCTTTTGTCTTCAGACTTTGTCTTCAGCTCTTGTCTTCAGACTTTGTCTTCAGCTCTTTCACTTCAGACTTTGTCTTCAGCTCTTTCCACTTCAGACTTTGTCTTCAGACCTTGTTATCAGTTGATGTCTTCAGCTGTTGCAGACTACTTCAGTTGTTGTAATGTCTGTGGGACTTAAAGGTTTTTCTGATCAGGCTCATTGGTTCTTTTGGTCCAACATTCTCCAAACCCTCCAACTCTCAGGTTGTTACTCATATCAAAAATCATTTGAGCAGTCTTCATCTGGCTGAGCTTACAAAGAAAGCCAAGACTGAAGAAGAGTTGAAAAAGAGAGAAAAGGATGAGGAAGAAGGTACAACTATAAAAGGAAAAACATTCCTTCAGATGGTTGAAGGATCAACTTCTAATCCTATAGTTAGATGGAAATATGACTACAATTCCCATCAACTAACTCTCTTCAGAGGGACGAAGCAAAGGGTGCATGTCATTCAGAACAACAGACTTGATCTATTATCTACGAATGACTTATACAAGCTCATCACCATCACATCAGGGAAGAACAATGAAACAGACAAATATCTTCTTTCCCTAGTGTTAAAAACCTTAAGGAGTAGAAGGAAGTGAAGTTTTGGTGCCTAGGGGGAGTTTGTTGGATCATATGAGGCTGTTGCAACCAAAACAACACTTAGAACATTTTGAAGTACAATTGAAGAAGTCTTCAAAGACAAAGCTGCTCTTCCAAAGACAAGTTGAAGATCTTCCGAAGCTTAAGTATGAAGAATTTCCGAAAGGAAAACTAAGTCTTCCGAGTCGAAGTAGTTTTCCTTCCGAAGTATATGAAGAACTTCTGAAGGTAGAACCAAGTCTTCCAAGACCAAGTAATCCTCCTTCTGGAGCAATCACACTTAGAAGATCCAAGACAAAGTCTTCCAAAGAATAAAGTCATGAAGACTTGCAGAAGACTCGGAAGCAGTTGATTCTTCCGAAGTATAAATGGCCTCGGAAGAACTAATTCTTCCGAAGCCATTTGCCTTCGAAAGAATCAACTATGAACCAGTGAACATAAGTATGGGTTGTCTGACATCCAGTGCAAACTCAAATATACTGCATGGCGTCTTTCCACGCCCATGTAGTTGACCATACTTTAATCCACCATTCACCTTTATCAGTTAGTACAGTTACCATACTTAGTTGGTGACAAAAGGTAAGTTATGGACCTGTCATGACCACCTAATCTAGGATAGTATTTTATCTTAGATACTTTACTTCTAGCAATGTAGTATTTGTCTAGTGGTAAATTCCAGCTGGTTTTCCAAGTATAACCGGCTGTAGATAGTAGTATATATAGTTTCTCATTGTAACTTAAGTAACAATACTTGTAAAAGTTTTGTAATACTGAGTTGAAAAATAATATATACAAGTATCTTGAAAACCATTCTCTTGTTCATTAACTTATTATATTATTGTCAACTTAGTTAAAGATTCTGCTTCATCAACCGAGTGAGTTAAAGTGAGTTTGAGAGATAAAACTTGTGTTGAGAGACCAACACCGATCCTGCACATTAGACCAAGCCTCCCTTTGGAAAATCCATACAGCTTCAAGAAGCTCATTATCCTTTGTCTGTCAGCAGACTTTTTGTGGCTCTTTTGGATGATGGCTCTTGACTTTGCAGCTTCTTCCCTTAGTTTTCTCTTAGCAGCCTTTTGTTCCTTGATGACTTGTTGCTCCAACTACTTGAGATACTCAAATTCAACATACTCATATGATAAGGGAAGAAGTGCAGATGCCTGATAGAGTCCTGTGGCACTCAGGTAGTTAATCATGTTCAGTCTATCAGCTTTCTAAGGTTGTTCAGTTGCCACAGCCTCTGTCTCAGGACTTTCTTGAACTAGAGAGAGGGTAGGAGCATGCTTGTAGAGCCATTTCTGTCTCCTTTCTTCCATGTTTTTTAGGAGTATGCTGTATCCTCTGCCTCCTTCCTCTCCATGGATAATTCCTTATCAGTCAGTTCATTCAGTTCATCTATAGGGAGAAAGAGTAGTTCTTCCACATTGTAGTTTCTGGTCCCTAAGTAGTTTATCTTGGCTGCCCTCAACTCATCATCCTGAGTATTTGGCCTGGGGCAGCCCTGATGGCAGCTTCCATGAAGCCTGGAGACCCTTTTGAACTTTCTCCCCTTAGCTTCCTCTTCCTCTCTCTTTCCTCCTCCTCAATCTCCTCAGAAGTCAGTTTCCTTTTCCCTTTGTTACTCACAGGCCTTGGTGACTTAGGGTGGAGAGAGCTTTGGCCTTCATTGCTTGATTCAGCAGTCAAGCTCTAGCCAGAGAGAGGTTGTGAAGCACCTTCACCAGCTGGTACCTCACTAAGAGTAGAGGATGTTGAAGTTGTTCATATGACAAGGTTCATAGGTTCTATCACTGGGACTTTAGTCAAGGTTTCCCCTTTAAAGCTAATCTTAGGGTCCACCTTAACATCCAGTTGACCAATGACATTGCCTGGTTGACTTTGTCTTCTTCTATATCTGAACTCTTCAACAATCCTATCTTGAATCCTCTAAGCCAGTCTGTCAGCTTGCCTATGTTGACTTGGGTTGGCAAGTGACATATGGACTAGAGGAAGACTGTCATAGTAGTTTAAGGTCTGAAAGTTAAAGACCTCTTGCTACCCCTGAAATCTATGCAGTATCAGGGCTCTTCTATCAGCATCATACCTCCACCCAATCAGCTGCATAGAATAGGAATGACATAGCCCTTGGTATACCCTCCTCAAACAAACTTTGTATGAGTAAGTCCACATCCATGTAGAATTTAGGAGGTTGTTGAGTATGGACAATTGCAAGTAAGGGTGGTGAATCCTCAAAGTCCATACTCTTTGAAGAAATCCTAGGTTCTGTGATTGTTTGGACTTTCTCCCCCTTTTTGGTAGCATCACCTTCTTGCATAAGTGAGCTTAGGGTTGGGTCGGTCACATCCACAGGTTCTTATGGACCTGATTGAGTTCCCCTGAGTGGTCTCTCAGCTAACTTGTCCTTGAGATCAGTGATCTTAAGTTGCTGGTCATTGACCCTCCTTTGTAAGATAGTCACCGGAGATTCCAGATGACTTATCTTTAAGACTAAATAGGTGCATGTTTTTATCAATTTTTGCACCTTTTTTAAGACTCCCCTCATCTTCATCAGAAGAATCATGGGGAGATAAGAGAATAGGACCAAGGTCTTCTTCCTCATCACCAGCACTTTGTTCTTGGCTGCTGGATTTCCCCTGCATCATGACAACCTCAAGTGAAGTATCAAGAGGCTGGGTTTCCATGGTTGAGGTCTGAATAATGTAATCACTTGCTGAAGTGAGAGCATCTTCCATATGGACCTCCTAAATAGGTTCAGGGAGATCCACCTTAGTAGTAGGTGGATGATATGGGCTAGACATAGGAGAAACATGAGTACTCATCTCTCCTTGAGTAGGGGTGGAGAAAAGAGACTCATGATACTCACTGAATCCCATGTCTACATCATTATAGAATTAAAGGTTTAGGATTGGTTGATTTAGATCAAGAGGTTGGGGATGGTAACTGTCCCCTAAAGGTTGTTCACTAGAGTTTTGAGACTCTGAGTTAAAGCTTAAGGCTTGGGGGTTGTGAGCTCATCAGGCTAAGCATAAGGAACCTCAGCACTGATTATTGGTGAGATGGAAGTGGTTTGCTCCTCAGGAGAAGTGGGAGCTCCAGTGTCCACTTCCTCTTGTATGGGTGATGATATAGGGGCCTGCATAAACTGAGTAGCATGTGCAGGGGTTTGTTTGGATTTTCTTTGGTAGGTGATGGTTATTTTTGGCTGTATTAGTAGTTGAGAAGTAGAAGGTGTGGGTTCAACACTAGCTGGTACTGCTAGGTTGTCACCTTGAGCAATGAGCTCTAACATTTTTGGGACAAGGGTTGTTCTACCCCTGAGAAGCCAGCAGTTGGCTTCCTCATAGTCTTGAAGATGTCAGGCTTCATCTGTCCTATTTGGAAACCCAAGCCTCATTGGTCTTGAGCTTATCAAAGTGATTTGAAGATAATGTAACAGTAAGTGATCCTATGTTCAAGCTTTGAGGATCATTAGTTGTTGTTGATGAAGAACTTTCAGTCACTTGGTCTTCCTTCATCTTCCACACCATCTTTGAAATATTAGACTTGACCTTCAATACTTTAAAAGTTTTTGACAACTTCGGAAGTTTTGGAGACTGGACCTTCAAAAGATCTTGCTTTCAATGCAGCAGGCTTCAGTACTTCGGAAGCATTCATTTCTTTCAAGACCAAATTTACTTCTGAATGCAAGTTTTCACTTGTCTTCTTGGAGCTTTCGTAGGGAAAATATTTTCCTTCCGAAGCTAGCTTTCCTTTCTTCTTCTTAGAAGTTTTCTTTTTGATAATATGGACAGTACTTTTAGGATTATAGATGCAATCCTTAGCAAAATAGGAAGTACTACCACACATGATGCAATCCATTTGCTTCCTTCTAAAAGTCTTCTTTTGAGAGAAAGACTGAACTTGATCACTTTCCACCTCCATCTTCATCTTCACAGATGATGCAGGCTATGTAGTAGCGGTGCACAGCTGATCAGCCTTCTTCTCTTTGCTGGAATGAGTTGAACATGAACTAGAACTCCTGGTACTAGAGTTCATAGTTGAGTCTTCAGCCTTTACCACTTCAAATCCTGTAAAGATAAACACTTGTTTCTCCTTAGAGTTGAAAGTGGCCTTGATATCTTGTTCCTTCTTTGATTTCCATATGGCTTTTCTGATCAAGTTCTTCCTTTTAGACTTGGTCATCTCAGATTCTTTTCTCTCCTAAGGAGAATAGTAACCCTTCTTAGGATGATCTTCTTTACTCTTCTCATAATCATCCTTCACTATCTCTTCTTCAACCTCTTCATCTATAGGGTCTTTGAGGGAAAGCTCATCTTCATAAGTTCCACACCTTAGAGATCTTACAGACAATAGAGTGTGTGGAGGAGCTATCTCAGTAGATCCCAGTCCCTGCTTATTCTGATAACAAACTTTTGCATGCAAGGATGAGGATATCATGTTCTTGAAGGTCTCTTCTTCAAGAACATACTTTTCTGCCCTGGCTTTGCTGATCACAAGCTCAGCCTGCCATTCAGTTAACTTAGTGATGAGATCTTTTATCTGAGTCCTGTAGTTGGTATGTTCATGCTTAAGAGTTGAATTGGTTTTCTCTAAATCTTCTATTTTAAGTTTGTAATCATTTTAAGCTCTTTTGAAATCGGCTTTTAAGATGTTTAAGGACTCAAGATCAAATCTCATTTCTAAGTTATAGGACCTATATCTGTTAACTTTAGCAATACATTTAGGTGTACAAAGATGTTCCAATACCTTGGCTTCTTCATGATCTACCATCAGTGCTTGGTTTGGAGATGCATCCTTAACCTGAAAGCTCCAGTCAAAGCCTTCTTTTTCAACAGCAACTGCAGCTTGCTGCTTGGGCTTCTCATTCTCTGGAACTCCATTAGTGTAGTTTGGTCTAGTTTGTGCTTGGCCACCACTTGTTCTTAGTGCATTGCACTCTCTAACAAAGTGTCCTATTTTGTTACAGTTATAACACTTCAATTTGCTTTTATCCAGCCTAAACTTTCCACTGGTTGCATTGGTAGGAAACTTCCTCCCTGTCCTCTTGTAAAACTTCTTGGCTTTGTGAGTGAGAAGAGCCATCTTCTGGATTATTTCCATATACTCCAGATCATCTAGATGGATGCAGTCCAGGTCTTCAAGGTTAAAGAGAAAGTTTCTTATGCTTTCATCAGTAGACACAAAGACGTGTGAAGAGCTTGTCCCTTGGAATGGGCTTCCTTGGATATAGCTCTCTCTTGGTGTCTCCGGGAAGGTGATAGAAGGACCCTTTTGTGAGTTGTCAGGGTAGCAGAAGAGATGATGTTATGGTTCTCTGCAATTCCTTTCAACCACATGAAGGGCTGAACTCTGCTGATTGTTGGAGTTACCAGATGGATTTTGCATGTTCATCTCCATCTGGTAGCCACTGAGGATACCATACAACTCACTGAGAATAAGGTTCTTGAGGTTCTCAGTCCTCTTAATGACCACACAATAGTATGTCCATTGTCTGGGAAGAGAGGACATGAACTTTCTTGTATTGTCCCTATTCTTAAGAGTTACTCCAACATCCATTAGAGAATCCACAATCTCAACATACCTGAAGTATTGTTGAGTCATGGTTTCACCTGCCTTAAAGGTGAAGTTCTCAAATTGCTGCTTCAAGAGGTCCTTCTTGTTCTCTTTTGCTTCATTTGACCCCTCATACACAAGCTTCAGTGCAACCCATAGCTGCTTGGCAGTCTTGCACTTTTTGAAGCCTTTGTAGATAGAGTTTGGAAGAGCGGTTTGGAGGGCGGTCATGGCCTTCTGATCTATGTCTATCTTCTTTCAGTCTTCTTCAGAATAATCAACCACTTCCTTTGGTATCATACTGTGACGACTCAAAAATAAAGGTTAGACAAATTAAAATACTAAGAAATATTATACGTTAGTATTATATATATATATATATTAAAATTTTCAAAGATGACTTTATTTGATAAAATTTTTATCTATATGATTTAGCATGTATAAATATGTGTATATGTTCCATAAACTTGCATGTATGTATAATCATTTACGTGTGCATGTATGTAAACTTTTGTGAATTTTGTAAGTTATTAACTCATACATGTAAAATACCAAATCATAATGTTTTATAATTTCGTGTACACGTTCAATATCTTCAGTGATTGGCACGGCTATATAGGGGAGCTGTGTATATGGGTGGTTATTGATCTAGCAGACTTCAGCCTTTTCGTGGATGTTCATGTCCACTACTAGCTGAAGATAAATGAAATGATAAAGATGTGTACTATGAATAGGATTACTAATGTAAAAGTCTAAGTTATAGACTCAGTTTTGTATAATGTAATCCTGCAAAATATGACTAATGGAAGAATGTTATTTAGTTAAATTGTTGTGATTGTATATTTTTGTAATCAATGTGTTTTGAGCCAATAGTCACACCAAAGCATTTCACGCTTCCGTCAGGATGTGACAGTTTGGTATCATAGCCATTGGTTATAGAGAATTAGGTATTATTAGTAAATGCCTAGACTATAACCAGAAGCTCATATGATAATAATTTATCAGCATGGTTAAAACACATATATATTTTTCATCATGACTTTATGTGAACATGACTATGCCTAGACAATAATAAAATTGCATGCATGAGATGTATATGACTAATGTGTGAATGTGAGATTTTGTTAATTTATTTGACTATTGATAGTATAAATTGAAATTTTGAAAAAAATTTTGCAGTATGAGTACGAGTAATTCTAATAGCTACTATAATGAAACTGAACATTCAGAACCTAGCAACCATAAAGAAACAACACCAGAAATAGAACCTCAGAACAACATAGAAATATCTCAACCAGGGACCCAGGCCAATATAAAGCCAAAGTTTTTCATCTGACGTGCACCAGTAACAATGGGAGGTTATACAATTATGACCCCAAGAAAGAGTGTACGACGTGATAAGAAGATTTCAACTAAAGAAAACCAAAACCCAGAAACCCTTTCCCCAACATTTGATATAACACCCGCAAATCAACCTGATAATTCAGAAAGTGAAGAAAGAGGAATTAAGAGGCAAAGGTTGGAAGAATGTCAGATGGAAACTACCAACCAAATTCTTAAGAAAGTTAAGAAGATATAACGAGAAATTCGGGTGCTTCAAGCAGATGTCAAGGAAGTGAAGGAAGAAAGCAAAAGTACCTTCACTAAGATATGGAACTGGGGTTGGGGAAATTAGAAATATAGGAAACCTTATCTGTTATGTGACTACTTTAAATATGTAGAATAAGAATATAATAAAATATTTTGTTTATGACTCTTTAATATTATGATATAGTGTGAGTAAAATTATGTAATATTAGTATAATTGGTATATAGTGAAATATGTCGCCAAGGAGAGATACTCAAGCTGTACGAAGAACTTCACGTGTTGGACGACCAAGAACTAGGGTGGGAGAAGAAGCTCCGACAGTGAATATCGCCGTAAATGAGAATGAGAGGATTTCTCAAATAGTGACTCAACAATTGGAAGATGCCCAACGGATTAGAAAGTCACGAGAAAGAGATTGTAGATGGAGTTAGAAAAGGTGTTCTTATAAGACTTTTATGTCTTGTAAACCCCGAGACTTTGATGGAAAAGGTGGAGCAGTGCAACCGTTACGTTGGTTAGAGGAAAGGGAGTCAGTTTTAAATATCAGTGATTGTGCTGATAATTGCAAAACTAGGTTTGCTTCACATCCGCTTAAAGGAGAAGCACAGTCTTGGTGGAAAATGGAAATCCAAACAAAAGGAAGGAATGTTATGAACCGGTTAAGTTGGGAAGAATTTAGAAACTTAGTTATTGAGAAATACTGTCCTTATAATGAGATAGAAAAGATAGAAGCAGAATTTTTTGCACTAGAAATAAAGAGTGCTGCACATCAGAAGTATACAGACAGATATAACGAGCTATCTAGATTGGTGCCACATCTAGTGACGCCAAAAACTAAAAGGATAGGAAGATATATCTGGGGATTAGTACCACAAATAAGAGGAATGGTTAAGACTGCAATGCCAAAGACTTTTCAGGATGCTGTAACCTTATCAGGAAGATTGACCGATGAGATGATAAGGAACGGATCATTAACCGATCCGAAGGTAGGAGAGAAAAGGAAATGGAACAACAACAACACATGAAGGAAATTTGGAGGAAACTGGAATAAGAAGGTAAACGATAACCCAGAAAGAAACTTTATAGGAATCGCACTGGAAAGAAGGCCACAGATAGAAAGTCAACCATGGTGCAATGCCTGCAAAAGGTACCATGATGGGAAATGTATGCTGGTAATCTGTTATAATTGCAAGAAGAAGGGACATACATCAAGAGAATGTAAGGGACCTACAAATCCTAAACCAGTATGTTACCAGTATGGAAAAGAGAATCACCTTCGCAGTGGATGCCCGAAACTAAAAATGAAAACTCCAAGGAATCCCAACAATGCGCATGGTCGTACATTTGTACTTCAAGCTAAAGAAGCGCGACAGGAACCAGAAGTGGTGACGGGTACGTTCCTTATTAATGATCAGTACGCAACTGTGTTATTTGATACGGGATCAACCCGAAGTTTTGTTTCAAATATATTCAAACCCTTACTTAGATTAACATCAGAGAAATTGAAAAATAAATATACGATAGAACTAGCTGATGGAAATATGATAGAGGCCAGTGAAGTTATTCCTAATTGTACTTTGAACTTAGATAATCATTGCTTTGCCATAGATCTGATCCCTATTGAATTAGGAGGCTTTAATATTGTTGTGGGTATGGATTGGTTAAGTAAGAATCAGGCAGAAATTATTTGTGGAAAGAAAATGATTAAAATTCCTTTGATTAAAGATAATAGAATTCTTTTCATATATGGTGAGAAACCTAGCGGTGCTATAAAGATAGTCTCTTGTATGAAGGCTCAGAAATATTTGAAAAAGAAATATTTAGCATTTCTGGCCCATGTAGTTGATATGGAACCGGTTAAGAATAACTTAGAAGATGATCCTATTATTAGAGAATATCCAGAAGTATTTCCTGATAAGTTACCAGGATCGCCGCCCCCTCGTCAAGTAGAATTCAAAATTGCATTAGTATCAGGGACTACACCTATTGCCAAATCTCCATATCAGTTGGCACCATCAGAAATAAAGGAATTGATGAATCAATTACAGGAGCAGTTGGATAACGGATTGATACGTCCTAGTGTTTCACCATGGGGAGCTCCAGTCTTGTTCGTGAAGAAGAAAGACGGAATCTTTAAGATGTGCATTAACTATAGAGAACCCAATAAAGTAACCATTAAGCATAGATATCCTCTCCCTCGAATAGATTATTTAATCAATTGCAATGATCGAGTTACTTTTTAAAAACTGACCTGAGGTCAGGATATCATCAGTTAAGAGTACAAGATGAAGATGTACCTAAAACTGCATTTAGAACTCGATATGGTCATTATGAGTTTCTTGTAATGCCATTTGGGTTAACTAATGCTCCAGCAGTATTTTTGGATTTAATGAATAGGGTGTGCAAACCTTACTTGGACAAATTTGTTATAGTTTTTATAGATGATATTTTAATCTATTCTAAATTTAAGAAAGAACATGAGAAGCATCTAAGGCTAAATTTATGTAGTGCTCCTATTTTAGCTCTTCCAGATGGTACTGATGATTTTGTAGTATATTGTGACGCATCATATCAAGGTTACGGATGTGTTCTAATGCAACGAGATAAAGTAATTGCATATGTATCTAGACAAATTAGAGGGAGTGAACGGAATTATACTACTCATGACTTGGAATTAGGAGCAGTAGTATTTGCACTTAAAATTTAGAGACATTATCTATCTGGAACCAAGTGCATAATTTATACAGACCATAAAAGTTTGCAACATATATTCGATCAAAAGATGTTGAATATGAGACAGAGAAGATGTAGTGGAAGGTGCCTTAAGTTGGAAGGAAAGAATTAAGCCATTACGAGTTCGTGCTATGAGAATGGAGTCACACTCGGATTTAATGAGTCAAATTCGAGAAGCCCAAAAAAAAGATGAATTGAAAAATGTGATGGGGCAGAACGAGCAACTAGAAGCTACGTCAGATGGAATCCTGCGATTTAGAGGAAGAATTTGGATTCCTGATAATAATATGCTTAGAGAAAATATTCTAAACGAAGCACACAAGTCAAGATACTCAGTACATCCGGGAAATAATAAGATGTACAAGGATTTGAGAAACCAGTATTGGTGGCCAGGTATGAAGAAATTAGTTGCAAAATTCGTAGAAAAATGTGATATCTGTTCAAGAGTTAAAGCTGAATATCAGAGACCCTCTAGGTGTTTGCAACAACCCAAAATCCCTGAGTGGAAGTGGGACCAGATTACCATGGATTTTATAACTGAATTGCCTAGAACCTTAAATGGGTACGATACGATATGGGTTACAGTTGATAGACTGACTAAGTCGGCTCATTTCTTGCCAATCAGAGAAGATTATAAAATGGAGAAATTAGCCAGGATTTATAAGAAGGAAATTGTGTCTAGACATGGAATACCAGTTTTAATTATATCTTACAGAGACAGTCGATTTACTTCAAGATTTTGGCAGACTTTACAAAAAGCATTAGGAACTCAAATAAACATGAGTACGGCATACCATCCCCAAACTGATAGACAGAGTGAGAAAACAATCCAGACATTGAAAGATATATTACGAGCTTGTGCATTAGATTTTGGTGGTAATTGGGATGTACACTTTCCTTTGATAGAATTTTCATATAACAATAGTTACCATGCTAGTATAGGGGAAGCTCCATTTGAAGCTTTATATGGAAGAAAGTGTAGGTCACCTTTATGTTGGAATGAGGTGGGAGATAGACTACTTACAGGCCCAGAACTCATATAGGAAACGTCTGATAAGATCTTTGAAATCAAAGACAGATTAAAGGCAGCACGTGATAGACAAAAGAGTTATGTTGATAGAAGAAGAAAGCCATTAGAATTTCAAATCGAGGACAAAGTATATTTAAAAGTATCACCATCAAAGGGAATTATCCGATTTGGGAAAAGAAATAAGTTAAACCCTAGGTATGTTGGTCCTTTTGAAGTAATTGATAGGATTCGTCCTATAGAATATAGGTTAGACTTGCCTTAGGAGTTAAGTGGAGTACATAACACCTTCCATGTATCTAATTTGAAGAAATGTCTGATTGATGAGACATTAAAGGTACCAATACAGAAAATCAAAATAGATAAGAAACTCCATTTTGTGGAAGAACCAGTAGCAATCATGGATAGAGAAGTAAAAAGATTAAAGAGAAGTAAGATCCCAATAGTGAAGGTCAAATGGAATTCAAAACGAGGACCTGAATGTACATGGGAACGAGAAGATGAAATCAAAAGAAAATATCCATATTTATTTAAGGTTAAACTGAATGAAAAGAACAGTTATAAAGACAAACTGTCCATGTCACCAGATAGTAACAACAAATGAATTTTGGGACGAAATTCTTTTTACAAGGGGAGAATGTGACGACCCAAAAATTAAGGTTAGACAAATTAAAATACTAAGAATTATTATAAGTTAGTATATATATATATATATATATATATATATATATATATATATATATATATATATATATATATATATTAAAAATTTCAAAGATGACTTTATTTGATAAAATTTTTATCTATATGTTTTAGCATGTATAAATATGTGTATATGTTCTATAAACTTGCATGTATGTATAATCATTTACGTGTTCATGTATGTAAACTTCTGTGTATTTTGTAAGTTATTAACTCATACATGTAAAATACCAAATTTTAGGATTATGTGATAGATAATTTTATATGTAATGAATTAAGATTAGAAACTTAATCAATATTTCAAAACAAACTAACAACCTTATATCAATAACCAAAACCAAACTAATCCTAAGCGCTTAAACACTAAACTAAAACACCCCATTAGCACTAGTAATCGGTTCATTAGGACAACAACTAACCTAGATTAGTAACTAATTAACTAACTAACCTAAACTTAATCACTAAGAGTAAATTAATAATCTAGAGATGACACCTAGCAAACCTTACACTAGTCATCTTCTAAACCATGACACCTAGCACCCTAAATGACACCTAATGGAACCTAAAATCACCAACTCATCAATCCTAGTTTAGAGGTTATGATGACTTCTCCACACCCTCATCCTTCTCGGCTACAACACCCGCACACACCACCATCGACCAGAGATACCACAACCGCCACCATCCCTTGTACACACTCGGTTCCAACATCACACGACTCATCATCACCATCTACCTTCTCAAAATCTTCTGCCCTCTCTCGATTCCAACATCAACCGAGCTCATCATCATAAGCACCATTTCATCAACACAACATCAACCTTCTTTAACCATCTTATGACAAACACATCAAGTTCAAGAACAACCACACCAAGTTGATCATCAAGAGCCTAAGAACAATCCTCTAAATCTTTTTTATACTTCTAATCAAGGTTAGATCCTCAAAAACCTATGATTAACAAGCTTATAAAGTGATATATGTATATAACATACATATAGATCAAGCCCTTTATGTTATAAACCATCAAAACTATTTACCAACTTTATAAATACTTAATTTTCAATCAAAATCAGTAAGAAAAGATTATATAATAGAAAGTTTGAAATTTTTGTGAAAACAAAAGATTCACTTAAGAACAAAGGGTTTAAAAGTGTTGAAATAATTGTTATTTCATGATTTATTAGGTGAATTAGGTTAGATATTTAAATGACTATGATTGTGGAAATAAAATTTAGGAATTTATTAGAAAATATTGGAAATAATAATCTGGAAATTATAAAAAAAAAAATATAGGATATATTAATTTATATAATTAATTCAGGGAAATAGAAGAAAAATACCAAACAGGAGATCTGAACTTGATAAAAATTTGGGAAAATTATACGATGACTCTAACATTATATTGGAATTACAGAATAAATTTAGTGAATTAATTCACTAGGTATAGTAAAGTTACATATTTTAGAATGAATAATAGGAAGAAAATCGAATGTAATAACAACACAGTAGGTAAAATCATTAAAATTTTACATAAAATTTTAAATATTGAGTAGAACATTTTGTGTAAGTTTTAGAATTTTTAGAGATATGTAGCTATTTCTACCATTTAATGTGAAAATTTTAAAAATTCTAGGAAGTTATCTATAAATAATTACTAGTTGAAATTTTTATGTGATAATCTAGATTTGGGACATTACTGCGTGTAAAATTTGGTAGTTTTTGAACAACCATAGCTACTGTTTAGAAATTTTGATTTGATTAAAGATATAAATGCTGAAAATTTTAAAGAAGTAAGATTTATTTCTAACAAATAATTATTTTATAAGAAATATTTAACTTGTTGCTGGAAATAAAGTGAGTAACATAGCCTATTTTTATTTTCTGAATTTTTGGGGAAAAAAACATACTGTGTATGTTATTATTGATGCTAATATGAATAAAAATTTTGATAGGTTACTGTCATTTACTGCCATAAGTCACAACCATTAATTCGTATAAAGAACCGTTAGATAATATAGGTAGCGCTACTTAGTAACATGCTTTCCTGCACCGACTAAATAAGTGTCATGATGTTATTATTCTGTGATTTATATGTATGATAGTTATGAATCTCTTGGCATGTAAGTAGGTTTGGTTGTGGTCTTATTTATGTTGTATCAGTAAGAAAATTTTGTTAAGTTATTAAACTTATATTCTCACCAACTTTATGTTGACTATTTTGAGTATGCTTTTTCTGGAAATCATAATGTTTTATAATTTCGTGTACACGTTTAATATCTTCAATGATTGGCACGGCTATATAGGGGAGCTGTGCATCTATCAGACTTTAGCCTCTTCGTGGATGTTCATGTCCACTACTAGCTGAAGAATAAATGAAATGATAAAGACGTGTACTATGAATAGGATTACTAATATAAAAGTCAAAGCTATTAGACTCAGTTTTGTATAATGTAATCCTGCAAAATATGACTAATGGAAGAATGTTATTTAGTTAAATTGTTGTGATTGTATATTTTTGTAATCAATGTGTTTTGAGCCAATAGTCACACCAAATCATTTCACGCTTCACCCGAGATGTGACACGTACCACCACCAGCTGCAGCTGAAAAGGTGGATGGTACATGAGGTCCATAGACAACAGATCCCCACATCCTGGAGTCTTAATACTTGATGAAGCCTTCCATTCTTTGACACCAAGTATCAAAGTCATCAGGAGTGATCAGTGGAGACTTTGTCATAGTACCGGTTTCCATATCAGCCTTTGTGATAGCTTCCATTTGAGTCATTAAGTGTTTTGTGTAACTGAAGGGATTTAAGATGGCGAGATCTTATAATCAAGAGCCTAGAAAGCTCTGATACCAATTGCAGGACCGGTTAAGGGATGGTCAATATAATCAGTCTCACAATAAGGAGAGTGTTAGGACACTTAACAGATCAAATGGGAAACCGGGTTTATGTAAATGATACTAAGAACACAAGTAAACAATAAGACAGAACTAAGAACAAAAATAGAGTAATATGGTTTTCAAGGATGCTGTATATTGCTCTCAAGTTCTTTTACAAGTGTTACAAAGCATAAAATGAAATACAACGACCTGAGATACTTTATACTACATCCTACAGCCGGACATACTTTGAATGTCAGCTGGAAACACTAATCTAGACAACAAGATCAATGTAAAGTCAAAAGGCAGATTGCCTTTTGACTAGTGACTATGACATGCCATAGCTCACATCCTAATATATTATAAAAGGATAAAAGGTACAAAGTAGGAAGTTAGAGACTCAAGACCATAATCTACAGTTTACTAAAGCATGGACCTTTTCACCAACTCATGCAAGTTGGTGAGTCTTCAGAGTTGCAGCGGAAAGTAAGTCAGCTTTATGGAACAGTAGATCAGAGAAAGCATATCCTCTCTGTATTCGGAAGAAATCAGTCTTCACTTCATTGTCTTCGGAAGACTTTGTCTTTGAAGCTTTGACTGATTCTACACTTAGAATGATTTCTGTGATGAGTGTAAAACTTCCGAAGTAACTTCTACCTTGTACATCAATGTATGCGTGCAGGAAGCTCCTTGGTTGTTTTATGAGATCAAACTTCCAAAGTAACTTCTACAGGGTTTATGAGATAAAAAGGGGCGGTCCAAAATCGCACCTAAAGGTATCATAAGGGGCGGTTAGAATATACGCACCTTAAGGTAAAATAAGAGACGGTTTCGCCCAATTTATACTCATTTGAATTTTGTGAATGCTATAAGGGGTGGTTTTTAAGCCCACCCGCCCCTTTAAAAAATTAGATCCATACTTTATACAACTTTTTATACTAGTGTGTGTTTTCAAAGCTCATAGTTCAACAAAACATAATGATAAGCTGAAAAAACATAATGATATATTTATCATTATGTATTATGTTTTATATCATTTTGTGTTATTTTGCTATTGTTTTTTGTGTATTATATTAATTAATTGTTATTTTATCATTATGTTTTATATTCTACAAGTACATAATAAAGTTATTTAATAATTATGTTTTTTTATAATTCATTATCTTATAAATACACAATAACAAATGGAAATGTACACTAAACGGGTCTAATTAAAAACATATTGACGAGTAAAATCATATAAACTGAGAAACGTAAAAAAAAACTTATGTTTTTATACAACGATATTGTACTCGTTTTAAATATAAATATGGTCATGTGTAATTTTTATATAAAATAATATTGTTATAAAAGCTATGAATGATAAAAAAATAAAGATACAAAAAAATGAACTCAAGTAATAATGCCTAATATACGATTGTAAAAAAAATTATTACGATTTGATATCTTAATAGTTATACTTGTTGACTCCATTATATTATTCATTTTTTATTTATTTTTTTATGAATAAGTTACATTCAATTAAAAATTTTGACATCCTTCTATACACGACCACATCCACTCTCGAGAATTCATTTCCACTCTCTTCTCAATACAACTACAAAAGATTAATTAAAATGTTGTATTAACTTTACGCGTGTCTAAAGACACTCAAGACGACATACTAGTAAATAGGAGTATGAGTAAATCACAAATTATATTCTCTATTTATATATAAAATTACATGGTATTTACTTTAGTTTTAATAATTACATGCAATGTCTTTTATTTAAATAAATTTGCTCACATATTGTTATTTACACTAACTGTCATCTAAATATACGGTTAATTCAGTTATGTCCTCCTCACATGAGTGACATTTTTGTCATTTGCTTTCTACATGTTATATAATAAATTTTTTAAAGGTTTACTAATAATTTTAAATGAAAAAAGCAAATTAATTACAAGATATTGCAGCGTTGGATAAGTCGAAAAAACCATGTTCTTCTTAAGCTCAATAACATTAAATTCATCTTTTCCGTTTTTTATGATATTCCAACACCGATTATTTTCACAATCATTTAAGATCTTCTCTACCATTTAAGCCGCTTTAAGTTTTTAAAAGCCTTTACATTTTTCTAAATTAAATCTATATGTTTACTTTGTTTACTGTATTTTTGATTTTTTAATTCATTTCGTTATTATTTTTTGTGGTGGATGTGAAGCATTATCATTTGTTATTTATAAATACACATTCTCTTATTAACATTACTTTTTATTTAATATTTTCATCAAGCCGATCAAGAATTGACGCCCGGTAGCAAATTATGTACTTTGTTTTTGACATTCAATCTAGTTTAACGGTTGCTTATTAAAAAAAATTATTTTTTTACCATATTAGATGTAAAAAACAAATGAGAAAAATACCACTCATGTGAGGATCGCATAACTAAATTAACTGTACATTTGGATGGTGGTTAGTGTAAATGACAATATATGTGCAAATTTGTTTAAATAAAAGACATTGTATGTAATTATTAAAACTAAAGAATATAAAATACAATTTAATATATTAATAAAGGATATAATTTGTAATTTACTCTAGAAATATTATAGAAGAACAAATTTTGCAAGTAAACTAAAGCAGGGATAATTTTGAAATTTCCTTTTTGATTACGTGTCTTTATTTGGCTTGTATCATTAATAGGTGTGTAATATAAATGAAATACAATTGTTACATACAGGTGAGAAAAAATTATAAAAAAAACTAATTATAATTAGTCGTTGATGATCATAATAATAATATAGTTATATCTCAATTAATTTGTTGTTTTGTCTTTTTTTGAAATTGTTAAAATATAACAAATCAGTTTATGTTTATAATTGGCTTCTTGAATATTGTATTCTAATAAAAAAATTAATAATCTTGTTTGATCAAGAATTACACGATTAATTCTCGAGTTCTAAGGCAGTACTAACTATATGAAAGTGGATACTTTGAAGGCTTGGGTGCTCAAGGATCCTTCTGAAACGGTGTTATTGAAACTTTCATTTACCCAAAATTATATATTAGCTAATGAAACGTGGCCTCCGTTACTGCTTCATCTTGTCATTCTCTCAATAGATTCTGAATTATGTAATTAATTTCAGATTAAATGTTTCGTGTCTGCACGAAATTAATAATGTAATAACATAGAAATTGAATTGTAAAGAAAGAGATGCTTGTTCTTTTTTGTGATAAATAAATTGTTAATTTATGTGTATGAAATAGACCAAGTGATTCTTTTATACAGGGGTGAAACTTAACATTACAACTAGTGTATTTGTTTGGCAGTTATTACAGTCAATGAATGTTAGTTACATTTGTAGGAAACATTTAATAGTACCACCATTAGTAGTAACTTTGTTTTTACTGATAACTTATCATTCTTTAGCAACTTAGTTATTGCTAATTATAATTGTTGTTGATTAGTTACGATTGATAACTTAGCTGCTATCATTGATCACTTACAACTAATGCTTGGTTGATACTATTGCATAAGTTACTAGCTACTGATACTTTAGTTACCACCAACGTTTTAGTCACAACAAATATTGCTTTAACTGTTATGGAAGAACTTAGTTACAACCAATTATCAATAGTAACTTACTATTTATCGCTCTTAGTTATTACTATCAATTACTTTTAACTCAGTACTATTTTATCAGGTCTTTCTTAACATTCTAACATCTAGTGCGACCCCCAATAGGGATTTTCCCTTTTGACCCCATCAAGGCGCTACCTCAAACTCCGGCATAGGATGTTCTCCCCAGAACCCAATTTAGTCAAGGAGCTTCACCCATACAACATTTGACGTTCCATATTTCCTTAAAATAAAACAATCTTGACTAAGTATGCATTTTAAACCTCGTAACTTATATCAACGTTTACTTTGACTTCTTATTTGATTTTATTAATTGACACAATTATACTAAAATGATATTAATAACACTAAAATCATCAATAATATATAAATGCGTCTTAAAGTATACATCAATATGAAGTTGTTGCTTTTGTTGTTCAAAAATAAAAAGAAAAATTATAAGTTGTTCCTTCTAAAGTAAAGGCAATATTTATAAACATTATTATTTCTCGCAGATAATAGTATTACAAACATCTAAAGATGAAAATAATTATGTTATTCTTTAAGCTAAATCTATATTAATAAAATAAAATAACTATCAGTCATATGTTTATTTTCTAGTGTCTACATCATTTACACCTATGTTTTACTTAGGATTGCCCACATGTACTCAACACAATGAATTTATAATTTTTAGTAAAAATTTTTACTTTAAGAAAGTTTACTTAATAAATGTTAATTTAATACAATATTAATCATAATTTTCTTATAGAAATAATAAATAAGGTTTTATTAAAAATACTTTAATAAGACTTAACTTATTATAATATAAATTAAATTGTAGCTAATCATTGTTAAAACTAAAATTTTTAAAATGTATATAAAGAGATTTATGAATATTTATGAACAATAAAATCATTTTTATTTTTATACTATTGATTATAATATAAATATGTTTGTTATATATAAATTTTTCATTAATCTATAACAAATAATAAATTATACATATATACAATCTATTATATAATTTTTCTATTTCTATTCGTGTAACACACGGGTATCTAACCCAGTATATATATATATATATATATATATATATATATATATATATATATATATATATATATATATATATATATATATATATATATTACTGGGTTATATAGATGGTTCATGAGAAAACCAATAATTATGTGAAAACTAAAGAAAACCATGGAAACTAATAACATAATTCATAAATTTTATGTAATTTTAATTGTTAAATTGGTATTTAAGTATTTGTTACATATATGTTGAACATAAATACTAGAATGAAGAGTTTTATGTGTACGTAACACTATGTCAAATGAAAAATGCTTACGTATACGTAACCTATATGTGATGTATATGTAAAACTGTTATTCATTTGACCTATACCCTTATTTACATATACATACACACAAATATAAATCGTAGTGATAAAAAATTTATAAGTTATATGACTGATTTTATTAGTTTTCTCTAGTTTTCACATAAAATTATGGTTTCCTTAGAATCCATCCTCTATCTCTCTCTCTCTCTCTCTCTCTCTCTCTCTATATATATATATATATATATATATATATATATATATATATATATATATATATATATATATATATATATATATATATATATATAGGGAAGGGTTCAAATGAGAACTCATTCTTTTGTGAGAACTCTATAAACCAATGTGAGTTACAAGTTTTCAATGGTAAAATGATAAATAACAAAGAAATTAAAAAAATTATAACACGAAAAATAACATATAAAAAAACGGATGAATGTTTTTTTGTAAAGGTATATGAATATGGTACGTGTTGAAAAAATAAAAAAAAAATGCTAAAATTAATGGTGAAATTTTTTGGAAAATAATGTCGTGAAAAAAAGTTACGAACGTCTTGAAAAAAAGATGAAAATGACATGTAACTTGCATTTGATGTTAAATGTGTGACTCACGTTGGTTCATAGGTTTTCAAGATAAACCTATCCTTTATATATATATATAATGTAATTCTGGTTGTACATCTGTGAAGAAACTGGGTCTAACATGTTACAATATATGATCATACGTTATTAATGATATTATTATATGTATATCATGTTCTATATTTAGAGCCAAAATATACAAGCGTGGTTAAAACTAGACAAATAAAAATACCAAATAAAGACGAAGATGATATACTCATAATGGTTCTAATAATGTTTAGACTAATGACTAAATGAAGAGTCGGATAGCAATGCTACATTAATACACAACTTTTTTAATCAGAACACAAGGAATATCCCATCTAAGAAGAGAACAAAATAGATAAGAGTCCTTGTGCAATCTCCCAATGTACATGTGGCCATATGGAAAACTAATATATAAGCCACAAGACGACTGCCTTTTTATACTTATGGTATTGAATGGTTAAAATAATAATCTGTGACTGCTTTTTCCTCCATAATTTGTACTGGAAAATAAAAATTAATGATAGAAAAATATTGTTTATTCTAATGATGAAGACACTCACGAACATGATAAATTCCTTTGGGTATTGTCGTTATACTCGGTGGCTGAAGAACTTGCATCGTATATTTAAACTATTTGTTTTAAGTTCTATATTTTTTTTATATAATTAAACAAAGAAGAATTTTGATAGACAATCCCTTCATTGTTTCTGGTATATATGTCGTGAGACTGCATAAGAAGACAATTTTTTTTATAAAAAGACTAGCAAGTGGACAGAGTAGAAAGAGTTATATCAAGGTTTTACTAGTCTCTCTTGGATTATTTGAAAGGTGGGAGGTTTGGTCCAACAACAAAGCAATTTAGGATAAGAGTGGTAAAACTTGTTTAATTAATGTCAAGAGTTTGAGCTCTGTTTATGACAGCCTGATATAAATTAGTTATGGTGTGTATTAGTAGAGTAGGGTAACATTTAATCGTTTAAAAGATATATAAATTCGAAATCTACCCCAAAAGAATCATGAACATTGTAGCTATACCTATTTGACATCTCAGATTCTTTACCGGAACATGACTTATTTTTGTGATTTTAAATACACTCAATGAAGGGTCAAATTACCTAACTTAATCATCAAAGTTGATTAAATTCACTGATATGTGAAGAATATATGCAGCAGGTGAATCTATAAATTTTGTCTGTAATGCTTACAACAATTTAAATATCTAACAGGTTTGGAGAGAAATATGATTGTATCTCTAATATACCCCCGATTGATTGGCAACCATGGAAGTATGTTCATTTTTGATAGGAGAGTATGATAATATTGTTTTAGCAACGATTTAGTTAAACCATCGGCAACTTGATCATTGCCTGAAATGTGAGTATTGCATATGGGCGTCTTGAACCTTTTTATATACAACATATTTGCAAGGTGCTTCATACAAGAGTGAAATAATAGGTTCGTCGAGTAGTGAGTAGCACATAAGTTGTCTGTAACACCCCGAATTTTATTTAAAAGAAAAGGAATGGAAAGTAAATAGAAAGAAAAGATAATGGACACAAGTAGAGGGGGGTAAAGTGTACAAAGTATAAAACCTTATTATTTTAAGGTTTAAAAGAGTATGGCCGCCCACTTCTTCTTCCACACCACTATTCTCGGCTGAAAAGGAAGAAAGAAGAAGAACTCTCGGTTCTAGAGAGAGAGAGGAGGAAGAAGCTGCAAAATGTGAGTTTTCTTGAGTATATGTTCAGTTTCAACCAAATTTTCAGCTTCTAGACCGAGAATCTTGGTGTTTAGAGCTTGTTTTCGTGGGTTTTAGGAGCTGAATTGCAGGCGGAAGTGTTTTGCTCGAAGGATTGTTTCAGGTGAGTTTCTAGAACCCCTCTTTTACTGATTTTCTAAGTTTTGGGGCTGTTATGCATACCGAGTAAAAGATTTTTAAAACTACCTTGTGTTTCAGCATGTTGTTCGACTGAGGTTCTGTTTATGTATGTTTTAGAGTTTGTTTATGGGTTAGGCATGATGTTTAGCATGTTTAAGGGCCTTTAGTATGATAGATCTGTGTTAGGAAGTGTTAGATTGGTGTTCGGGTGTTGTTTTTAGCATAGATAATAATTTCAGAATGTTCTCATGCGCCTACTGCTTAATGACTAAGTTTTGGTCAGGCGCCCAAGATCATGAGCCCAAATAGTAGTCATGCGCCTAAGTTCATGCGCCCAACCAGTATTCAGGCGCCCAAACAGTACCCCATGCGCCCAGAATGATTAGCCATTTGGCCTAAGTGTTGGCCATGCGCCCAAATAGTGCCCATGTGCCTAAGTGACCTCATGCGCCCGGATAGTGGTCATGCGCCCAGAAAGCGCTTATGCGCCTAAGTGTTGGCCATGCGCCCAGAGTTGCCCATGCGCCTAAGTGTTAATGCGCCTAAGCAGGGCTCATGTGCCTGCATAATGCTAACGGGCCCAGGCTGTTTTTACTTAGAATTTTTATGCTCATGCGCTTGGATTCTTCTATGTGCTTCATCTTGGAATTAGGATTTTCTGGGGATTTTATGAGGTAGTTGGTTAAGATTAGTTATGTTATGATGTGATGATGTTGATGATGTGTTTGTTGCTGTTGTATGTGTTATCTTTCCATGTTTAAACGGTTTTCAAAACGTATGTATTGTGTTATGACTTTACGTGGTATGATGTATGTATGTATGAACGTAAAGTATTATGTAACGAAGTGAAAGATAACGATAATGAAAAGCGAAATGTAACGAATGAATCAAAGTCTTGCAAGCAAATTAAAGGGAGGTGCACGACCATGTTGTCGTTAGTTTAACTCTATGTGATTTAGCTAAGCCGAAGGATGCACACGGGGAGCCTATCCTTGAGATAGACTCGAAGGGAGTGCAATCATTGATATTGACTCGAAGAGAGTGCAATCATTAAGATTGACTCGAAGGGAGTGCAATCATTGTGATTGACTCGAAGGGAGTTCAATCCTTGAGATTGACTCGAAGGGGATCCTTGTCGCGTACCCTGGTACTGTCTTCGTTAGGAGACGGGGGTATTGCATGTGACAGGATCCATATGAAGGTGTACAATAATAATGAATGAAAGAAGGAATGAATGAAAGGTAATAAAGATAATAATAATTATTATCAATGTGTACGTATGTTGTGTGACCACGAACGAATGCAAAGTTTTGGTTTTCAAAGAAAGTAAAGTATTTAATTTATAAAACTAGAACTCACTCAGCATCGCTGACTTTTTATATGCATAATAGTTGGCAAGTATTTTGTTGATGCTGAGGAGTTGCAGGCATGGATGCATAAGCTACTGGGAGCGTTTTGAGGCTGGCATCCATATTTTGACATGTTATTGTATTTTGTTATGTAAATGAATGATGTAATGTAATGAAATGGCATGTTTTAATTATAAATGAATGTTTTTTTTGAATTCCGCTGCAAAAGTAATGTATGTTTTAAAATGTTTTATGCTATGACGGTCCAGCTGTAAGCGTCCCGGGAACGGGGCCTTACAAGTTGGTATCAAAGCCAAAGTTTAAGAGAATTGGATAAATATTTTCAAAAACCTAATCTTAAACTGAGAATGTGACAAAAGGAAAGGGATGCCAGTCCTAGTAGCTACATGCCTGCAGGTAAAAGTTTTATGTAAGGGTTTTATGTAAGTTAATGTTAACCGGTATTATGTGCGCATGTTATGTGGTTTATGTGCTTTTGTGTAGATTTAGATACTGATATAGTCAGGATAGAAAATGCTTGGTGAATGAAGAGTAAAGTAAGTGGCTAATCACAACTGGCCACTGTGATTAGGGACTTACTATTCTTGACATAACTTGAGCTATTACCTTGAATGACCATGTTGGTGTTTGAATCTTGTAGTGTTGTAGATGGCTAGTGGTAGGTCTTCTGAGGCTTCATGAGGTGGAGGTCGTGGTGGACGTGGTGTTAGACCATGTGTCACGAGAAGCAGGGCTAAGACTGCTGAGACGGCTCCTGAAGAGCCAGAGTTTCGTCACCAGGACGGTGAGCACGGGAGTGCTAATTTGAGAGCCTCAATGAGGGAGGTAGTAGCAGAGGAAGTTCATCAGGTCATGCAGATGATTCTACCGACTGTAGTGACCGAGGTTATTAGAGCAGTGAAGGAGGATGAGAGGAAGGAGGCTGGGAAAAAGAAGATCGCTAGACGAGGAGGAGAGGAAGGAGGTTTAAAGGGAAGGGAGCAACCAGAGACTGATATGGTTGTCTCCAGTGATGATGAGGAGGAGGAAGTTGTGCAGGAAACTGCGCGGGGATGCAGCTATGGAGCATTCCAAAGATGCAGGCCCCCGACGTTTGATGGAAACGGGAGTGCTGCTGCTGCTCGTCGTTGGGTGAGGGAGATGGAGGTGGTACTGGACATTAACGAGTGCCACGAGGATCAGAAGGTGAAGTTCGCTACCCATTCATTTGTGGATTCAACCTTGTGCTGGTGGCACAACATTGTCCAAACCGAGGGTACCAGGGCAATCGAGAGGACGAGGTGGAAGGAGCTGAAGAGGTTGGTAATTGAAGAATTTTGCCCTCAGATGGAGCTTGACAAAGTTGAGAGAGAGTTCCTGCAATTGGAGGCGGGAACGATGATGCACCAACAGTATACGACGAAGTTCAACAAGATGGCAAGGCTGGTGCCAGATCAGGTGACGCCTGTGTCATGAAAGATCAAGAGGCACATTCAAGGTCTGTCGGCAGATATCCGCAGACATCTGGTCACTGCCCGGCCAAGCACATTTAGGTCGGTGGTCTATTTGGCGGGGAGGTTGTACGAAGAGCGAGAGGCGGTGGCGATAACAGACGAAGAGGAGGAGCGGGGATATGTTAGGAATGGGAGTGGAAGATGGGATGATGATGGTGGATTTGAGGCTGGTGGTAAGAAGGTGAGGATAGATGATCGAAGGATGATAACCGGGGAAGTGAGAGCATGCAAGAAATGTGGGAAGGGGCATGAGGGGGAATGTAAGCAGGGATCGAATCTCTGCCTTCAATGCGGAAAGGAGGGCCACCTGGCGAGGGATTGTCGTGAGATTAGATGCTACAGGTGCGGTGAGGGTGGACACAGGAGCAGAGACTGCACGAAGTCAAGGGCTGAGAGCTCCGAGGCAAGGCAAAGGGTTCGAAATAAGGAGAATAGAGGATGAAGGTTAGAGCATTTTCCCTGACCGGGAGGAGGCTAGACGGACTTCGACTTGAAGTTAGGTACGTTTCTTGTAATTTAAATTTGTGCATCTATGCTTTGATTGTGGTGCTAGTAGTAGTTTCATTCCTGCTGCCTTTGTGTTAAGTTGCACGCTAGGAGTAGGAAGATCGATGAGCCTTCAATGTAGAAATTGCTATTGGTAAGTCCACTAGGTTACCTGATGCCCTAGAGGATGGCGTGATAGAAGTGAGAGAGCATGTGTTTCCTGCTAGACTGTTCAGGACAGACTTAAGTGGATAGGCGTACACCTTAAGACGAATTGGCTAGCAGCCTATGAGGTAAATACCGAGTGTTGCAAGAAGATGGTTTGATCAACCGCGCCTGACAAGAGTTCAATGCCGACCTGCGACGATGAGGTAAGGATGAAGGCCTCGCCTTGGAAAGGGGATCATCCGACTCAGAAAGCAAGGAAAGCTAACACCGAGGTGTATAGGGCCATTCCAAATTGTTGGTCGGGTAGGAGAAGTAGCGTATCGACTGGAGTTGCCTGACAAGTTAAGTGGGATTCATCTGACGTTCCATGTATCTCGTCTGAGAAAGTAATGAGAATACGATCGTGCCACTAGAGAATACCGAGATGGACGAACAACCCAACTACGAGGAGCAACTGATGGCCATTTCTGATAGAAGGAAGAGAAGGGCTAAGGAGAATGGTGGTTTCACTTGTGCGAGTACAGTGGCGCCCAGAAGGGGAACAAGCCTACGTATAAGATCAATGAAGAGATGAGACAGTATTACCCACGACTGTTCGAGAAGAAACAGGTTTCGGGGACGAAACCTATTTAAGGGGGGTGGACTTGTAAAACCCTGAATTTTATTTAAAAGAAAGGAAGGGAAAGTAAATAAAAAGAAAAGATAATGGACACAAGTAGAGGGGGTAAAGTGTACAAAGTACAAAACCTTATTATTTTAAGGTTTAAAAGAGTATGGTCGCCCACTTCTTCTTCCACACCACTATTCTCGGCTGAAAAGGAAGAAAGAAGAAGAACTCTCGGTTCTAGAGAGAGAGAGAGAGAGGAGGAAGAAGCTGCAAAAAGTTTTCTTGAGTATATGTTTGGTTTCAACCGAATTTTCAGCTTCTAGACCGAGAATCTTGGTATTTAGAGCTTGTTTTCGTGGGTTTTAGGAGCTGAATTGCAAATGGAAGTGTTTTGCTCGAAGGATTGTTTCAGGTGAGTTTCTAGAACCCCTCTTTTACTAATTTTCTAAGTTTTGGGGCTGTTATGCATACCGAGTAAAAGAGTTTTAAAACTACCATATGTTTCAGCATGTTGATCGACTGAGGTTCTGTTTATGTATGTTTTAGAGTTTGTTTATGGGTTAGGCATGATGTTTAGCATGTTTAAGTGCCTTTAGTATGATAGATCTATGTTAGGAAGTGTTAGATTGGTGTTCGGGTGTTGTTTGTAGTATAGATAATAATTTCAGAATGTTCTCATGCACCTACTGCTTAATGACTATGTGTTGGTCAGGCGCCCAAGATCATGCGCCCAAATAGTAGTCATGCGCCTAAGTTCATGTGCCCGACCAGTAGTCAGGCGCCCAAACAGTACCCCATGCGCCCAGAATGATTAGCCATTTGGCCTAAGTGTTGGCCATGTGCCCAAATAGTGCCCATGCACCCAAGTGACCTCATGCGCCTAAGTGTTGGCCATGAGCCCAGATAGTGGTCATGCGCCCAGAAAAGTGCTCATGCGCCTAAGTGTTGGCCATGCACCCAAATAGTGCCCATGCGCCCACAGTTGCCCATGCGTCTAAGTGTTAATGCGCCTAAGCAAGGCTCATGCGCCTGCATAGTGCTAAAGCGCCCAGGCTGGTTTTACTTAGAATTTTTATGCTCATGGGCCGGGAATGTTCAATGTGCTTCATCTTGGAATTAGGATTTTCTGGGAAGTTTTTGAGGTAGTTGGTTGAGATTGGTTATGTTATGATGTGATGATTTTGATGATGTGTTTGTTGCTGTTGTATGTGTTATCTATCCATGTTTAAACGGTTTCAAAACGTATGTATTATGTTATGAATTTACGTGGTATGATGTATGTATGTATGAAGGTAAAGTATTATGTAACGAAGTGAAAGATAACGATAATGAAAAGGGGAACGTAACAAATGAATGAAAGTCTTGCAAGCAAATTGAAGGGAGATGCATGACCATGTTGTCGTTAGCTCAAATGTGTGCGGTTTAGCTAAGCCGAAGGATGCACACGGGGAGCCTATCCTTGAGATAGACTCGAAGGGAGTGCAATCATTGAGATTGACTCTAAGAGAGTGCAATCATTGAGATTGACTCGAAGGGAGTGCAATCATTGTGATTGACTCGAAGGGAGTTCAATCCTTGAGATTGACTCGAAAGGGATCCTTGTCGCGTACCCTGGTACTATCTTCATTAGGAGACGGGGGTATTGCATGTGACAGGATTCATATGAAGGTGTACGATAATAATGAATGAAGGAAGGAATGATTGAATGGTAATGAAGATAATAATAATTATTATCAATGTGTACGTATGTTATGTGACCATGAACGAATGCAAAGATTTGTTTTCAAAGAAAGTAAAGTATTTTATTTATAAAACTAGAACTCACTCAGCATTGCTGACTTTTTGTATGCATAATAGTTGGCAGGTATTTTGTTGATGCTGAGGAGTTGCAGGCATGGATGCATAAGCTACCGGGAGCGTTTTGAGGCTGGCATCCATATTTTGACATGTTATTGTATTTTTTTGTGTAAATGAATGATATAATGTAATGAAATGGCATGTTTTAATTATAAACGAATGTTTTTTAATTCCGCTACAAAAGTAATGTATGTTTTAAAATGTTTTATGCTATGACGGTCCAGCTGTAAGCGTCCCGGAACGAGGCCTTACATTGTCACAAGAAACAGTCGGATCTACATTAGACTTGTGTAGGAACCTCTAAAGTTAAGAGGCTGATGCAACCAAAGGATATCAAAACAACCAAGCCTTCCAACATGCACTTCGGAACAAAGGTGAACTAGCTTCGAAATTTAACACACTCAAGAAAAATGCTAAGTGTAAAATCTTTCGAAGCCAAAGTTCAGAAGAAACTGCTGCGGAAGCTTTATACTTAACTTAGAAAATACTCTAAGTGTAAAGTCATCCGAAGCCAAAGACTCAACTCTTCCGAAGGTAAAAGATGAAGTCTTCCAAAGCTCTTAAGACAAAGTCTTCTGAAGCTGTTTAAAGACAAGACTGATTTCTTCTAAAGAGATCAACTTTATTATAAAGCAACCTACTTTCCGCTGCATGCTCTGGTAGTTCACCTGCTATCACTAGTTGGTGAAACTTCCATACTTTATGATAAAGTAGATAAGGTCTTTGCCTGCAAGTTTCTGTTTTTGTTCCTTCTTGGCTTTTTGTAATAGGAAAGTCAGTGAGCTATGGCATGTCATAGTCACTAGTCAAAAGGCAGAAGTCAGTGAGCTATGGCATGTCATAGTCACTAGTCAAAAGGAAATCTGTCTTTTGACTTTAGGCTGATCTTGTTGTCTAGATTAGTCACTTCCAACTGTCTTTTTGCATATTGACGGTTGTAGGATGTAGTATAAGTAGTCTTCGGTTCTTGTATTCAAAATAATACTTGTACAACACTTGTAATAGAACTAGAGAAGCAATATACAACTTCCTTGAAAACCTTATCTTGTGCTCTTGTTCTTGTTTTACTTTTGTTTATCTTGTATCTTCAGTAAAAGTTTACAGTTCCCTATTTGAATTGTTAAGTGATCTTAAGATCCTCCTAAGTGTGTTAACTAAGTGCAAACTTAAGTACCCTTTAACGGTCCTGCAATTGGTATCTGATACCAGGCTCTTGATTGTAAGATCTCACCATCTTCAAATCCTCTTAGTTACACACATCACTTAACTTTTCAAATGGCAGCTATCTCCAAAGCTGATATGGAAACTGGAACTATGACAAAGTCCCTACTGATCACTCTTGAGGATTTTGACACTTGGTGTTAAAGAATGGAAGGCTTTATCAAGTCTCAAGATTCCAGGATATGGGAGTCTGTTGTCATTGGACCTCATGTACCATGCACCTTTTCAGCTGTTGCTGGTGGTGGCATGATACCAAAGGAGAGGGCTGACTTTTCAGATGAAGACTGGAAAAGAATTGACATTGATTAGAAAGCCATGATAGCCCTCCAAACTGCTCTTCCAAACTCCATCTATAGAGGTTTCAAGAAGTGCAAGACCGCTAAACAGCTATGGGATGCACTGAAACTGATGTATGAGGGTTCAAATGAAGCCAAGGATAACAAGAAGGATCTCCTAAAGCTGCAGTTTGAAAATTTCACCTTCAAGACAGGTGAAACCATGACTCAACAATACTTTAGGTATATTAAGATTGTGGATACTCTGGCTGATGTTGGGGTAACTATTGAGAACAGGATATTGTTAGGAAGTTCATATCCTCTCTTCCAAGACAATGGACACACTAATGTGTGGTCATTAAGAGGACTGAAAACCTCAAGACCCTTACTCTCATTGAGTTGTATGGGATACTCAGTGGATACCAGATGGAGATGAATATGCAAAGTTCATCTTGCAGCTCCAACAGTCACCAGAGTTCAGCCCTTCATGTGGTTGAAAGGGATAGCAGAGAACCACAACATCATCTCATCTGCTACCCTAAAACCTCATAAAAGGGTCCTTTCATCACCTTCCCAGAGACACCCAAAGAGAGCTACATCCAAGGAAGTCCATTACAAGAGACAAGTTCTTCTCAAGCTTTTGTCTCTACTGATGAAAGTTCAGGCAACTTTCTTTTCACTCTTGAAGACCTGGACTGTATCCATCCAGATGATCTGGAGTACATGGAGATAGTCCAGCAAATGGCTCTTCTCACTCACAGAACCCAGAAGTTCTACAAGAGGACTGGGAGAAGGTTTCCTAGCAATGCTGCCAGTGTCAAGTTTGGGCTGGACAAGAGCAAAGTCAAGTGTTACAACTGTAACCAGATGAGACACTTTGCTAGAGAATGAAAGGCACCTAAGTCAAATGGTGGCCAAGCTTCATCCAGGCCAAACTACACTGAAGGAGGGCACCAGAATAAGAAGCCAAGACACCAAGTTGTAGTTGCTGTTGAAGAAGAAGGCTTTGACTGGAGCTTTCAAGCTGAAGATGCATATCCAAACCAACTACTCATGGCTGATCATGATGAAGCCAAGGTACTTGAACATCTTTGCTCTCCTGAATGTATTGCTAAAGTAAATAGATACAGGTCCTACAACTTGGAAATGAGATCTGATATTGAGTCTTTAAATATTTTAAAAGCTGATTTTAAAAGAGCTGAAAATGACTATAAACTTAAGATAGAAGATCTAGAGAAAATAGTTTAAACTCTTAAACATGAGCAGACAAACTACAGGACTCAAATTAAGGATCTCATCACCAAGTTGATTGAATGCCGGGCTGAGCTTGTGATCAGCAAAGCTAGGGTAGAAAAATGTGTTCTTGAAGAAGAGACCTTCAAGAACATGATATACTCATCTCTACATGCAAAAGTGTGTTATCAGAATAAGCAGGGACTGGGATCTAGTGAGATAGCTCCTCCACACACTCTATTATCAGTCAGATCTCCTAGGTGTGGAACTGGTCAAGATGAGCTGCCATCCATAGACCCCAGTGATGAAGAGGATGAAGAGGAAAAGGTGAGGGATGACTTGAGATGAGTGAAGAGAGTCAATCCAAAAGGGTCACCATGCTCCTAAGGAGGAAAAGAAGCTGGTTGAGCAAAACCAAGAGAAAGAACTTGATCAGACAAGCAAAGGGAAGATCCAGAAAAGCTCAAGAGATCAAGACCACCTTTGATCCCAAACAGAAACAAGTATTTATCTCTGCAGGGTTCAAGGTGATGAAAGCTGAAGATCCTATCAAGAATTCTAGTACCAAGAGTTCTACTTCAGCTTCAACTCACTCCAGCAACAACAAGAAGACTGATCAGCTGTGTGTCACTGCTGCACAGCCTAAACCATCCATTTCAAATAGCAAGCTTCACCCCAAGAAGCCTGCTGCATCATCTGAAAAGGTGGAGAAAGAAAACGAAAGTGTTCAAGCTCAGTCTTCTTTAGGAAAGAAGACTCTCAGAAGGAAAGATTTGGATTGTGTTATGTGTGGTAGTACTTCACATATGGCTAAAGATTGTCAATACAATCCCAAAAGTACTATCCATATGATTAAGAAGAAAACTTCTGAGAAGAAGAAGAAACAAACAGCTTCGGAAGGAAAATCTGTTTCCTTCGGAAGCTCAAAATGAAAAAAGAAGGCAAGTAGGAAATTGCTTTCGGAAGAAAAGTTGGTCTTGGAAGAAAGGAATGCTTCTGAAGCACTGAAGCTTGCTGCAGTGAAAGCAAGATCTTTCGAAGGATCCATCTCTTCCAAAGCTTCCGAAGCCCAATCTCCAAAAGCGAAGTATTGAAGAGGTCAAGCCCTCTTCCAAAAGTGGTGCGAAAGATGTCAAACAGATAAAGCTCCTCTTCAGCAACAGCAATGATCCTCAAACCCTGAACATAGGATCACTTACTGTTTCATTGCCTTCATTTGAATTTTATAAGCCCAAGACCAATGAGGCTTGGGTTTCCAAATGTAACTAAATCATCTCTTTTGTGCAGGGATAGCCAAAGGCAAACAGAAATGTGTGGATCATTGATAGTGGCTGCTCCAGGCACATGATAGGCAATAAGTCCCTACTTCAAACCTTTGAAAGAATTGATGGAGGACCAGTTGCTTTTGGAGGAGATGCAGGAGGTTACATCACTGGTAAGGGCATGGTCTCAAATGGTAAGCTCAGCATTGAAAAGGTAAATTTTGTCAAGGAGCTTGGATACAATCTTTTGAGTGGGTCCAATTTTGTGACCAAAAACATCACATGCTCTTTACTGAGCATGAGTGCATTGTTCTCAAGCCCGGGTTGACATTCCTCAAGAGCATATTCTGCTCAGAGCCCCCAGGAAAGGGAACATGTACAAGATGGACTTGCAGGAAACATCTCCCTTGGAGAGATTTCTTGCTTTCTATCTAAAGCAAATAGTGATGAGTCTTTCCTTTGGCATAAAAGAATGTGCCATGTAAACTTTAAGAACTGAATAAACTGATTAAGAATGATTTGGTAACTGGAATGCCAAAGAAAGAGTTTACACGTGATGACCACTGTGTTGCATGCCTGAAGGGGAAGCAACACAAAGTGTCTCACAAGCCAAAGGAAATAAACTCTATCACTACTCCCTTACACTTGTTACATATGGATCTGTTTGGCCCCACCAGTGTAATGAGTTTAGGAAGGACCTCATACTGTTTGGTGATCACAGATGATTTCACAAGATTCACTTGGGTGTTTTTCCTTAGAACTAAGGATGAAACTCCTGAAATCTTAAAGAATTTCATTCTGAAAATTGAGAATCAATCTGATCACAAGGTCAAAATCATAAGATGTGATCAAGGAACCGGATTCAAAAACCAAATCCTTGATATATTTTGTGATGAAAAGGGTATTTCAAGACAATACAGTGCTCGCAGGACTCCTCAGCAAAATGGTGTTGCTGAGAGGAGAAACAGGACACTTATTGAAGCTAGAAGAACCATGTTATCTGACTCTAAACTACCCATCACCTTCTGGGCAGAGGCTGTCAACATAGCCTGATATATGCAAAACAGAGTTTTGGTAGTTAAGACACATGGTAAGACTCCTTATGAACTGTGGCACAAAAGGAGACCATTCATTGGTTTTCTTAGAACATTTGGATGTCCTTACACCATCTTGAATACCAAAGATCAAATAGCCAAGTTTGCTGAGAAATCAGATGATGGCACTTTGTTGGGTACTCTTCTCAAGCTAAGGCTTATAGAGTATACAATCTCAGAACTAGAATCATTGAGGAGTCAGCCAATATGACTTTCAATGAACACACGCCCTGTGTAAAAGGTTCTGGTCCGGATTGGCTGTTTGATCTTGACTTAGTTACCAATTGTTTTAACAAATCTTATGAGAATGTTTCAGGATCTACAGATAATAGGTCAACAGAAGATCCTGATCCAAGATTTGAGCTGAGAAGACCAAACAAGAAGACTACTTCAGCTCCAGTGGTGACTAACCCTGCAATTGAAGCTCCCATCAGCACTAGCATGACAAATACTGCTGATTCAAATGAATTTCCTTCAAATTCCAGCTCAGAGGCTCAAAATTCAGAAGAAGTAACTTCAAATGCAGGAGGAGGAACTGGAGGTGGTGACAGTGACCAAGAATTTCTTGATGCTGAAAACCACTCCATTGAAGACAACATGAATGATGTAACACACTCATTGGATCAAGTTTCTCTTGATAAGTGTGCTGATGTGGTTGGGGACTCTTTTTTGCCAGATCAAAATTTCTCTAATTTAGATCTGTCCAACCAACTTGTTGTGATCCCTCAACTTCAGATCCATAAGTCACATCCCACCACAAACATCATTGAAAATGTTGACTCAGGGGTAAGAACAAGAGGACAAACTCATGATAGCCATGTTTGTCTACATTCTTGTTTCTTAACCCAGATAGAGCCGAAGAAGGTTGATGAGGCTTTGAAGGATGGAATCTGGATTGAAGCTATGCAAGATGAGCTGCTTCAAATCAGAAGACAGAAGGTTTGGAACTTATGCCCTCTTCCTCAAGGGAAGAGTGTCATAGGAACCAAATGGGTATTCAGGAACAAGAAGATGATAGAGGGATCATCATCAAGAACAAGGCTAGACTGGTTGTCCAAGACTTAAAGCTGTAAGAATATTCTGGCTTATGCTGCATCCAAGGATTTCAAGGTCAACTAGCTTGATGTGAAGTGTGCCTTTCTCTATGGGGTGATTGATGAAGAAGTTTATATTAAACAACCACCTGGCTTTGCAGACCCAGATCATCCTAATTATGTCTGCAAGCTTGATAAAGCCCTTTATGGACTGCATCAAGCTTCAAGAAAGTAGTATGAGACACTATCAACATACCTCTGGCAACATGGATACAAAAAAGGTACTATTGATGGGACTCTCTTCATCAAAGAAACAGGAAATGACACATTGCTAGTTTAGATATATGTAGATGACATCATCTTCGGTTCAACTAATCCAAAGCTCTGCAAGGACTTTGAGAGCTGATGAAGAATAGATTTGAAATGAGTGCCATGGGGGAACTCAATTTCTTTCTAGGAATTCAAGTGAAGCAGGTTGAAGATGGCATCTTCATCAGTCAGTCAAAGTATGTATAGGACATACTTACAAGATTCAAGATGACTGACTGTAAGGTTGCAAAGATACCCATAGCTAGAAACCACTCCCTTGGTCCTGATCTTGAGGGGGAGTGTGTTGATAAACATCTCTACAGGGTTATGATTGGGTCACTTATGTATCTTACTGCTAGCAGGCCTGATATCACGTTTGCCACATGCATATGTGCAAGATATCAAGCCAACCCCAAGATGTCACACCTAATCACTGTCAAAAGGATCCTTAGATATCTCAAAGGTGCTCTAAATCTAGGCCTTTGGTATCTAAAGAATTCAGACTTCAATCTGTATGCTTATACAGAAAGTGATTATGGTGGCTGCAACATGACTACAAAGTCCACATCTGGGGGGTATCAGTTCCTGGGTGGAAGGATAGTCTCTTGGCAATGCAAGCAATCCTGTGTGTCTGCATCAACTGCTGAAGCTGAATACATTGCTGCTGCCAGCTGCTGTGCTCAAGTGCTTTGGATTCAGAATCAGATGCTAGACTATGGGTTCAATTTCAAAGAGACTCCCATCCACATAGACAACAACAGTGCCATCTCTATTACAGAGAATCCTGTACAGCACTCAAGGACCAAACACATCAATATCAGGTATCATCTGATTAGAGATAATTTTGAAAAGAGGTTGATAAAACTAATTAAAGTTAACACAAATGAACAATATGCTGATTTGTTCACAAAAGCTTTTGATGAACAAAGATTTAAGTATCTTGTATAAGCTATTAGGATGATTAACTTTAAATAGATTTTTCTTAATAACTTAATCAATATTATTTCTTAAAACTATGTGTCCTAGGTTGTCTATTAGATCACTTCATAAGCCCAGTTCTCTTTGGAAGAAAAATGAACTTTTAAAATGATATCTCTTAGAATGATGAAAATTTACCTTCAGAAGAAGCAAAAGTTGCATTCGGAAGAAAATTTATGTCTTAAATCGTTTAAACAGCTTATCTGAGATTTACCTTTGGAATAAATTCATGAAATATCTTCCGAAGCTTAAATTTTAGTATAAGTACTTAAATGCATTTTAGGAACAAATTTCTTCCAAAAGTAATTTAGTCTCAGAAGACTCATTTATTTCTTCCGAAGCCAAAATTTTCAAAAACTCTTTAGAATATCTTCCAAAGCAAAATTGCCTTCTGAAGCTTTGATTGCAAAGCTTCCGAAACCAAAATTGCCTTCGGAAGCTTTTTCTACTTCCAAGTAAACTAACTTTTTGGGCGCCTTTTTCAGAAGTAGGACCCACTTGTGGATTTCAAAGCTTATCTTTTTATCATAACTTTGTCTCAAATCCACAGATATATCTTTCCAAACGGTTCTATTTCATCTCACTTCTCTTATTGTTCCTTAACCTAAAATTTCTCCCAAATTTCATCTTCTTCTTCCTTCCTTCACTACAAAGCTTCTTCAAATGGCCAATCTTGATCGTCATAATGACCCTGATTTCACCATGCACCTACACAGGCAACATAATCAAGTTGCCCTGTTAAACTCTGAGAAGGATCCAAGCTTCTCAGATGTGTGTAGGTATCTTTCTTTGTCTCACTACTTCACCTCCCTTACAATCGATCCTCCTCTCTATGAGGATCAGTTGCTTGAGTTCTGGCGGACCTGTCAAGAGGTCACCATGGACGGGGAGAAGGCACTATCTGCCACAGTGCAGGGGAGGACGGTTTTCATTACTCCAGCCATTATAAACACCCATTTGCAGCTAGAGATGAAGCAGGTGAGCTGTCCTTTCCAAAAGCTGCTGTCAACCAATCCTTTGCGCAGATGGGCTACGAAGGTGACTTTTCAGTCAAAACCTTCAGGAAGGAGAAGGTCTCATTCCAATGGAAATACCTCCTCCATGTCATCATACATAGCCTATCCAACAAACATGGAGGATGGGACCAAATTCCAGAAGACCTCTCCTTCAATGTCCATAGGGGATGGTTCAAGGGGTCAAATTCAGGTACTCTCAGTTTGTATTTATAAATTACTGGCTAATTTGGATTCCTTACATTTCCCCCGGTATGTTCAACAAATTCTTAACTGTGAATTGGGACCACAGTTGAGGGGAACATGTAATGTTCTTAAACTTACACATATGAGGCCCGGTATTTTCAAGATATTGAAAAAGCCAACTGTTGGGTTCTCAGGGGTAGAAACAGCCCTTGTCCCGAAAATATTTGAGCTCATTGCTCAGGGTGACATCCTACCAGCCCCTCTAGTGATGAACCAACACCCTCTACTTCTCACCCACCTCAATACAACCCACCATCAAATTCACCTACCAAAGAAAATCCAAGCGAACCCCTGCACTTGCTACTGAGCATGTGCAAGCCCCCATATCACAACCCATACAGGAGGAAGTGGAATCTCGAGCTCCCACTTCCCCTGAGGAGCAGACCACTCCCATCTTTCAAACAACAGTGCTGAGGTTCCTCATGCTCAGCCTGATGAGCTCACAACTCCACAAACAGCCTTAAGCCATCACTATGAGTCTCAACACTCTAGTGATCAACCTTCAGGGGAAAGCTACCATCCCCAGCCTCTTGATCTCAACCGCCCATACCCAGCCTTGACTTCTACTCTGATGAAGATTTGGGTTTCAGTGAGTATCATGACTCTCCCCTCTCTACCCACACTCAAGGGAGATGAGTACTCCTGCTTCACCCATGTCTAGCCCACATCAGACACCCCAAACTGAGGTGGATCTTCCTGTGATTGTCCAGGAGATCCATGTGGAAGAGGCTCTCACTGTTGCCAGTGATTACATCTTTAAGACCTCAACCATGGCATCCCAGCCTCTTAACACTATCATTGGGCAGGGGAAATCCATTAGCCAAGAACCCCATGCTGGTGGTGAAGGAACAGACCTCGGTTCACCTCCTTCATCCCCCAATGATTCTTCAACTAAAGATAAGGGGAGTCTTAAACTCAGGGTGCACCAACTCAAAGACATCCGCACCCAACTGGTTTCGCAGATAGTTCACCTTGAATCACAGGTGACTATCTTGCAAAGGAGGGTCCATGACCAGCAACTTGAGATCACCAATCTCAAGGGCTAGTTAGCTGAGAGACCCATAGGAAAAACTCATCCAGGTCCATAAAAACCTATGGATGTTATGGATCACTTCCCCAGCTCACCTATGCATGAGGGTGATGCTACCAAAAAGGGGGAGGAAGTTCTGACAGCCACAGAACCTGGGAGTTCTTCCTCAAGTATGGACATGCATGACTTACCATCCTATCTTGCAGTTGTCCATGCTCAGCAACCTCCTCTAGATAGTGATCTGGAACTGCTCATTCAATAACTGTTTGAGGAGGGAGTACCAATAGCAATGTCTGCCCCATCTGAGAACCCAATCTGGGGTGGGGGTATGACAGTGATAGGAAAGCTCTTGTGATCTCTAGAGCTCAGGGTCAACAAGAAATTCTTAACATCTCCACCCTGAGTTTCTATGAGAGTATAAATCTGGTAGATCTGGCACTTGTCAACCCAAGCAATAACAGACAAGCTGTCAGATTAGCCAATCAAATCAAGACTGGGTGCTGGCAGAATTCAAAAGGAGAACATATCATATAGACAGAGGCTAGCAGTTGAAGCCTTTGGTCAACTGGATGTTGAGGTAGACCCCAAGATTAGCTTCGAAGGGAAAGCCTTGACTGAAGGCCCAGAGGCTGAGACTGTGAACCTTGAGACAAGATCTCCTCCAGCACCCCATACCCTCAGTGAGGCACCAGCTGGTGATGGTGCTTCACAACCTCTCTCTGGCCAGAGCTTGACTGCTGAATCAAGCAATGAAGGCCAAAGCTCTCCTCAGGCTGAGTCATCAAGATCTGCAATTGACAAAGGCAAAAGGAAGATGACTCCTGAAGAGATTGAAGAAGAAAAGAGAGAGAGGAAGAGGAAGCTGAGGGGAGAGAGTTCAAGTGGTTCCCTAGGATTCATGCAAGCTGCAATTCTGGCTGCCCCTGTACCAAACACTCAAGAAGATGAATTAAGGGCAGCCAGGCTCAACTATCTGGGGACCAGGAACTTCAACATAGATGAACTCATCTCTCTCCCCTTAGAGGAGTTAAATGAACTGGCTGACATTGAATTGTCAAAGGAGAGGAAGGAAGCAGAGGATGCAGCCTTGACCCTCAAACACAAGGAAGAAATAAGGAGAAAAAGCTTTACAAGAACATTCTATCCTCTCCCCAGTTCAAGAAAGTCCTGAGTCAGAGACTGTGGCTGCTGAACAACCTCAGGTAGTTGATGAAGAAGAAAGATTAAAATGATCAACTACCTGAGTGCCACAGGTCTCTATCAGGCACCTGCACTCCTTCCCTTGCCTTATGATTATATATTATTTGAATACAATAAGCAGCTGGAAGAGCAAGCAAAGAAAGAAAGGCAAGCTGCAAAGAAGAGGCAAATGGAAGAAGCTGCAAAATCAAGAGCTATCATCCAAAAAAATCAGAAAAATTCTGCAGATAGGCAGAGGATGATGAGCTTCTTGAAGCTGTATGGGTTCTCCGGAAGGAGGCTTGGTCCCATGTCTCTATCCATAATGGATGAGCACATAAGGGTGATCAAGCAGAAGATAAAAAGGGGAGAGCTTGTGGACCTTCATTCATCATCAAGTCAAGCTCAACCTGAAGTTGAGGTAAAGGTGGAACCTACAGAGACAACACCACCTGCACCTGAAGCTGCATAATAGCCAACTTCATCTTCTAACCCACAGCAGGGTTCTCCTCCCTCTCCTTCTGAAACTGGGAGAGAGGAGATCCCAACTGAGAGGGAATCCACTAAAGAACTTGGTACTGAAGACCAACCCTCTTAGTTAAAATCATCAGGGAGGAGAAAAAGGATGGCCAGAAGAAGATCATCTTCAAAGAAGAAAAGAAAAAAAGCATCCTCCTCCTAACCTCAGGGTGAGTCAGAACATCCTGAGGAAGTGCATGAAGAGGACTCTCAACCAACTCCTATCATTGTAGAGCCTCTCTCTGTTGGAAGACAAATTCTGTCCTGGACATTTGCTGAAGATCCAGATAGATGGTATGTCACTAGAGATCAGGGAGAACAACATGTCTACTTCACAAGTGACATGCTTGAACTCCCTCTGCATGATCTCTATGACATGAGAAGGTACTTCATGAGTCGAAGCCAGATCTACTGATGAAGAAAGGAATTCTGAAGATCCTCATGTGGACTATCCCAGTCTGAAGAACCTCTCTGTTTTGGTAGCATCAGCCTAGGGGGAGTTTGTAGGAACCTCTAAAGTTAAGAGGCTGATGCAATCAAAGGATACAAAAACAACCAAGTCTTCCAACATGCACTTCAAAACAAAGGTGAACTAGCTTCAGAAGTTTTACACACTCAAGAAAAATGCTAAGTGTAAAATCTTCCGAAGCCAAAGTTCAGAAGAAACTGCTGCGGAAGCTTTACACTTAACTTAGAAAATACTCTAAGTGTAAAGTCTTCTGAAGCCAAAGACTCAACTCTTTCGAAGGTAAAAGATGAAGTATTTTGAAGCTCTCAAGACAAAGTCTTCCGAAGCTGTTTAAGACAAGACTGATTTTCTTCTGAAGAGAGAGAAAAGATACCTTTTCCATCAACTTTATCATAAAGCAACCTACTTTCCGCTGCATGCTCTGGTAGTTCACCTGCTATCACTAGTTGGTGAAACTTCCATACTTTATGATAAAGTAGATAAGGTCTTCGCCTGCAGTTTCTGTTTTTGTTCCTTCTTGGCTTTTTGTAATAGGAAAGTCAGTGAGCTATGGCATGTCATAGTCACTAGTCAAAAGGCAATCTGCCTTTTGACTTTAGGCTGATCTTGTGTCTAGATTAGTCACTTCCAACTGTCTTTTTGCATATTGACGGTTGTAGGATGTAGTATAAGTAGTCTTCGGTTCTTGTATTCAAATATACTGTACAACACTTGTAATAGAACTAGAGAAGCAATATAAAACTTCTTTGAAAACTTTATCTTGTGCTATTGTTTTTGTTTTACTTCTGTTTATCTTGTATCTTCAGTAAAGGTTCACAGTTCCCTATTTGAATTGTTAAGTGATCTTAAGATCCTCCTAAGTGTGTTAACTAAGTACAAGCTTAAGTACCCTTTAACGGTCCTGTAACTTGTAACCCTATTTAGACAGTAAGGAGATCGATGAGCCTTTACACTTCTGTCATGGTGGATGCTACAGCCCAAAATTCAGTTTTGGTGGAGGAACAGGATAATGTACATTGGCGCTTAGAGCTCCAAGAGATCGGGGTTAAAGACAAGGTAGATGATATACCTAGTGGTGCTATGCTAGGTGAGTTTGTCACCTGCCCAATCCGACTTGGTGAAGGCATGAAGTTGCAGGGTTGAATTGTGTCTGATAAGGAGGTCATGTGCATGGCACTAGGTACATATCATAAGAGACATTTGAGGGCGACCTAGTGAAGATTGGTTGGAATATGCATGAATTGGAAAAGCTTGTAGTCATTAAAGTTGGTGCGCGTAAGCATGTTGAGGATATGAGAAAGGCTTAGACCATATAATGTGAAAGTACCTCAACACCTATAAAGTATGAGGGATTACCAAGATCGTTAAGAGATAAACATGTAGAAAGTGAATTTATGAAGGCATTCATGATGTAGGTGTGTAGGCCAGTGGTTATAATATCATCCACGTATACGATAATGAAGATTGAAGAGTTAGTGTTATGATTGACGATGAGGAAAATTAGATTTATTAAGAATATCCAAAAAAATAAGGATGGTTTAGATCGAGAGTGGCTTTGTGGGTGGAGTAATTTTATTTATGCTTAATTGCGTAAATATAAATGTATTTGATAAAATGATAAAAGTTAATTTGATTCATTGATATGTGAAGAATAAATACAATAGGTGAATCTGAAAAGCATAAACAAATTACAATAAATAAGGGATAACAGCTATAGAATTCTATCTACAAGGTTTAAAACAATTAAGTATTTGACTGTTTTAATTGGAATTTCAGTTTATCTCTAATAATTATATCATCCAAGCACTTTTAATGGGCGCCAATCAATTTCATCCACACTAGAATGCATAACTTCTCCACTGTGATTTTAATTTCCTCCTACTAACTTGAATCTTGCATTAACTACTCCAAATGTTAAGTTTAGTAATTATGTATGTTTTGTATTCGTTTGTGCATGTTTGCTTTAATCCAGTCTAGAATATGTAATTCTCCACATAAATAATGCATATTCTTAGGTTTAAACACAACACAAAATCTATAATACATTTAGTTATATTGTCCATGTTTAATTTTCTTAGTTATGATTTGTTAATGGAGTTGGTATATATTGCTAAGTAGTATATGATGAAAACGAGTTAGTAGAGTGCAACGTTTATGTGCACGCAGTAAAGAAGTTTAAGGAGTTTTTATACTGATACTAAACTAGGTATAAGCTAGGAACTTTAGCATGGATCTGTACTCATGCAGATGATTGATAAATGACCTAATATATAAAGGATTGTTTAACTAAAAACTAATTTCTACCTAAGAAGGCAAAGAATGTGCTTTCTTTTTTAATATTGTGTTATTTGTTTTGATATTTTACTGTATGTTTTAAAATTTATGTCGGTTTCAAAACTTGTCTTGTCTTATTGAATTTTATATTGTCTAATTTAATTTGGTTCGTTTGAGGTGGTTTTGAGGTGAATAAAATCATTCTTAGGATACTCAATCACAAATTAGTTCTTACTTGAACTTATGCCTATCTATTGATGACACATGGAAAAAGTTTAAATTCCCTATTTTATTGCGAAAACTGACAAAACCCTGTCAAGATCGATTAAAATTATTTTTTTTATTAGAATAACAATATTACATATATAGAACATTATGATCTGTTATGTATATTTGTAAATTTGCAAACATAAAAAAGTTACAATGGTATAAGTTTCGCAAAAAAACAAAACATATATTACCAGTTGTAAGTAAAAGATACACCGGTGTCAATTTTTTACACTTATGATTTTGACATATATATATTAAAACCATAATCTTATATGTATGTAATAATGTTTTTCCAACCAAAATATAATGATTTTAATTGATGTTGAAGTTTGCAAGTTCTCGTAATAACACGTAGTTTTCATTTGAATCTTATCTTACCTATACTAATAAATGATTACATTGTGAGACACGTGTCATATTCATAGGCATTCTCACAATCATTTCCTGCCCATAGACTTTCACCAAAATTCCAATTGTTAGCTGACTCCCACTAACCCGAAATTCTTTCATTTCAGTTTCACACAATCTTTAAAACCCTAAATTTCCTTTCCAAAATTTCAAGTTCATCGCAGCGATTACCTCGAAAATCTGTTAATCAAGGATTCAAAGGGATTAAAGATCTTTATAACCGACTCAAAATCCCTCGTTTAAGGAAGAAGATTGATTCTAAAAGGCTGTCGATTACGAAATCAGCTGAAATCTACATAATCAATTTCGTTGGTCACGGGTCAAATACGTTTCATTAATCTCCGTGTCAGGAATTTACGATTGCCTCATATTATCTCTGCTTGAACGAATCTCAAAATAGGTACAATACGATCAAAAATGTGTAAGCTAATGTGACTTGGTCTTAGTCTTTGACCAAGCAATTTGGAGGAGTCATGGGAGCACCTGTGAACGTGCATCATAGGGAGTTAGTTTATTCTTATTTAAATAGATGGTGATAGTATGTTAGTATGCAACACTCTAAAAAAATTTCATTCAGTCTTTTCATTGTAATCATTCTAGATTTGAAGTAATATACATCAGAAAATCATCCCAAATATTGCTCTGTGCTCTTGCAATCTCTGATTGCCTAACATTTGGTATCAGAGCCTTGTTTGTTTATGCCCAAGATTCCTTGATTTAACAAGATGTCGGTTGTTACAAACGCAGTAATCCCGAAGGAGAGCAATTCTGTATCACTTCAAATTCCTCTTCTCACAGCTACCAACTATACCACCTGGTCTATCAAAATGGAGGCGGTTATGGATGCACAGGGGTTGTGGGAGTCCATAGATCCACCGACCGGTGCGGCGAAAGATGAAAAGAAGAACAAGTTGGCCGGGGCGTTCATCTTTCAGGCCATTCCGGAGGATGTCCTGTTACAAGTAGCAAAGAAGAAAATGACCAAAGAGATTTGGGACTCTCTGAAGACCCGGTACTTAGGTGCGGATTGGTGCAACGAGCATATTTACATACACTCAAAAGTGAATTTGATGCTGTGAAGATGAAGGATGGGGAATCCATTAATGAATTTGTAGGAAAATTAAGTGGTATGATCTCCAAGTACAGTAGCCTTGGAGAGACCTTAGAAGATAGTAAATTGGTTCGCAAGTTACTCGATTCGGTACCGGATAAGTATTTGCATTTGGTGGCTTCACTAGAACAGTATTCGGACGTGGATACCATGCCATTCGAAGAAGCCATTGGGCGGTCATACGAAGATCGGTTAAAGATGCGTGAAGGAAACTCAAGCGGTACAAACTCATTGTTGCTTACAAAATCTGAAGGCCACATGAGTCAAAGAACTAACAACAAAGGACCACTGACCGAAGGATGTGGTTGGGGTCACACTCATGAAAGAGGAGGTCGCAGAGGAAGAGGCACAAGTAGGGGACGGGGTAATCGTTGGAGTAGTGGTTCTCACCTAGAGTGTAACAATGCGAATCAAAAACCATGCGACAAGAAACACTTCAAATGCTTCAATTGTGAAGAATTTGGACATTATGCGTCGGAGTGTAGAAAGAGAAAGGAATGGAACCCAACTTGACGGAGAAACAGGAAGATGAACCTGCACTTTTACTGACTGTTCATGGGGAGAAGGATAACTCGATGGTGTTGTTGAATGAGGAAAAGGTATTCCTTGCAAACATGATGGTACTTCTGAAGGGAATCGTGATACTTGGTACCTGGACAATGGGGCGAGCAATCACATGTTGGGAGTTAAAGAGTTCTTCGCAGAACCGGATGATAAAGTGACAGGGCAAGTCAGTTTTGGAGATGGGTCAAACATGCAGATTGAAGACAAGGGTTCAGTCCTGTTTGAATGCAATAATGGTGACGAATTATTGAACTCGGATGTGTACTACATCCCTACCCTACACAGTAACATAATCAGCCTGGGGCAGATGACTGAAGATGGTTATGAAGTTGGTTTAAAAGACGACTTCCTAAAAATAATTGATGAAAGAGGAACGCTTGTGATGAAGGTGCAGCGATTGAAGAATCATTTATACAAGATCATTCTCAAAATAGCCCGACCAGTGTGTCTAGCTATGAAGATGGATGATGAAGACTGGGCTGGCATACGAGAATTGGGCACATGAACTTCCGGGTACTTGATTTAATGGTAAAAAGGGGTCTCGTGAATGGTGTTCCAAACATTCCATATCTAACACAGGTGTGTGATGGATGCATGTTGGCCAAACAAACTAGACAAGCATTTCCAAGTGAAACGCAGTGGCGAGCAAGCAGGCCCCTTGAACTCGTTCACGCCGATCTGTGTGGACCAATATCGCGCCAAACTATGGGAGGTAACCAATATTTTTTATTGATTGTCGATGATTATTGCTGATATATGTGGGTTTATGTTATTAAAATGAAGGATGAGTCACTCACCATGTTCAAAAGGTTCAAGAATGACAGAAAGTGATACTAGGTATAAAGTCAAAATATTACAAACAAGCCAGCGAGGCGAGTTCAACTCTCACCATTTTGACACATACTGTGAAAAAGAAGGAATACAAAGGCAACGAACGGCACTATACTCTCCGCAGCAAAATGGTGTAGTAGAACGATGAAACCAAACAGTACTTGAAGTCACGATATCACTGCTAAAGACACTGAAAGTACCAGAAATGCTATGGGGAGAGGCCATCAGACACGCCGTCTTTATATTGAATCGTGTTTTGACGAAAGGTTTCAAGAATAAGACACCCTATGAAGGCTTGAAAGGTTGAGTCCCTACCTTACACCATCTAAAGGTGTTTGGTTGCATGGGAAACGTGAAGAAATTGCCGACCCAAATGACGAAATTAAGCAATCGGAGCTCCATGATGGTTTACTTGGGTTTAGAACAGAGCAGCAAAGCTCATCGATTGTATAGTCCTTGTCAAAGGAGACTGTGTGTGGCACGTGATGTCGTATTTTAAGAAAAAAGACATTAGGCTTGGGATGAAGTTAAAGGAAAAGGGCTCAGTGTCAAAACATTTTGGGCTAATGTGGTATTAGATCATAACTCATTCACTCAGACCCAACAACAAGATGCTTATCATGTTGATAATGACAGTGGAATGAGTCCATCTAATACCACTGATCCATATACACCGTAACCAAGTTCACCGGTGACTCATGACAACCGTACTGATTCAAGCATCAGCAACACAGCAACAGCTACCTCAATCGACAATCAAGAGGTAAGTGAATCTGATTATGATCATACACCTCCATAATGTTTTCGTATCTTGTCGGACCTGTATGATGTGACAGAACCAATTGGGGATGTAGATGAACTGTTACCAGTGGGAGATGCGCCGATTAATTACAGAGAAGCCTCGACTGATGGTGACTGGCAGGAAGCCATGCAAAGGGAGTTGAACTCAATAGAAAAGAACCAGACATGGAGTCTGGTCGATCTTCCAGCAGGTCAAAAAGTGATTGGTTTGAAATGGATCTTCAAATTAAAGAGAGACGCAGAAGGAAATATGACTAAGCTCAAAGCCCGGTTAGTTGCAAAGGGGTATGTGCAGAAGAAACGGGTCGATTTTGAAGAAGTGTATGTGCCAATAGCACGAATTGAAGCTATACGCTTACTACTGGCAATGGCAGCAAAGGAACGATGGGTGGTACACCATTTAGATGTCAAATCGGCGTTTTTGAATGGAGTTCTCAAAGAAGATGTTTTCGTTACTCAGCCGGATGGATTTGTAATCAAAGGAAAAGAGAAAATGGTGTACAAAATTACAAGTTAAGATAAGCACCAAGGGCCTGGTATGCTCGTCTTGACAAGACACTAAAGGACCTGGGTTTCACTATGTGCACGTCAGAACAAGCTGTATACACTCTTCAAGGCTTTGTGAATACTCTCATTGTAGGAGTATATGTGGATGATCTCATAGTCACTGGACAAGTGAGAATAAGATTGGTAAGTTTAAAGACAAGATGGAATCGGTGTTTGAAATGAGTAACCTGGGTAAGTTGTCTAATTACCTCGGAATAGAAGTTGATCAAAAGAGTGATGGAATTGTGCTGAAACAGTCAAGTTTTGCTTAGAAAATTTTGCAGTCAGCAGGAATGATGGACTGTAACCCAGCCCAACAGCCAATGGAACAAAGACTAATGTTGACCAAAGATGAAACCGGGAAGGCAGTAAATTCAACCAATTATCGAAGGCTCATTGGAAGTCTCCGATATTTGATTCACACATGACCGGAACTTTGTTTTTCAGTTGGTGTTGTGAGCAGGTACATGGAACACCCTAAAGTCAGCCACTTTAACGTAGTAAAGTAGATCCTAAGGTATCTCAAGGGAACAATCAATTATGGTATGTTGTATTCAAGGGGAGGAGATGGAAAGCTTGTGGGATACAGCGATAGCAGTCACGGATCAAATTTGGATGATAGAAAAGGCAACACGGGTTTAATTTTCTACTTCTCGGGGAGCCTAGTCTCCTGAATATCGTAGAAACAAATAACTGTTGCTCTCTCTTCGTGTGAAGCAGAGTTTATGACAGTAACATCTGTAGCCTGTCAAGCCATGTGGCTAAGGAACCTGATCAGCGAGTTACTTAGCGTTAAGTCTGAATGTGTGTAGCTGCTGGTAGACACTAAGTCAGCAATTGCCTTGATGAAGAACCCCGTATTCCACAGTCGTAGCAAACACATAGATACAAAGTACCACTTCATCCGAGAGTGTGTTGAAAGGAAGCAAATTTGTGTAAAGCATGTAAGCGGTGAACTACAAAAGGCGGACATACTCACTAAGGCTTTGGGTCACATCAAGTTCAGTGAAATGAGATCTTTGTTGGGAGTCAACAAAACTAGAACTACAAGTCAACATTAAGGGGATAATGTAAGCTAATGTGACTTGCTCTTAGTCTTTGACCGAGCAATTTGGAGGAGTCGTGGGAGCACCTGTGAACGTGCATCATGGGGAGTTAGTTTATTCTTATTTAAATAGATGGTGATAGTATGTTAGTATGCAACACTCTAAAAAAAATTTCCAATCAGCCTTTTTATTGTAATCGTTCTAGATTTGAAGTAATACACATCAGAAAATCATCCCAAATATTGCTCTATGCTCTTGCAATCTCTGATTACCTAACAGAATGTTTCGATTTAGTAACAATCTGTATGTTTCGATCAATTATAGTTAATAGGTTAGCATACAATACTTGAACAATTATGTGAAAGTGTATGTTTTGGGTGTTTGATTCACAAGTTTTTCTTGCTTTTTAGATCTACAGAAGCAAGAATCTGCCATTATTGACCCTTGTTAAATCGATTTCACAACAATTCATTCGATTTCAACAGGTATGTTTTGATTTGGGTTCGTATATCATATTTTCGTTTGAATGTTTGATCCATCACCTGGGATTTAGAGATCAGCTCCACACTTATTTTTCATCATATCTAGAAGTTTTCCTATTTTTCTTTATCCCAAGGTAAAGATTTTGAAGGTAATTATATGTGTAAACCATAAATTCAAAATAGATACTTGGCCTTGACGAAGGCATTAACGAAGAAAACCGAATTTAAAATTGATTTTGTGCAGAAAAGATATCAATAGTTGATTTTGATATCCTTTGTTGATATGTTTTCTACATGATCTGGAACAAACTCTTTTTAATTATAAAAACTGGGATGCAATTCGTGCAAAGTTATGAAATGTTACTATTGAGTTTGCCAATAAAATGTCAAGAAAAGTTGTGAAATATACCGGGTCAGATAGATTACAAGTTAAACAAATTCTTTATATACAGTTAGAAGCGGAAAATATTCTTTCTGATATGCTATAAAACATGAGGAGTCACTACTTTACTTAATGGATCAAGGGGATTTGAATTGGGAATTTAACTACCTAATTTATAATACAATTATGGTAATGGGGCTGCTGAGATCTCATGTAACATCATGTATTTTCACTTACGTCAATTTTTTTAAGTGCATAAGTTCAAGTTTACTTGCAGATGCCTATATGATGAATTATAAATACTGTAATTGTGACTTCAAGTATGATATTATGCATCGATTTTGCTACATTACAAGGATGTTTTGTTGTTGACTTGTTAACAAGTTAAGGGCTAAACTAGGTAAAGGTTTGGACACGGTAAAAATGATGTTTAGACTCTTTAATTATGCACAAAAGGGGTGGCTAGCTGCTAGGTTTCAAACTCTATTGTCCTTAAAACTTAATTTGAGCTCAGTAGCTTAAATCATTAGTATCTTAAGTATGTTTCACTTGCTATGACAATTTTATATTCTGAATAAAACAGTTATATGCTGTTGCTAATAATTGTTGTTAGTAACCCGTAATTCTTATTTATTAGAGCTTTCAGTGTTAAAGTAAATCCTCAGGGTCAAATTATAATTAATTAACTCCATAAGCATTAAAGTGACAACATATAATTAGTGGTTTTTAATACATTTTTAAAAATTTATGTTTTTTCACCTAATACATTTTTTCACCTCTTCTGCCTTCTCTCGGTTCCTAATACATTTTTTCACCAAAATCAAGCTTTTTGAAGGTAAAATTAGTGGTTTTTATTTTTTTGTTTTACCAAAATCAACTTCTTTAATCTTATTTTTGTAAGCATCAGCACAATACAATTAGATCGATCTCGTAATGAATATGCAGAATATAGACATTACGGTAATAAGAATGAGATTATAGAAATGAAGAACACACTAGTAAATAAATTTCAAAATCAATAGATCTCTGATTCGATTACAGTGCAGTAGTACAAATCAGGAAAATAAAAATATCTCTATCAAAGTGCTAACTATTACAAATCAAAACTTCTATATATAAACAAAAGAAGTTATCGTGCAAAAACTTCAGTTCTCGCGCAACTAGAAGTTGTCGCGCGAGAAGCTGTTTTCGCGTGATAACTCTAAGTTCTCGCGTGATTTGATCTTCATCTTCATCTTGATTTGATTTCCCGAGCCTCATAGGTTCAACCTCTACAATCTCCCCCTAGGCTCAGTAAATCAATGCCTTTTAGAAGTCCACGTCTGTAACCTGATAAGCGCCCCCGTAAGCGTACATCTTGTTATCCAGGGCCTTCGTCATCATCCATCCAAACTATGCTGCTAAGAAGTGTACAGATTCATCAGCTGTAATAGGACATGCCTGCAGGTTCATCAAATCTTCTTTCCCAAATTGTAGCAGATCCACAGGGTGATGATACGGAACTCTTTATCTTCACATTCAATCACCGCATGCCCAGTATCCTTTTCACAACTCCACCTCTTAAGCTTAGACAAGCTATTAACCGGCACTGGAGTGTGAATAGGAATATTCTTAGCATACTTAGGATGTTTGTACATCCTTATCTTCATCGGTTTGTTTGTATTAGGATCAATACGAGACTCATCTTCAATTACTTTGGATTTTGCAATCTTAAAGTCCTTGAAGTTAGACTTGCTTTGTCTCCGTATCATATTCCTGATCTAATTAGCTTTGTTGTAGTTACTCGGGTTAAAGAACGGGACACGACCATAGCATATAAATCTGATACTCTGAGCGTATGGAAGTCGTGCACATCTTGGAAGTACTCTATTGCTTCGCCCTTTCGCTTTACAACATACATCTTCTTTTCCTGATCGTACGCCCAACTAATAATTGGTTCTGAGTTTCCATTCCTTATGAAAGGTTTGGAATGCCTCAGTGTGTGTATATAAGTCGGCGGAGGAGGAGCATTAACTGTAATATTACCGATGTGACGAATAACGCTTTGACCCGTAACATCTACTTTCTTGTTAGTCGTCTGAGTGTTGTTAGTCTCCCCTACAATCTCTCCTTCTTCAATCAATGTATCGGAAAACAAATCTTTTAGACTGTTACCAAATATATCTGTATACTCAAATCCTTCTTCCAAATCATCAAATGTATCAAACTCTTCTTCCGTCTCCTCAGCAGTAAGACTTTGTTGGAATGTGTAAAATTCTCTCTCATATACAGCCTCTGTTTCTGGGCCTAGTGGAGTGTAATCAACTGAATCATCGGGACTTGGTCAGGAGATATTGTCAGTTCTCGATGTTCCAGCATTACCTGTAGCTGTAGAACCAATATCACCACCCTGATCATTATCATCTCCTCTATCATTATCATCATCATTACCCTCATTACCATCATCACCATTATCATCATCATCATCTTCATCATTATCACTATGTTCAGATGAATCATAATCTACCAGATCTAATCCCTCATCTTCCTCTTCTGCTAGGTTTGGAATTGGCATCATATGTTCAGGCTCAACAAATGCCTCTCCAGTAAGAACTACAGGCTGGTCCTCAGTAGTCATGTGAATATCTATAGATAGTGACTCTTGACTAGCTTCAGCAGTCTCTGTTGTCCTTTCCTGAACAACAGGATCAGCAGGATGCTCTGTAGGAATGATCGGGTCTATCACAGGTTCTGGATTAGTAGTTTGTTGTCCGCTACATTCTCCAACTTCGGTGGTTCCTTGATTAGTAAACTGAGATGAACCACCTGAAGCGAAGTCCCTAAAATTCTGCTCTAGAATCTGAACATAGCTGAATAAGAAATTATGCTGATGTTCAAGATTCTTAATCCTCTCATCTCTATCAGCTAACTCTATCTGTAGATCATCAATTTCCTTAGTCTTCTCAAGCATCTCCCCCTCTAAATTGCATACACGTTCTTCAAGAGTAATATACTTAGGTGAACTAGTAGACATACTAGCACCTTGTCTTAGCTCAGGAGGTGTATTTATGAAGTCATCCATACTTATGGTCACATCATCCATTTGGTCTCTCGGAGGAGTCCTCAAACTGTCATCAGTAGAAGTGGGCAACTCAGTTGGTACAGTTGGTGTTGCCTCACTCTCTGTGACTGGACTCTCTGTAACAATAGGCTCCTTTATGATCGGCTCAGTGGTCATTGGGGTCCGACGTTTCCTCAACAAACCACATCCTCTACCCCTACCATGAGGACTCTCGCCAGTTCTCCTTGCCATCCTTTTCCTTCTCCCCCTGGACACAAGTGATTCCTCCGGAACAAAATCAGTGCCACGTTCCTCAACAGTGCATTTAGCTGGAGTTTCCCGCACTCTGGGACGTTCCTGTAACACATACGGTACGTTCCCAATCTGATCGTTGTCGGTCTCACTCCCACTATTGGTAAACCATGAATCTATCTCAGCATCAACTTCAGATCTGGGAGCACCCTGAGAACTCTCAGGTACTTCTAGTGTAGTACTTGCTGATGGATCGGCTGTATCAGCTTCAGCAGCCTTACCAGTAGATGTAGATGCACCAGATGTGACATCTCTTTGTCATGAGGAGTATTAGTCTCTTGAGGTCTATCTTCTGCTTGAAAATCATCAACAATTCAACCCAACTTAGTGAATGTAAACCATCCCACACATTCCCTCGTGCTCCCATCAAATATGTAAAAATATCCTTCTTCATAGTCATGACAACATATGTTGAAGAATCAGATATAGCTAGCTCAGGATGAGAAGCATTAACAATCATCTAGATAAAGCGAGGGTACATGATAAACTTTTTCCCAACAGCAACAATAACATTCTTCTGCATCTCTGAAAAGATTGCCGTGGATATGCTATATGGAAGATCATCAACGAGTGATACAAGCAGGGATCCAAACATAGCACTAAGACTATCCATGCCTGCTTTGAGATTGCTAAGGCAATGGATTACTACATGAAACAAGTACTTCCAAAAGGGTGGAAGATACTTCTTCTCCAGTGATGGGTAACGGTGACTATAACCCATACGTACCAAACAGTCTTTAACAGCATCATCATCAATAATACATTGTTTATCACCTCCGCAGTAATCATAACTCTCTTGCCCTTAACAGTGGCAGTAATGCAGAGTTCTCCATCTTCTTCTATCTCCTTAGCAGCCGTGTGCCAAAACTGATCTAGGATATCAATGTAAATAGTAGGACTAGCATAAATAGCATGGTGAATTCGGGATGTCTTAAGTCCCTCAATCAGTGATCTAAACAAAGCTTTGTCTTTAGGAACGTCACCAAGAAACGCTATGGCATTATGGTTTTTATTAAAAACCAATGGCCGCGGCATCTGAATCATACAACATTAAGATCAGTATACAAGAAAAATTACAAGAAGTTTAGACTTAAAAATTCAACACTTAGACAAATTTTGAAATTTTCAAGTTCTCGCGTGAAAACATTAAAACATTTCGCGCCACAAGTCAAGTTGTCACTTGAATTTTGAATTTTATCAGGAGTCAACTTCTCGCATGACAAGTTTAATCTCATGCGAATAGATTTGAAAGTTCTCGCGTCTGTGCATGTGCGCATAAACTTTTCGCATGCGAAAAGTCTGTTACATTTCAAATTTTCATTCTGTAAATTTCAAGTGTTTCAACCATTAAAACATGTTCCCTAAGTGTCGTCTAGGTGATTATTAAGGTTTATTATGGCTTATTTGTTCAATTTTAACATATTTCAAGTCTTAGAGTATTCGGTCTAGTTCAAACATACTCAAATCAACGTTATAACCATCATTATACCTTAATTTATGTGTGGAAATCAACCGACGACCTTAACGAACACTATTTTCAATTTTGACAGAGTTTTTACATTCAAAATTTAAAAGTGAAAATTTTCAAGTACAGTTGTGCGAATACTTGACTTTTCGCACACTGTACTTTATATAGTACTATGACTTCTCGCATGTTAAACTGTTCGCTTGGCTTTCAACTTTTCGCATGAAGTTAACCTTTCGCATCTGTTTTGAAACTTTTGCATGAATTGAACCTACCATGCGAAAAGTTCAATTTTCTTTGAAAATTTTAAATTAATTTTTATTAATTTTTTTAATTTTTCAAGTTTTGAATTTTAAAGATTTTATTGAGCTTTATGATTTGTTATGAAAAATAATTATGTTTAGCTAAGTGTTTATAATTATTCGAACACCCTTAATTTTGAACGTTTTGTAAAACGAAAACTAAAACAAGTAATCAAAATATACTTTTAACAAAAATCAATTTGACACAAAAACTATTCTAATTAACTTAAATATTTTTGATAAATTCTCAAGTATAGGATCATATTTCTTAGAAGATGATCATTACCATCATCCAGCTTTATTATAAATAGAACTGGTTATGTTGATTGTCAATATATTGAGTCCAATTTAAACATAGACTTAAAGTTTACTTAGACACATAAGTTGTGATTTTATTATGTTTTGATTAAATTATATATGTCTTCAGTGTGTCCCACAATCAAAAATCCTGTAGAACCTTATCCAACTTCAAGACACTTTCGAGATTTCAAGTCACCCCAATTTGACTTAAACCTTTTCACTTCTGATCAGCCTTTTCAGAACGAATTTTCTTATATAATATCTATTATGAGCATAACTAGCCTGAGAAACATTTCTAAACATAGAATATTAACAAGTTTTAGGACTTATTTAACAACCAGTCGGACTTATGTTTTTGCCCTCGCAAGACGTTTATGACTTACATGCCAAGTCGGACTTACATGCCCCATCTTTTGATTTTGCCTCCTGTGTCAGAACATATTCTCAAAAAGGAAAAATATTTATCATATATTATGTATGTCTTTGACATATCATTTATTAATGTTCTCATTGGCATTTTTTATTCCTATATGGCTTTTTAGGCTTCTTTTTGCTCATTTTGTTTGTTTTTCTCTTTTGTAATTTTGTTTTCATTTGTATATCTATATAAAATTTTTTATTTTGATTTTATACATATATATACCATATATGAAAGAAGCTGAATCAGAAATTAACTGGCTTGAGTATGACCAGACTATAACTCTCAGTCTGTTTTAGCATGGAATCAAGTTACCACAAAACCTTTTGAGTTACCCACTTCACTCATGAAAAGTTTCGTTTAGTGCATCACAGAACATAATGTTTTTCATACTTGAAAATCCAACCTATCAACATATCAAACGTAATCCAAGTTAGTTTCTTGTAAGCCTTTGGATGCAACGATTCAAAACCAAGAAATATACTATCATTTCCTATGTTCACTTGAAAACTTAATCCTTTTTGTTTTCACAAAATTTTATAACCAAAATCTTTTTGTAATTTTCTTCTATCTTTTTACTCCTCCTAAAACCAAAATATATTTTTTTTTATTTTCAAATTTTCTTCTCCTAAAATTATGATTATCTAGACAGAAAATAACAATTTTAACTACAAAACAATAAATATTTTTGAAAAAGGTGCAAGAATAAATGTTAACCAAAGTTAATCATTCCTAATGATTGAACTAAAAGGTCAAATCTGGAATGATCAAATGCCTTAGTAAAAAATCAGCAATGTTGTCATCTGTGGAAATTGACTCCAAATGAATAAGTTTCCTCTCAAAACAGTCACGGATGAAATGCATTCAGATGTCAATGTGTTTAGTCTTAGAATACTGAATTGGATTCTTCACAATGTTCAAAATTGCAGTATTATCACAAAAGATTTTAGTATCGTAAATATTAAGGCCATAATCAAGAAGTTGTTGTTGAATCCAAATGATTTGTGAACAACAGCATGATGCAGCCACATATTCAGCCTCTGCAATTGAAGTGGATGTTGTCTGCTGCTTCTTGCACTGCCAAAGACCAAAGACCAAGTGTGGATTGACCTTTGAGATACTTAAAAATCCTCTTGAAAGCTTTCATGTGAGATTCCTTTGGATTACTTTGATAACGTGCACACTGACAAATAGGAAACATGATGTCCGGTCTGCTTGCAGTGAGATACATCATGGATCCAATCATTGATCGAACATGTGTTGATCACATCTTCTCCAGTGAGATTCTGTAGTCAAAGTAGGACGAGAAGACATTGGAGTTGGAGTTGTCTTGGAATCTTGGAATTTGTATTTATCCAGGATATGTTGAATTATTTCTCTTGATGATCAGTATTCCCTTCTCATCCTGTTTAACTTGAATATCCAAGAAAATGTCATTCTCCAAGAGCACTCATCTCAAATTTCTTCTTCATAATCGCCTCAAACTCCTTGTACAAGTCATCATTGGTAGATCCAAAGATAATATCATCAACGTAGACTTGAACTAGAATTAGATCATCACCCGTCTTCCTTATGAATAAAGTTTGATCAATAGCACCTCTTTAACCATTTGCAAGCAAGGTTCAGTGAGAGTGCATCCAGCTCGAGGTGCTTAGTGTAAACCATAAAGTGCTTTGTCTAACTTGTATACATAGTCAGGATGATCAGGATCTTCAAATCCTGGTGGTTGATAGACATAGGTTTCTTCCTTCATTTCTCTCCTACAAAAAGGTAGTTTTACATCCATTGATAACCTTGAAGTTCTTGTATGAAGCATATGCCAGAAAATTTGTATAGCTTCTAGTCTCGCAACTGAGTGTACTTCTTCATAATCAAGACCTTTAATTTGATAGAATCCTTGTACAACAAGCCTGGCCTTGTTGCGGACTATCACATCCTTTTCATCCGTTTTGTTTCTGAAAATCCATTTCTTGCTGATAGGTAACTTACCCTTTGGTAATTCACACAGATGCCAAACATTTAGCTTTTTGAATTGTATCAACTCGTCTTGCATTGCCTCTACCCAACTATTTTCTTTCAATGCCATTTCAACATTCTTCGGCACTATTTGAGATAGAAAACATGAATATAGACATGTATTTATTGCTCCCGATTGACTTCGAGTTCTGACGCCTTGGGATAATGAACTGATAATTGCTTCCGTTGGATGGTTTCTATGAACTCTCAACTGTAGAATAGCATCTTCAAAGATAACTTCGTTTAAATTAGACATATGACCAACAGGTTCTTCATCAGTGTTCCCTCCTTCTGGTTGATAAACAATTTCTTCGTCTTAATTATCAATGCCAATAGAAAGATCTTCAAATGGTACTTGAATAGTATCAATTGGATCATTTAAGGTAGAAGATGAATTCTTATCAGAAACTTATGGTTCTTGTTCCACAACTATATCCAAATGAGATGAATCTATTTCAGAAATAGAATATGGAACAGCTGCAGCATTAGAAAATGAAGGTATATTTGAAGATATTCCTTTAACTTGAGAAGACGTAGATCCAACATTATCAGCAAATATGTCTTGAATTGAGGATGTCAAAGGTGGATCAGCTATAGAAACAATAGATTTTTTATTAAATGTTTCAAATAATGAAGCATAATCATAAACCCATGAAGGAGCAGAACTTGCATCTGTTTTGATAGATTCGTGTCAATCAATATCAATCGACCCAACAATTTGTTTAGTTCTTTTTTTATAAACCCGATATGCTACTTTGTTGGCTGAATAACCAATAAAATAACAATCATTAGCTTTTTCATCAAATTTTGATTTATTATTAGATGTGTTTAATAGAGTACAACAACATCCAAAAGTTTTGAAATATTTGACTTTCGGTTTATGTTTGAAAGAGATTTCATAAGAAGTCTTATTTTGTTGTTTGTTAATTAAAACACGATTCTGAACATAACAAGCAGTGTTAACAGCTTCAGCCCAAAAGAATAAAGGTAATTTAGCTGCTGATAAACATTGTTCTAGCAGCTTCAATAAGGTTACGTTACGTCTTTCAGCAACTCCATTTTGTTGTGGAGTTCTTACAGAACTGAATTGTCGTACTATCCCCTTTGAATCACAGAACTCATTCAAGATACGATTACGGGAATTCGATGCCATTATCAGTCCGTATGCATTTGATAGTATTGTTCGTCTGATTTTCCACAAGTGTCATGAATTCATAAGCAAATGAGGCGTCTCATCTTTGGTTGCTAAAATAAAACCCATGTAAATCTAGAAAATCATCAGTAATAACCAAGAATATGCACGACGTCCTAAACTCAAAACACTTACAGACCGAATAATCCATGTGTAGCAATCGAAGAATAAAGTCAATTTATGTATGAGCAACTGCTTTATGAGAAGTTTGTTGTTTGCCTTTAGAGCATGACAGACAATGGCTCTATTAATGAAATCTTTCTGTGGTAACCAACAACATGATTTCCTCTAACCAGTTTGTTCATTCTTTAACATTCACATGACCTTCCGAGGCTTTAGATAACAAACACGACGCAGTTACCAATGAATGTGAGCCATTCATATCTAGTAAATATGTGTCTTTATCTCTCAGAGTTCTCAATAAAATCCATTCTTTAGGTATTACAAAACCAGGTTTTAAGATTAGACATTCTTTATCAGTGAAATGTGTTGAATACTTTTTGTCACAATTTAAGAGACACTAAGCAAATTATGTTTTAGTTCCTCTACAAAATTGACATCTTCAACTTAGTACACCATTAGTCCTGTACCTTTCTTTGTAATCTTACCTCCCTTGTCCCCGACAAAATAACATATCCTCCGTTGTATGGTTGTATGTTGTTTAACAAAGATATATTACCAGTCATGTGTCTCGAACAACCACTATCTACAATGCAAACACTGTTGATAGCTTGACTTGGTTGTTCCTACACAATAGGACAAATTTAATTATTTTTAGGAACCCAAGCCATGTTATTGAGCTCTTTGTTTTCATCTAAATATGATACATTTTGCAATGTCATATCTCCTTTGTCATCGAAAATGCATTTTTCAACAACAAAGGTTCAGAAGTTTTGCCTTTAATTTTCCATCTTTGCATTTGTTTGATTGGTGGTGTGGTGAAATTGTTTTTATCAACTTGTACTGATTGTACTTGTGTCTTTTCATTGTTTAAATCAGTTTTATTTTTAGCAAAAACATTCGATTGATATAAGTTTCTTTTAAAATTTGGCATTAACAAAGAAACGTTTTCTATTGTTTGCATTGAATTATGAAACTTTTGTTCGCTTGTCAATTAATGTTGATGATGACAATTTCTAGCCATGTGATTTGGCTTTCCACACACATAACAACATCTTTTACTATATGCATTTGACATCTCATGTTTTGCTTAAACTGTTTTGGATAACTTCATAAGTTATCACAGAAGCTGGCCTTAGTATGTCCTTGGCCTTTCGATTCTTTCACAGTCTTTCTTCCTTTCCTATGAACTTTGAGATTTCTTGGATTAGGACTAGTGTCATTTGAACCTGTTCTACACACATCTTGTTTCACAGTGTTAGCAATAATAGAAGATTTAGTTTTAAAGAAACTTGTATTTGTTTCTTTAAAATATGATCCTCATTATTAATGTTGCCTATAGAAACAAATCTGTTCTTGAAATCAGTTTTCAAGTCAGACATAGATGTCGTGACACGTTTATTTTCTTTATTTTTAAAGTTTATTTTTTATTCTCGTTTCTTATCCTTATTTGACAATTTTGCACACTCTTTTGAATCAACTAAAACTTCCAAACATTCATTTAACTTTGATGATGAATTACAAGATGGTTTTTCATTACAAATCTTATTTTCTATAAAATCTAATTCATCATCGCTCTCTCATTCTTCAACCAAACCATCTATCTTCACACTTTCTGCAAAAAAAATTGTCATTATTAATATTAATATCTGTTTTTGTGACAGGGTCAACAGTCAATGAAACATTGACCGAAGGTGTGAAGTCTGATTTTGGTTTAAAACCCAAACCATAGGTCTCTTCATTATGAGTTATGATTGATGAAGGCAATGAGGTATAATCATGATTAATTGGTGGTGCAATGTTAGCAATCCCACTCCACTTTTACCACCATTAATCTTTTGTGTCATTTGTGACTTGATTATACCTTCAACCATGCTAGATGAGAGTTCAAATTTATCAACAACTAATTTTGCAGACAAGATTTCACTAGTGAGTTTGTTAATTTCTAAAGATAATTCATCATTACGTTTTGTCAAATCTTTTATGTTACAATCTTTATCATGAAGACTTAGTTTTGATTGGTAAATAGATTTTTTCAAGCCATCAATTTTATCATTAAAAATTTTCTCATCTGTTTTATACTTACGAGCTTGATATTGAAGTTTTTTAACTTCTAAAATCAAACTTTCGTTGTGAACTCTGTATTTATGTACCATTTCTTTACACATATCTGAACAAAAAGAAAATATATACCTCATTGGTTTCTTCATTCTTCTTTGTCTTTTCATGGACCATATTCACCATGATGCCCTTTAATACTTTTGGTTCATCTTTTTCAGTTGCTGGAATAATCTCAACAACACTTTACTTTTTTGCATATGCAGATGCTGGAGCAAGCTCAACAGCTTTAATTGATTCTTCAGTTTGGACTGGAGTAAACTCAACAGTCTTCTCTTTGACCAATTCAACTTTAGCTGGAGTACACTCAACAACTTTTTCTTTACTTTCAACCACTACTTCAATTTTCACCTCTTCCTCTTGATCCTTCACAGACTTCTCCACTATTTCTACTTCAATCTTCTCTTCCTCAGCAAACACCCCATCTAACATATCTTCAGACACAAATTAAGTAAACAAATTGTCTTTAAGAGGCTGTTCAACTGGTTCAGTTTCAGCTAATAATGCAGTAGACAACTTGATGTCAAGAATTTCCATTTGGTCTGACCAATCATAATCCTCATTGGTTTGAGACACCAAAGCTTTGTTATTGGATGTGCTGGCTTGGTCTTTCTTAGTTTCAACCTCCACTGTAACCAACTTCTTTCCATGATTGCTCTGGTTAGATCTGGATTCAAGGCATTCTATGGCAAAATGACCAGGTTTATCACAATTGTAGCACCTCAAACTGGACTTATCAAACCCTATTTTGCTGGAGTTGTTCATTCCAAACACCTTCCTTCCAGTTCTCCTAACAAAATTCTTAGCTCTATACACCATCATAGCCATCTGGTATTTGATTTCATTCTCTTCAACATCATCAGGATTAACCTGTTGTAGATCATCCACCAAAATGTTGGGCACACTAAGTCTTCCAGCTGAAAATGCTTCATAACTGTTCATGAAGGTAGTGAATAATGTCAGGTGTTCTTCAGTGATTTGGATGGTTTGTTTGGTTAGCTGGGAGTTAACAACAAAAGCTTGTCGGGTTGATTAGGATGCTTGAATCTATGGGTAGGTTTGAGGTTGGGATTGAAATTGAGCTTGGACATAAGAATTTTGAGGAGTAGCTTGATATTGGGGCAAGGATTGGGGCAAGATTTGGTCTTTGATAGTAGGATGAGCTGAAGATGCTGACTGTTGTTGTTGGCATAGTTGTGAGTAGCTGACATAATAGTTTGGGTTACTGGCCATCTTGGCATACAATGCTGAAGCTTCAGCTCCCATTGAGTTATGTAGTTTGCAGCCCTCTGCTTATCATCCATATTATAGGGTTTAATGGTTGAGATGAGATCACTGAGTGTCAAAGTGAATAGGTCCTTGGTTCTTTTAATGGTGGTGCGGTTGTTGTTCTAGCTATATGGTAGAGAATTTAACAGCTTTTTGTTAACTGCTATATTCTCCAAAGTAATTCCTGCACTCTTCATTTTAGTGACTAGTTTCACAAACCTAGACATCTGAGCCTCCAAAGTTTCACCCAGTATATGATTAAACATACTGAACTCTTGGTTCAACATATCTTTTCTGCTCTCTCTCATATCTTTGTTGCCTATGATTTGCTCCTCTATTGTATCACATAAATCTTTAGCCTTGGTAAAGTCTTTAAACTTCTGTGCAATCTCAGTAGTGAGTGCCATAGTGATGGCAGCATAGGCTTTGTCATCAAGTTCCTTCTTTTTCATGTCCTCCTCATCCCATAAATGCTCAGGTTTTGGAACCAATTCATTTTTTCCATTTGTATATACCGGAATATATGGACCTTGCTTAATTGATCTCATTATCCGGGGTTCAGTATACATGACATGGTTCTTAAACCTGAACGCCCAATTTGGGTAATCTTCTTTACTGAGCAGGCGAGGTTGATTTGTGCTCGTACCAATCTCATTGTCGAGATTCAGAGTAGCAGTGATGTGCTTCAGATTATCCATTTTCTTTATTTAGAAAAATCAGATTCTTCACAAATTCTTCAAACACAAAGTTCTCGCGCGAATAATCAACTTATCGCGCGAAATCTTCTAAGTTCTCATGCGAATAATGTAAACTTCTCGCGCGGAAACTTTTGTAACTGAATATTGCGAAAACTCAAACTTGTCGCGCTAATTGATTCTGTTGTAACAAACTAGGAACCAACTTTTGCGAATACCTCAACTTTTCGCGTGAAATGTAACTTTTCACACGGAAAACCAAAGTTTTCGCCTGATCTGTTCTCTGTGATTTTGAGTGTTTCAGCCTCAAATGTTTCACCCAATTGATTAAACTTTGATTAATTAAGTGTTTAATTAGTGATTTAGGTTCAAATTAGATCGTAATTGTCTCTAATTAATTCAATTAATCTTGTTTTAAGCTCAAAAGGTCATCAAATCAATGAACATGAAGTTTATCAGCTTCAACATCTTCAAATGATCAATCTTAGCAAGAATAAGCAGAAAAACTTTGAATAACCATGAGTTTAATGCTCACTAGCTCTTCAAAACACTTCTTCAAACTTCAACAAATCGATCTAGAGCAACAAGGATCTGATACCAATTGTAAGGATCAGCACAATACAATTAGATCGATCTCGTAACGAATATGCGGAATATAGACATTACGGTAATAAGAATGAGATTGTAGAAATGAAGAACACACGAGTAAATAAACTTCAAAATCAATAGATCTCTAATTCGATTACAGTGCAGTAGTACAAATCAGGAAAATGAAAATATCTCTATCAAAGTGCTAACTATTACAAATCAAAACTTCTATATATAAACAAAAGAAGTTATCGTGCGAAAACTTCAATTCTTGCGCGATTAGCAGTTGTCGCGCGAGAAGCTGTTTTCACGCGATAACTCTAGGTTCTCGCATGACTTGATGTTCATCTTCATCTTGATTTAATTTCCCGAGCCTCATAGGCTCAACCTCTACAATTTTCATAAGTTTTCTTTAACTTTATGTTTTTAGATGAGATTCAATGGTCAAATTCGAGGGTTTGAAGCCTATCAAGGTATGAGGTTTGTTTAATGTTTATGAATTTAATGATTTTAAGTGAATATATTGTGATTGTGCTTGTATGTATGTAAATGTGTATGTATATGTCAGTGTAGTATACTATGTATATGTTTATGATGGTAGCATAATTTATGCCTACCAAGTGTTTGATAAAATTCTACAATATATATGTACATATGGTTGTAAGTATGTATATGTTTTTATATGGTGACATTTTGTCAAAAGCACCTGTAGCAATCACATGTCGTTACTATAGGAATACATTTTGTTGTCTCTATAGGGGCTCTTCCTTACGGTGTGTGAAGCCAAAATAAGTTCAGGTAGCATTGCTAATAACTAATGCCCAAATTGCTATAAGTGTTGTAATCATCGACATAAGTATTACAAAGTTAGTTTTACTATGAAGATGTAATTGTGTACTTGATGATTTCATTTTACTTTCAAGTTCATATTGTTTTACGTGATACACTTTGGGTTATCTTTTTGGCATACAAGGGAGTTAATATCAGAAGATATTAAAAGGACATTTCCAATCAAAATTTTAGACAACCAGCAAGGTTACGTAGCATTGATAATAAATAGTTTACGATTTAGTTCAACAAAAAACTATTAAACACTATTAGTTGCAAATGGTATACTAAGTAAACAAGTGTTTACAACGTATTAAAACCTACAATGTTGTACTCTATTTATATTTATAAGCAATCTACAACCAACATAAGAAATAATAAAATTCAAAAGAAATAAATATATACATACACACACACACATACATATATATATATATATATATATATATATATATATATATAGAGAGAGAGAGAGAGAGAGAGGAGGGTTCAAATGAGAACTCTTTTTTTTGCGAGAACTCTATAAACCAATATGAGGCACAAGTTTCAATGACAAAATAATAAATAACGGAAACATAAAAAACTATAAAACAAAAAATAACATAAAAATAAAATAAATAAAAAACCAAAATATTTTCTTTTTTTCCATCATTTATAAAAAAAATAAAAAAAGTTTTAAAAAAACTCGTTTTTTTACTAAATTCATTTTACATATGTGTAATATCGGATATACACATGTGTAAAACCGAATCTACACATGTGTATAACCAAATTTACACATGTGTAAATAACGGGTGGGTGATTTTTTAAAAAAATATATATATCAATATGATACGCGTTGGAAAGATAAAAAATACTTAAATTAATGGTGAAAATTACACATATGTAAATTAATGTATAACCAAATTTACACATGTGTAAATTAATACGCTTAGTGGCAAGCATCCTTGGTCCATTAATGCATTCATCATCGCAATTTAAACGCAGGGGCGTTTGGAGGCTACCATTCACTCGCATTTCGTTGCAGAGGGCATCAATAATCGATTACGAATCCCTTCGATTGACGGTTACAAGCCCTTTCTCCTTCAATGGCGGGTCAATCATCAATCCTATCCACTATAACATCTGTCGTAGAACCATAAAGAACTCCTCTATAGCCTTCGCAACAGTAGTAGTTTGGATTTTGCAAAACCCTAAGGTTTTTGGTGATGTTGTTGACAAGCGGGGATCTGCTCTTTCTTTCTTTCTTTATGAAGGGAAGCATTTAATATTGTAATTGGGGCATTAGGATTGTGTAATTAGGGATGTTCATATACCTAATGATTCGATCGGTGGATTTTGTTAGTTTCTTTGTCTATTTTTGAGCATTTTATTCCATGTGTCTCACTTTTAATATTAATGATTTTGGGGATTCAATCTCTGTTGTTTTGAAAGTGTAGTTTTATCTATATTCAAGCTCAGTAGTTCCACCTTCGCCGCCAATATCATATTAAAGACTCTTAATAAATTGCTTCTTTACAAAAGCTTTTGAACCCTTGGTAATTTTACCGGTTGAAGTTGAAAAAGAAGATAAGTTCATACCAGTAATATATATGTTCCTACATGCATAGGTACGGTTGTACAGAGAATTCCCCCCTAAAAACCTAATCTCGCTGGTAAGATTACTTCTACTAGAATCATAATAATATTGAATATTATGTATCCATATTTGTTAAATATGTCAAAAAATTAGCAAACCTGCATGTATTACTACAAATGGATGTTACATATATTTGATATGTGTTTCTTTGAAAGAGCTTCAATGTATGAGAAATGATCAGTTATGGGTGATATGGCCAATACCACAAGTTTTGTAAGATTTGAGGAACAATGGCATATTTTTAGGAGCACACTTGAAAGTTTAACTAATTATGTGATAATAAGGCTAGAAACATGGTTGTATGAGATGTTTTTCCTATACTTGTGGCCACCTCATATGCTCAACTAAGTGACTAGCATTAGAATAAGCAATTTTTTTTTCATCTTAAATACTTGGTTTCTTTAACTTACGTCATCTTAATAGATTGATAAAGATACTAATCATTTTGATTCAATGGGTTTGATTATAGACTTACCTAAACAATGGGTATATTTGGAACCCTAGAGAGGATTAGTGAATGGGTTAGTATATCCCCATAACAGATCCATAACCTGGTTCCATCTGCCCCTAATGGGGGAATTAAGGCGGGTATAGTCAAACTGGTTGATTCTAAGGTGGGTGATAAGGGACTTGTCGGAAATAGTTTGTTTGCTTGGTCAGATCATCTTTGTAGTCGTAGTTGCCATTGTTTACAAACTGTGTACTTACTCTTGATTCCCTTGTTAGATAAGTAAAGACATGCATGGATTTTAATTATAATTGATTGATTTGTGTTTCTATGATATGTAATTTTTTTAGTTTAAGCTTTAATTTTGTATTTGTTTGTGTTTATGATAGTAATAGGAAATATGCAAGGAGTATATTGCTTCTATTTGGTTATTTTTGTTCGTCAAAGTGGGTGGGATTTTTTACTCTTGTTTAACTTGATTTGTAGATTATTATTGCAATAATAACATTACTTTTATCCGTATTTAGCACATTAATTTTTCAGTATGTAACTTCTTTGTAGAATCAAAAACAAGTTTTAGAAGCAACAAGAGGTTCTTATGATGATGTTCATCCAACTACCTCATTTCATGAATATATAAACAAACAGTAGTTAAACCTAATTCTTGAGATACCAACATCAATTAAGGTGCATCATTTTGTATTTCTATAGGTATTTGCCTCTCTTTATAAATGTACATATCTGCATATTTGTTGCTCGTGCATATGTGTTTTAACCAACATACCCCCATTTGTACCTTATATGTTGCTTTCTTATGACTAACATACACATGAACAGCTTCCCTGTGACTTGTAGTAGTTTCATTCGCAAGCAATTCAAACTGAAACGTGCAAGCTTTAAATCTAATAATGCTTGGTACCACACAAGTACACAGAAGCTTAAGTTTCATTACCATTTTAAGGCCTGTTTGTTTAGAATAACTGTTATACCTTAGAAAAATTGTGATTAATATGTAATTTATTACTACTTGCTTTTTAGAATTGTATGATTTTTTTCTTACATTTTATCAAGTGATAGAAAAGAGTCTCAGAATGCTTTTTGGTTGGTATTATGTTGTTGCATTGTTGGTGTCGTTCTAATTGCTTTCACTGGTATTGTTTACATTTAAGATCATGCTGGATGGAAGGTGGGATTGGTGCTCCTACTATCCTTATGTTATCAACATTTCTGTTCTTTGTTATCTTCACCCTCCAAGAGCTTACGGCATCATTTTCCTTTAGATTTTGATCCCCTTAATCATAGTTTGGTTACAATTAGAGGTATAAAAATGGGCGACTCGCATGTGTTGGGTAACGGTTTGAACCGATTCAGGTCAAGATATATATGAACTTTATTCTTTACGTAGATTTTTGAACAAAGCTCGAGTCTGAACCTACCCTAGAAGAATTACTTCATATTCATGGAGTTTAAATACAGAAGAACAAATTGAAGAACTCAAAGCACTAAAGAGAGTTCTTCCATGTCGGCCTTCCAGGCAAAACGATGTCTATAAATGTGAGTCAATCTCCGAATATGTGAATATTTCACGTTTCCTTTGTGTTACATGTAAGTTTATAAGAGTTACAATATTTATTCAAGTTAATATTTTAATTCCATGATCAAATCACTAGATTATGTGGTGTATGTTTTAAGTGTTTATTAAGATATGAAACATGTCCACTTTAAAAATTAGATAAGTCCTTAGCTTGGACTGACCTTTTGTTCCAATCAATATACCATATTTAAATTCACAGTGTAAGATGCAAACAAAATACGCCTTCTCATTCCCATATCAGAATCAAAACTATGTACTTATGTAGATTACATTAGAGGAGAAAGGTTTGGGTTGCCTGGAATATGTGTCCAACACACTCGGATATATATATATACATATATATAAGGAAAGTTTACGATACAAAGTGGAATGTTTGTGTGAAGTGTACGAAGCCACTACAGCGCACCGCATGGCATTTTGATAATTTTGACGGAAGGGTAGGATTGTAATTACGCCCACTATAGGTCGTAACTAGTTTTATTCTTGTGTGATTTTTGATCAGTGCATTGTTTGGGAATCGTGATCTAGTCAATTAATTATTGTAGATGGGGTTATTTTTAGATTGAGATAATTGCTTTATTGAGAACGTTTTTGAAGGATTTCTTGTGTCGATCAATTATCAGAAAGAACGATATCACATTTTGCTTTAATAATTATAGAGATGATAGGCCAGAGTACAGGTAACCATTATTCGTTTTAGTTGATATTGAATTCCTTGATGATCGATTGCAATGTGACTGTTGTTTGAGTATTTTTCATTTGTTTTGATTTGTGTAATTTTTCTAATTGATGATTAGCATTACGAGTGTTTTACTATTTAATTGAAACAAGTTTTATCTTGAGATTCATTGTAACATGTGTGCATGAGATGTTGTAATTTGTTACATAAGTTTGTGATGAAATGTTTGGGTGATTCAGTGTAAACATGGAATACTTGCGTGATAAGTAATAGTTCATGCATAATAAATGAATTGTTGTTGTGCAATTATTTCATGATGTATGCGTAATTTTTGTTGAACATGTGTTGCGTGATACATGTAAAGTGTTTTAGTTGTTGTCTAATCGTTGTTTTATGGTTGTGTGACTATTGTTTTTGTATTTTTTTTTCCGAAAGATTGTTTACAAGTTTCAGATGAAGTGAACCAATGTTTTATTCCGGAAGTACCCATGACATATAAACCATTTGTGGGAATGAGATTTTCATCCATAAATGATGCGTATGAGTTTTTTACATGGCTTATGCTAAACAAGGAGGATTTTGTGTTTGAAAAGATGCTGAACACACGAGCAATGGTGTATTGCGTAAAAAGTAAATATGCTTGCACAAAAAAGATTATGTATTGGTTTTTTTGTAATGGTTTTTTTGTAGGTCACTGTTGCATTGTGCAATAATGAAAAGTTTAAAAGGAAAATATACAGTATAGTATAGAAAGATTGTATTAGTCATGATATGTTTGATATGGACCGACTAGATTTGATTAATGAATTTGAGCTCACATGTAATAACTGGTTACTCGATGTTTTTAATATGTAAACAATATGGATATGTGCATTCTACTGTGATCAGCCTATGTCTTGTCTTATGCGAATAACATCACGTTCCGAAAGTAAGAATCACTTCTTTTGTCAGGTTGTGAACTCATAATTAACTCTTATTGAGTTTTTTAATCTTATGATACTGCTATATAAATTTAGAGGCATAATCGTCAAAAAGATGATCATGAAACACAATACACCTTTCCGGATTTATGGTCATAGTTTTCTTTAGAAGAACAGGCGGGAAGAATTTTTACAAGGGCTATATTTAATGATTTTAAGAGGAAATTTATTTTGTTTTAGAGAAGTGTGTTTATAATGTTGCAACCAATGGAGAGTATTCTAAGATTTTAGTTAAAGATTTTGAGGAATATGGTGATGGTTTATTGGATGTATGTTTTTCACATTCAAGCGTAATTATTAGTATGATTGTGTTATTTTACATAATGGATTGAGTATTAAATCTTATTGCAGTAATAAATTTTAAAAAGTTTATAGTTAACATTTACGTTATTTTTTTTTACCTTTGTGTAATAACTTATTGTAGTTATGGTTGTTATTAAATAGGTTTTGTTCAGAAAAGATGATCTAAGTGTATTATGTAGTTGTAAAAGGTTTGAGCGTTATGGTTTGTTGTGTTACCACTTTTATGTTTACAAGATGTTTCAAGTTTATGAGTTTCCTGAAAGATATGTTAGTTAACGTTGGATAAGGAATGCAATTAGCAACACCATAAAGTATTCTCGTGTCATGAAAGATATTGATAATGAGTACTATCATGATGTTGATAAAGTTGCTCATGAGATACAATATGCAACCGAATATATTATAAATCGTCTAGTCCTTGATCTTGATGCTTTGACCCTTGTAAATGATAAGTAGAAGCGAATGGTGTTAAAGGTTGAAGAAGATTGTCGTAAAATAGCTCCTCAAAACAAGCAAAAGTAGGTATGCCTCTATTGTTGGTTTTAATCAGCCAACATATGCTAGTGTACGATTACCTGGTGGAATTAGAAATAAAAGTGGCAAATCTCACTAAAGGATAAAATCAAAGAAAGAAAAAGCAATTATTCGTGCTGGGAAGAGACACAGGGCGTGTCACATTTACGGTAGAAGTGGACAAGATAGGAAAACATGTATCGGTGGATTAGGACCGGGAGAAGGGAGTGGAACACATTAAAGAAACTCTTGCATTATTAAAGAAAACACTTGTGTCATTATATAGCTCATTATTATATAGTGTGTTAATAACGTACAAGAATGTATCAATACTCATCATTATATGCATGATACTTAATACCTAGGCTTCTATCGCCACTAACTTGCGTACTATTCTTGTTTTTAGTTCGCCTTTCACGATGAATAACTGTAATAAGCAAAACAGCTGCGATTGTAAAAAGATGATCGAAGTCTTATAATCACGTTCTATAATAAGATTGAACATACTTGCATCGACCTTCTTTTGAACTTTCTTTATCATTGTAGTTGTATGTGTTCTTCACAAATATTTGGTTTTGGGTGTTCGACACTTGTAGTTGGTTTTTGTTGATTATTTTATACTTAATAATAACATAATAGGAGTAATTGAACCTTTTTATTATCATGCAAGTGTTGGTGATTAAAAAGCCCTAAAATCTCGGTTGTGAAATTACGCAAACTCTATCAAGATTGTGTTATTAATCACGCTTCTAGAATGAAATTACCGTAGTATCATTTTTAATGAAAACGGGGTGGAATTATCAAGCTTTGCAAGTCAAACATTGATAATTTAAAATAAACAACCAAGATTGTTTCGTACACTTCGTACAAATTATAGATATTGTGTAGTAACCGGCCCCTATATATAATATCAATCTTAAATGATACGTATTATTTAAAGATATGTTCAAAAGCAAGCATGTGTAGAAAACGAAAACTAATATTAGAAATAGTACTATATATGAATTGGTTTTCTTAAATATGCGTGAATATAAACTCTTATCAAAAAACCAACACAAATAATAGTATATGAAATGTAAAGAGTTTAAAGAAAGAGAAGACAAATTCAATCGCTCTACGTACTCTTTTCGATTTTCAATCGTTAGGTTACTCCATTAATTTTCTCTTAACCAAAAAAGATAATTGTTACAACACATATCACTTTACAAAGGAAGTGATCATCTTGGTCTTAGTCTTCAAACCGAATGATGACCTTCTAACTATCACTTTATGAAGGAAGTGATGAGCTTGATCTTACTATGCTCCGAAGAGGTAGTAAGCACCTCTTTCTCAAATCACTAATTAACTCACTTAATTATTCCCTCTTACAAATCTCAAGTAACAATGATGACAACTACCAATCAAATACTACAGCAATGAGAGAAAAAGAATGATCTATGTTGGAGTATAACTTTTTTCTTTTGCTTTTGATTTTAGATATTGATCTTTTCTCTTAAAGTTAACTAGTTTTTTTTCCTCTCCGCGCTACGCGGCGAAAGTCCAGTCAGTTTCCCCAAACGCAACGTTGCGTTACCCGTGTTGTTATCAGTCCGGCTCGTCGGAATCCGTAAAAGTGAAATCTAGTGGTGACTCTCGAAAATAGTAAACTTTAGTGGTCAAACTCGAAAAATACGTTGCAGGATGCCGATTTTTTTCCGACATGGAGATTTCAATCATGACAGTTCCAGCTCGTCAAAAATCATAAAAGCAAAGTTCGGTTGAAAAACTCTAAAAATAATAATCTTTAGTTGCCAAAGTACCGAAAAATAAAACATCACTATAAATAGTTTGGTGATCGAACTCTACGATCCTAAATTTTAATGGTTAAAATTCGAAAACACAAAACAAAGACAAACTAAAAAATACTACAACTTAGTGACCAAACTTTAATCCAGAAATTTTATAACCAAAGTCAAAGAACATAAAAAGCATTATTTCTTTACTTTTAAAGTATTTTAGTATAATATAATTCAAGTAATAAGAAAATAGAAGATAAAGCTAGGGCAATTTGTTGCTTATTTAGTTGTACACAATTGTACACTTTTTGTGCAATTCCAACTTGTGCTTACTATTCATTGAGTTGGTTTTTAAATACACAGTATAATGTTAGAACATGATGAGATTAGAGAAATATATGTTTAAAAACTTTTGAGAAATGTTTAGAGCTAAAAGTGTAAGCTGAAAGAGAGCGGGAGACTTCTATTTATTACTAAAACACAAGAAAAACCAGAAGCTGAGGACTTTTAAAGTGGCGGTCCTTGAGACTATCACTATTTTCCTGTTTGTTGTGTTGTGAATTATATTTGTAGTCACATCTACACTTCTAAACCATTTTTTACATACCATCTTTACATATTGTGTGTCTAGAAATACAAAGAAGTCTTGTGTGAATTGGAAAGTGTTTTAATTATAGAAGAGTTAATTACATAAATGGTCCCTATGGTTTATCTAAAATAACAGGTTTGAGTACTAAAGGTTTTTGTAACAGATTAGGGTATTGTGTTTTAAATTTTGTAACAAGTTAAGGTATTAATACTAACTAACGTTAATTTTTCAGTTAAATTTAGATGAAATGACTAAAATACCCATTCAGGGACCACATTTGTAATTTTATTTCTCTTCTTTAGTTCAGGGACTATTTGTGTAATTAACTATTGAATATAAAAAATAAAAAAATCCAACCCCAACCACCCTCTTCGTCTTCTCCTTCGGCCGCCCCATTCACCATCGCCGCCGCCCCTCACCATCGCCGCCGCCGCCTACCACAGCCTTGTTCAATACCACTTCGTTCACTTTAAAACGCTAACCCTCCAAACACCCAACCACCACCAAACACCCTAATTGAGATCTGAAGCCTAATTGAGCAATGGTCACAAGAAATCAGGTTGTGTGTAGATTAGATCTGCACCCTAATTGAGCCTCACGAACACCCACGGTTACACCACCCTAGATTTCAATGACCAGCCAAAGATTTGGGTGTTTTTTTTAATTTAGGGTTAACAGGGTAAAACGAGGGGGTTTGTTGAGATGATGATAATGGAACAATGGTGGAGGTGGAGATGACGATGATGGTGTGATAGTGGTGATGATGCGGTGATGGTGAAGTTCCGATGGTAGTGATAGTGCGGTGATAGTTATAGTGACATTGCGATGGTGGTGATGATGTAAGGGCTGGCGGTGGTTACTTTCGACCGATGGTCTTTGCTCAGTGGTGGTGGGGGCTGGTGGCGGTTGGTGGTGGTGGCTAGTTGCGGTTGCATGGTCGGTGGTTGGTGGTGGTGAAGCTACCGATGATGGTTCTGATGTTGTTGGTAGTGATGTGTATATATATATATATATATATATATATATATATATATATATATATATATATATATATATATATATATATATATATATTATATATATATATGTATATATATATATATATATATGTATGTATATATATGTATGTATGTATGTATGTATGTATATATATATATATATATGTATGTATGTATGTATGTATATATATATATGTATGTATGTATATAAGTGTGTGTGTGTGTGTTAATTAAACAGACAATCCTTTATTTATAATAAATGACATAAATAGTCCCTTTATCAACATTAGTGTCCTTATAAAATAAAAAGACAGATATGCCTTTAAATTTAACAGAAGAACTAACGTCAGTTAATCTTAATACCTTAACTTGTTACAAAATTTAAAACACAATATCCCAACCTGTTATAAAAAACCTTTAGTACCCAAATTTGTTATTTTAGATAAACCATAAGGACCATTTATGTAATTAACTCATATAGAAAAAACAAGTTTATTTTTTGGGTTTTATAACATGCAAAGATATTTTATCTTTATTTTTGGTGTGATCTAATATTTTACATCTTCTATACAAGATCTATTTTTAGTAGATATACTTAAGTTGGTAGATCACATCCACCAAATAAATTAAAATCAAACTCTCATCTATCTTGAACTATTTGGCTGAAAAAATATGAAATTTACTTTTCACTTTTTATTTATTATATTAAAAGGCAGTTTTTAGTTATCTAGAAAATCCATTATATGAGTTTAGGGAGCTAATTAAAACTTTGTTTTTATTTATCTTTTAATTCCAACATATAGTTTTACCTTTAATCTTCATATAATTTGATGAAGGTTTAAATTTGGATGTTTTATCATTTATTTGACATATTGAACTAGGTCTTCATTCATGATAATTAGCTAAGTGTGATGATTCATTTATGTAATATGTGCTCATCTTCGATTGACAACTTAATATCACCGGACAAAAATTCAAGTCATTATCAAAACAAAAATCTTAATTAATGTTAATCCATTAGTATCCCAAGGACTTGCATATTAAATGTAAGTGTAAGTTATTTATGATAAATGACATCTTTATGTTAATACACATGCATTTGAATGCTTAGCATGAAAGCTATATATAGTATTATTAGATCTTATATAGAGATAAATTACGTATGAGATATTCTATACAAAGAGAAAACCTTAGAAAGTCTAAGAATGTAACACAGAGAGACAAGTATCCAATGGAAAAGGCACAAACTTTAGTCCTATGTGTATCATGTTGAATTGGCATCAAAATGTATAACACTTTCAAAATCTAAAATGTCATGTTAAAATTAACGTTTGGATAATAAAACGCAGTGTAAAAAAAGTTGAACCATTTTAACCATTTATCCAATAACATTACCCTGTATTTTCGATCACTTCTTCTTCTTTTATATCATTTTGCCTTATATGTTAGTATAAATAGGTATCAGTTGTGTTGGTTAATCACAACTTTCTAAAACACTCTCTATTTTCTAAAATCGCAAAAATGAGGAACCAAACTAATTGGTCAAAATTTGATTTATGTGAATTGTCAAACGGTTTCAAATGAGCTCAATGCAAGAGTTATGGTACTCTAAGGTCCCGATTCCAAAAAACCTCACAATTTGTTTCATACACATAATCATAATTCTTAAATTGAAATTTTTATTTAAATATGCAACGAAAATATAAAATCAATCAACAACAAGTCTAATACATAATAAAGCATTGTTCAATCATTCATAGCATAGATAAACTTTGAAATGTGATGCCGGTGTTTAATCCGAGAGTTCCATTATACCCAAACATCATAAGCTCAGCTACTCTTGGATTTGTGGCATGCATATTAAAAATCAGCATTACCGAATGAGTTCTAGCTTTTAGTTTAGAACATTTGGTCATTAGCCCATTAAAACCTTTAAAGAATTACCAGAGTGCAAAAAATATCCATCAACATGACATATTCTAGAAACATCCATAACTTTGAAAATATATCTTTTATACATAGTGAAAACCATCCTAGGTAACATACAGTGATCATGCCATGCAATTAGGAAAGGCTATAAATGCAAGCACGAGGTAGACTACTGTGAATGCTATCATAAAGCAAGCTACTATGAATGCAAGTACAAAGCAAGCTACTATGCATGCGAGCACAAAAAGGGCCGGTGAATGCTAGCACAAAGCAAGCTATTGTGAATGCGAGCATAAAACAAACTACCATAACCATGCAATGCATTAAGCAAGACAATAAAATGCTAGCAAAAAGTAAGCTATCATAACCATGCAATGCACTAAGCAAGGCAATCAAATGCTAGCACAAAGCAAGCTACCATAACCATGCAATGCACTAAGCAAGACAATCAAATGCATGCATAGGACAAGACTTGGGTAAAAAGGTAAAGCATATTGAAATCCTTTTTAACATATTGAATTTGATTAATAAACATATGGGCATAACTAAGCATGAATTCCTTGGACTATAACATTTGGTGAATATAGGAAAAATGTTCTAAGGGTAACCTTTGATCAGCGGTTGTACATTATCTAATATGGATAACCTTTGATCAGTGCGGATGACTCAATTCAATGCGAACAAGCTACACCAATGTGTATGGTATGGTTTAATGCAAATAGGTTACACCAATGAGCATGGATTGCTTCAATAAGAGTGATTTTTAAGTTGGTTGTGTTAGGTCAATATGGGTAATAGTGATGCAGTTAATACTGATGTACATGTTAGTTGGGTTGTAAGGACCTAGTCCTTATGGATTACAATATCAAGTGAAAAGCAAAAATTCAATCCATGCGAGAAGTACAAGGAAGCGACAACTCCAAGATAATTGATGAAGAACTTATCGCGCGAAAACTTGGAGTTGCCGTGCGAGAACTTAAAAGAACATCTGCATAGTATATATAGATGTTTTTCCTTTGTATTTCATGATGTGTGTTCATTCGTAAACATGCTCTGAGGGTGAGAGAGCAGAGAGGTGTATGATATTCGATTGGGTGGATCGAGCTTCAACGATGTATACTCCTTTGGTATTATAATCATTTTATTAATAATATTCGATTGAGTTTGTTTAATGTTCGTTGATATCATACACACACACATCCATCTTAATTTGATTATCAAGTGCAACAAAATATGGAATCGATCGTGATCAGGACTTTATATTTGGTATCAGAGCAAGGTGTTGCTCTTGATACACGGATTTTTATTCCGCAATCATCCGTATTAAGACGTTAAACATGAAGATTGAAGACCTAAAGGTTATGGTCAATTTTGGACCGGTTTCGAAGAAGATGAAGATGAAACCGAGGGTGAACACACATGAAATCGACTTTGTTACATGTTAAAATGATGATTTGCATTAATACAACTTAGTTTCTTCAAGTTACGATGGTGAAAAACTGAAGAATTGAGATCGTAGCAGTGATTCAAACACAAAAAGTCAATTTTGATGAAGATTTCGCACGAATAACCGATTTTTGCGAAAACTTGGGCAATTTTCGCATCGGTGAACATCTACCTATTTCATATGCGAAAACTTCATCAAGCGAAACTTCACATTCGTGCAAAAACTTTAGCTATCAACTTGATTTTTGCGGAAACTTTGTAAAAATGCAAGAACATTGTCTAGATGTGAAAACTTGTTAGTTTGTGAAGGTTTAGAACAAGTGTTTCAGCCCAAATCTAGAGGATGCGGAATGATTTGAAGTTTAGTACTTAAACAGGAGTTTTTGTGATGTGTGATCAAGTTCAAGATTCTTTATCTACAACATTTGATTCGGGTCGTTCATGAATTGAAACTTGACAATGTGGGCTTATCTTATCTTACTGATGGGGACAATGATCGAACGGGTTAATTAAGTGAAGAATCAAGATTGTTTAGTATTCTTGCTCTAAAATATGGGCATATTACATCTTACATAGGGGAAGAATACTTGAGATGATCTAGTTCGTCATCACAAAATCTTGTCATCAGATTGAAGAATCAGGTTCTTCGGGAATCCAAAATGGAAGTTGGACCTCTCTGTCATATGCCTAATATATCTTAAGTCATAACTAATCATGATTGATTCAGACGTGATATTCCTTATGAAGCTATATATTAGGAGGCGGTTACAGCTGAGGGAGAAGACTAAAGTGAAAGATACCCAAGGATCAGATAATTCATGAAGATGAGTGACTGAAGTCAAACATAATTTGATATCATAATCCATAAGGGGAAATTGTAAGGACCTAGTCCTTGTGAATTACAATATCAAGTAAAAAGAAAAAAATTCAATCCATGCGAGAAGTACAAGGAAGCGAGAACTCCAAGATGATTGATGAAGAACTTATCGCGCGAAAACTTAAAGTTGCCGCGCGAGAACTTTAAGTTCTCATGCGAGAACATCTGCATAGTATATATAGATGTTTTTCCTTTCTATTTCATGATGTGTGTTCATTTGTAAATGTGCTATGAGGGTGAGAGAGCAGAGAGGTGTGTGAAAGGCCACCAGAGGGAGCTCACCTCAGGTGGATTGAGCTTAAACGATATATACTCCTTTGGTATTGTAATCATTTGATTAATAATATTTGATTGAGTTCATTTAATGTTCGTTGATATCACACACACACACATCCGTCTTAATTCGATTATCAAGTGCAACAAAATGTGAAATCGACCGTGATCAGGACTTTACATGGGTGATGAGGCTGAGCAAACCCAATACGGGTAACTGTAATGCGGGTGACAATTTACTCTTTCGTATTAGCCATACTTAGACTAACTAAGAGGTCAATGCACATGAGAAAGTTAGTAAGGGCAAGAGAAATGCATATGTCAATTTACTCTCACGTATCGACTACACTTAGTCTATGAAGTAGTCAATGTAGGTGAAGGGACAATACGGGTAACAATGAACAACAGGTTTTTAAAAAATGGTTAAGATGGAAATCATACAATGTTACACCCTTAACTTTCTTTGAAAATCATTAAACATTGATATGTAATTGTTGGATCATATGAGGCTGGTGCATCCAAAACAACACTTAGAATAATTTTGTGTACAAGTTGAAGAAGTCTTCCAAAGACAAAACTACTCTTCCACAGCTATATCAAAGATCTTACGAAACATTATGTCTGAAGAGCTTCCGAATGAGAACTAAGTCTTCTGAGACTAAGTAGTTTTCCTTCGGAAGTATATGAAGAACTTTCGAAGGATAGAACAAAGTCTTCCGAGACCAAGCAGTTCTCCTTCCGAAGCATTAACACTTAGAATATCCAAGACAAAGTATCCCAAAGAATAAAGTCATAAAGACCTGCAGAAGACTCGAAAGAAGTTGTTTCTTTTGAAGTATAAAAGGCCTCAGAATAACTTATTCTTTCGAAGACATTTAGCTTCGGAATAATTAACTATGAACCAGTGGACATAAGTATGGTCTGTCTGACAGACTCTGATACACTGCATGGTGATTTTCCTAACCCATGTAGTTGACCATACTTTAATCCACTATTCAACTTTTCAACTTAGTACAGATGCCATCTTTAGTTGGTGACAAAAGGTAAGTCATGGACCTGTCATGACTCCCTTATCTAGGATATTATTTTATCTTAGATATTTTACTTCTAGCAATGTAGTATTTGTCTAGTTTTAGATTTCAGCTGGTTTTTCAAGTATAACCGGCTGTAGATAGTAGCATATATAGTTTCTCATTATAACTTAAGTAGACGTGAGCTTAAGAGTCTTGTAATACTAAGTTGAAAAGTAATATATACAAGTATCTTGAAAACCATTCTCTTGTTCATTAACTTCGTATATTATTATCCACTTTAGTTTGAGATTCTGTGTTTCATCGATTAAGTGAGACTTAGTGAGTTTTGTGTTGAGAGTAAAAACTGATCCTACAATTGGTATCAGAGCATCCAGGCTCTTGATTATGAGATATAACTATCCTAAATCACCCTTGCTTCTTCACACTCACTCACTTCACTTTAATGGCTCTTAACGAGAAATTTTTTGAGTCCGAAATGGAAACCATGATCAAGGCTCCTATCATCACTCTTGATGATTTTAGAACTTGGTGCAAGCGTATTGAAGGGTTCATCAAGTATCAAGATAGCCGCATGTGGAGATCTGTCACTCATGGTCCTTACCTTCCTAAGGTAGAATCCCCAGCTGGTAATGGTGCCATGATAGAGAAGGCCGTTGAAGACTACTCCGATGAAGACTTCAAGAAAATAGACATTGACAGCAAAGCAATGACTGTTTTGCTTACAGCCATACCAAACTCCATAATGGTTGGCTTTCAGCAATGCGAGTCAACCAAAGAACTCTTTGATGCTTTGAAGTTGATGTACTCCGGTTCTGCTAAATCCAAGGAGTCCAAGAAGGATGTACTGAAGCAGAAGTTTGAAAACTTCACATATATTGTTAGTGAGACCTTAAGCCAATAATACTTCAGGTACATGAACTTGATCACCTCTCTTCAGTCTATGGGTGTGGATCTTGAGAAGAGAGACGTTGTAAAGAAATTCATGAGTGCACTTCCTCATGAATGGACTTTCTATTGTGTTTCTATCAAGAGAACTGAGAATCTTAACACTCTCGCCGTGACTGAACTATACGGAATCCTTGATGGATACCGTATGGAGATGGAGACTCAGAGGAGCCACCTGATGAACCGACCCTCAAATCCTGCTGTCAGCAATGCTCTACATGTTGCTGAAGGATCAAGAACTCCCCAACCTTAGTTGTACCTGAACTATCCTCAACAGCCATCATCTTCGTCTGGGCCATACATCACTTTCCCTTAGACACCCAGGTCTCAACAGGCTCAATACACTCCTTTTCAGGATAGTTGTGCCTTTGCCTCAGGAAGTGAACACTCTAGAGATTTTCAATTCTACTTTGATGATCTAGAGTGCTTTAGCCCAGATGACATTGAGTACATGGGCATTGTCCAAAAGATGGCTCTCCTTACCTACAGAGTAAAGAAGTTCTTCAAAAGAACTGGAAGGCAGTTCCCTCATAATCCAACCAACAGTAAACTTGGATTTGATAAAAACAAAGCCAAGTGTTACAACTGTAACCAGATTGGTCACTTTGCTAGGGAATGCAAAGCTCCAAGATCCAATCCTAGAGAAACTCAAGCCTCCCAACATCCTACCACCTCAAGGGCTGCGCTAAAACCTATTGAGCAGCAAACTACGGCTGTTGCTCAAGAGGTTGACTGGAGCTTCATGGTGCAAGATGTCACTCCTGCTCAAGGTCTCATGGCTGGAACTGGAGACAGCAAGGTATATGAAAACCTTTATACTCCAGCTTGTATTGCTAAGTTTAAACTTTATCAGGACTACAACATGGAAATTAAATCCAATATTAAGTCCTTAAACATCCTAAAATATGATTTCAAGAGAGCAGAATCTGAATATAAACTCAAAATTGAAGAGTTAGAGAAAGTTGTTTCCTATTTAAAACATGAACACATAAACTACAGGGCTCAAATAAAGGATTTGATTTCTAAGTTGATTGAGGCTCAAGCCCAGCTAGTAATAGCTGAGGCTAAAGCAAAGAAGAATGCTATTGAAGAGCATAACTTCAACACCATCATTACATCATCCTCCCACTGAAAGGTGTGTTATTAATACAAAAGTGGGTAGGGAACCAATGAAATTGCTCCACCACACTCTTATGTGTCTGTTAGACAGCCAAGATGTGGTACTCATAAGCAAGAGGTTCCAACTGCTGACCCACTACCCAATGAGCAAAAGAGTGGTGCAACTATTATGACCACCACAGGGAAGGATAAGGTAGAAAACTTCATTCCCACTGCTGATGTCCTACCCCTAACCACCAAAGATAGAAAGAACAAAATCAAGGTAGTAAAGAAAACTGCCAAGAAGGTGACTGAGTCTAGGATGATGATAGATCCCAGGCAAAAGGATGTATTCATTTCAGCCGGATTCCAAGTGGTTGGAAACTCTTACTCAGGAAAGGAATGTAGTACCAGCATTCCTATCCAACTGAAGGATCAGACATTAAAGGGGAAAGCTATTGAAGAAAAGGAGTGCAAGAACCAATAGCCATCACACCCCATCAAGAGTAACATTGAGTGCATAATCTATGGTCTACATAACCACATGGCTAAAGATTGTTACTACAATCCTACAAGCACACATTATGCAACCAATGTTAAAAGGGAAGGAGTCAAGGAAGGTTTCACATTTGGACCTTATCACATGGTCCAAGTGACATGGAAAGGAAAGCTTGTTTCCGAAGCTAAGTTGCTTTCGGAAGAAAATCATTCTTCTGAAAGAAAAATAGCTTCGGAAGACAAGCCAAAAAACAAACAAAGGAACAAAAGGAATTCTTTGAAATCTTTTGAAAAGAAAGTAGACTTGGAAGAAGGTCATGCTGCTCAATCCTCTTCAAGATCATCTACACTAGTCAACCATAGGATGGTATGGAAGAACAGAACAGATGCTGCAGCCAGTACCTCTTCTTCACAAAAACAAATTGAACCCACTAGCCTATACTTTGGTTCAATTAAATAATCTATATTGGAAGAACCCAAGACCAACAAGGCTTGGGTTTCTAATAGTAATTAATCATCTCACTTTATGTGCAGGGACATCCTTATGACAAGAATGGAAATATATGGATTGTGAATACCGGATGCTCCAGGCACATGACAGGGAACAGATATCTTCTTCAACAATTTGAACATTTTGATGGAGGTCCTGTTCAGTTTGGAGGTGAAGTCGAAGGATATATTTCTGGTAAAGGTAGTGTATCCAATGGTAAGTTAATAGTTGACAAAGTAAACTTTGTCAAACAGCTTGAACACAATCTGTTAAGTGTTTCTTAATTCTGTGATCAAAAGCACCAAATGCTTTTCACAAAACATGAGTGCATTATCCTCAAACCCGTGATGACAATTCCTCAGGAATTGGTGCTTCTTAGATCTCCTAGGAGAGGGGATATGTACAAGCTAGATATGAACAATGCTTCCCCACTGGGTGAAGTATCATGCTTTCTTTCCAAAGCCAATGGTGATGAGTCAACTCTTTGGCATAAAAGAATGTGCCATGTTAATTTTAAAACCATGAACAAGTTGGTTAAAAATAATTTTGTACATGGTGTGCCTAAAAAGGAGTTTTTCTGTAAAGACAATTGTGTTGCTTGCCTGAAAGGAAAACAACATAATGTCACTCACAAATCCAAAGAGGTTAACTCTATCACCACTCCATTACACTTATTTCACATGGATATTTTTGGTCCCACAAGTATAATGAGCATTGGAAGGAAATCATACTGCCTTGTGATTGTTGATGATTTTACAAGATTCACTTGGGTATTCTTTTTAAGAACTAAAGATGAAATGGCTAAAACTTTAAAATCTTTTATTCTTAAAATTGAAAATCAAAAGGATAACAATGTAAAAATCATTAGAAGTGATCAAGGGACTGAGTTTAAGAATCAAGTTCTTGACTCATTCTGTAACTCAAAAGAGATTACCAGACAATATAGTGCTCCTAGAACTCCTCAACAGAATGGTGTTGCTGAAAGAAGGAACAGGACACTTATTGAGGCTGTAAGAACAATGTTAGCTGATTCAAAACTGCCTCTAACTTTCTGGCCAGAGGCAGTCAACATTACATGCTATGTGCAAAACAGAGTTCTCATTGTTAAGCCTCATGGGAAGATCCCTTATGAGCTATGGAACAAGAGGCCACCGTTCATTGGCTTTCTTAGGTTCTTTGGCAGCAGGTGTACCATACTTAACACAAAGGAAAATTTAGCAAAATTTGCTAAAAAGTCGGATGATGCTATCTTTGTTGGATATTCCTCCACCTCTAATGCTTATAGAGTGTATAATATCAAAACTCAATAGTTTGAGGAATCATCCAACATTATTTTATGAGCACACTCCTTGTGTTAGAGGGAATGGATCTCAATATATTTTTTATTTAGAATTTTTTCCAAACTATTCTAAACAATCTTGTGAGAATGTTTCAGTTGGAACAGGAACTCAAAGTGACCCATATAAAGATCAACTATTTGAGTTACCCAGACCTATTTCCAGTTCTCCAAGAAGAAATGAAGAACAAGCTCCTACTGTTGAAAGTCCTGAAAGCATATCTCAGGAAACAAAGGAGCTTCAACAAATTGTCAGCTCACTGAGCCTCATAACCCAGAGGTTGATAATTTAAGCACTCAACACCAAGCTGATGAAGACAGTGACATAAAGGAACAGACAACTGTTGATGCTGCTTCACAGCATACTGCCATTGATGATGTCCCTCATTCATTCAATCACTCCTCATTGAATGAATGTGACATCAGCTGGAGAAGGTGTTTGAAGTTCTGAGCAAAACTTCTCAAACTTAGACCTATCTATTCAATTAGATGTAATTCCTAGTCTCAGGATACACAACACTCATCTAGCTGAAAACATCATTGGGGATGTATCAGAAGGTGAGAGAACAAGAAATCAGACCCGCAATGGGAATATATGCTTGTACTCATGCTTTTTCTCTCAGTTGGAACCAAAAAAGGTGGAAGAAGCCCTCAAGGACATCAATTGGATTGAATCTATGCAAGAGGAATTGCTTCAATTTAAGAGGCAAAAGGTATGGAACCTGTGTCCTTTGCCACCTGGCCAAGTCCCTATTGGTACCAAGTAGGTGTTCAGAAATAAAAGAGATAATAGAGGTTTGATCATCAAGAATAAAGCAAGACTTGTTGTTCAAGGATACACACAGGAAGAAGGCATAGATTACACTGATGTCTTTGCACCTGTTGCAAGACTTAAAGCTGTGCGAATCTTCCTTGCTTTTGCAGCATCCAAGAACTTCACAGTCTATCAACTTGATGTCAAATGTACATTTTTGTATAGGAATATAGACAGAGAAGTCTATATGTGTCAGCCACCTGGATTTGAAGACCTATAGCATCCTAACTATGTGTGCAAACTAGATAAAGCTCTTTATGGGCTGCATCAAGCACCTAGGCTGTGGTATGAGACTCTTTCTCAGTTTCTCCTCAAAAATGACTATACCAGAGGCACCATAGACAAGACATTGTTCATAAAGAAATCTCGGAAACACATGCTGCTTGTTCAAGTCTATGTCGATAACATCATATTTGGTTCCTCAAATGACCAAATATGCAAAGACTTTGAACGCATCATGAGAAAGAAATTTGAGATGAGCTCCTTGGAAAAGATGGATTTCTTTCTTGGGATTCAAGTGAAGTAGATGGAAGAAGGGTTCTTTATCAACCAGTCTAAGTATGTCAAGAACATCTTAGAAAGATTTAAGATGAAAGATTGTAAGACAGCCAAGACACCTATACCCAGAAATCACAATCTATGTCCTAATTCCGAGGGGAAGAATACTAATCAGCACTAGTACAGGGCCATTATTAGAACTCTGATGTATCTCACAGCTAGTAGACCTGATATCATGTTTGCAACTTGCATCTGTGTAAGATATCAGGCTGCTCCCAAGGTGTCTCACCTAATTACCATCAAAAAGATTCTAAGATACCTCAAAGGAGGTCCCAAACTGGGTCTCTGGTATCCTAAGAATAAGGATTTCAATCTCTATGGGTACTCTGACAGTGATTATGGTGGCTGAAACAGTAACAAGAAATCCATATCAGGAGGATGTCAATTTCTTGGTGGAAGGATTATTTCCTGGCAATGCAAGAAGCAATCATGTGTCTCTACATCAACTGCTGAAGCTGAATACATTACTGCTGCGAGCTACTGTGCTCAACTGCTATGGATTCAAAATCAAATGTTAGACTATGGATTCGACTTCATGAAAACTCCTATCCACATAGATAACACGAGTGCAATTTCCATTACAGAAAATCCAGTCAAGCACTCCAAGACAAAGCACATTGACATCAGGTATCATTTCATTCGAGATATTCATGAGAAAGACTTGATTAAACTAGTAAAAGTCAATTCAAATGAACAATATGCTGACTTGTTCACTAAAGCCTTTGATGAACAAAGATTTAAATACTTAATCAAAGCTATTGGCATGATTAACATTGACTAGTTTATTTCTTTTCAAAACATTTTATAAAATGTGTCTTGTTTATTTTGTCTAATTACAATCTAAGCCCTGTTACTTAAGTTTTTCTTCTAAGTGAAAATTCCTTCACTTTAGTACTCTCTTCCAAAGAGTTTTTACCCTCGGAAGAAAATTTGATCATAGATCAAATTTATTTCTGAAGATTATTAACTTCTTATCGGAAGAAGTCTTTTCTCTCGGAAGCAACTTTCCCTTCGGAAGAAAACTTTTATTGTGTAACGGAAACCTTTGGACTCCACTGTGTAAAGATTAAGATCTTTTCGTAATATTTTATATTATCTACCTTGCCGCCGTACTCAAGTACACACCTAAACTGTCTTTTCACCTTGTCGGTATGGTCTTTTACCCCCTATTTAAAACTTCCGACTCTCTTTCTTTACCCTTTTTACCACCACTAAAACCTAATACTCCCATTATCATCTTCACTCTCTCTCAAATTCCTTCAATTAGACAATACTTTCTTACAATGGCTCTCAATCCTCAACACAACCAAGTCGCCATCCTTGATTCTTCTAAGGATGCTGACTTTGCCCCCATTATCGATTTTCTATTCCACTCCACATACTTTACCGCCCTCACTATAAACCCCACCATATACTCTACTCACATGACTATTAGGTCAAGAATCAGCAGACAAGAGATCATCATTTTTTAATCTACCATCTGGGAGCATCTGGAGCTTCATGACGAAGGCGTCCCTACTGAATTCCCTAAATCTGAGCTAGCAAACACATACACTCAGATGGGATATGGTGGTGATATGCATAAGTCCACTGTTTACAAGTTTAATTTCTCTTACAACTGGAAATTCTTATTGCACATCGTTTTACACTACCTATCCAACAAATCAGGGGGTTGGGATCAAATACCATATGATCTGGGTTGCCTAGTCCATGGAATGGTAAAAGGCCTCCGCTTCAACTATTCAAGGTTTGTGCTGAACAATCTGCGAGGAAATCTTACCCGGGATTCATTTTTGTATCCCCGGTTTATTTAGCATATCATAAACAGTGAGCTGGACCAGAATAGACTACAACATGTAGACACTCTATTGGTCCCACATATGAGGTCGGGCATCTTCAAGACCTTGAAGAAGGTGTCCACTAATTTCATAGGGAGATTCACTGATCTTCTCCCAGGTATGCTTGAGCCAACGGCTCCTGGTGACATCTCAAGATGATGCTACCAAAAAGGGGGAGAATGTACAGAAACAACATCATGTTGAACCCACTTATACCATAACAACAACTTCTCCTGATGCCTTATCTATCTTTTACCCCTAACAGCATCACCCTACAACACTCTTCCTTCAACCAGCTCCCATTACCTTTCAAGTCGACCAAAGGATGCTCATAGATCTCAATAGGTTTCTAACCAAATTTCTGTTGAGCTCCTCCATTAAACAGCCCTCCCTTGATCTAGCTGTCGTCTACTTTGGAGCTGAAGAGCTTCAAAGGCTGAATGCACCACCTACCTCTAAAGAGGAAGTTGGTCAACCTAAGGTCTCTACTGAACCTAAGATTAACTTCGAAGGGAATGTACAGACTGATGGCCCAGCAACTGAATTGGATGGGATAGGTGATGCAGTTCCAGTTACTTTCGAGGCAGATTTCTAAGATGCCGAAGGAATAATTGGACTGTCTTCATTGTTCAGTGATCTGTTCATCACAGAGGCAATCCTTGACTAGCCTCTGAGATTAGCAGTGAGGACTTCCTTACAACCCCTCTCTTACAAGAACCACTACTTCAAACACCCTCAGCCCAACTTGAATCTTCTGAACCTGAGTTCCCAAAGGCTGAATCTTCCTCTGATCCTAAGGGGAAGAGAAAGCTTACTGCTGAGGAGCTACTAAAGGAGGAAAGATTGGAGAAGCTAAAGAAGAAGGGCAGACTTGATACTGGAAAGTTGTTGGTTGCAAGTAGCAAAGCAACATCAGCCGCCCAAGAAAGTCTCAACAATCAAAGCAGGGTGGAAATCATTGATAGGCTCATCAGCCTGGGAGTCGCCAATAAAGAAACTCTTCTACTCCTAACTGATGAGCTTGTGAAACTAGAAAAGGCAACCTTGTTGCACAAAGAAAAGGAAGAAACAGCAAGGTTGACCAAAGAGGAGGAAAGAAGGAAGAAGAAGGAAGAAGCTATAGAAAGGGAGAGGATGGAGAGAATAGCATTTCTCTACAACAGAGGCTATTCTTAAGAGGAGCTGGCACCTTACAAAACCGACATGATCTTGTTTCTTTTTCACAAAGAGCAAGATCTGATCAATAAGGAGAGGAAGAAGGCTGCTAGGGAGAAGCTTAAAGAGAAAAGAAAGAAAGAGGTAGAGGGAGAACTTGTGGCTGCCAAAAAGGAGGGAGACAAGGATTGGATGAAATCCTATCTTCGAGCTCACGGCTTCTTCGGCAGGCAAGTAGGTCCCATGTCAATCAAGACCCTACAGCGACATGTCAGCGACATCAAGGCTGATATTCGCTTGGGAAGAAGGCAAGAGGTTTCTCAAACTCCTAGTGTTCAGAGGATGGCACCCAAACCACTACCCAAAACACAACCTACACCTTCTCCCTTCCCCATCAAAATAGAACCTTTCACCCCGAACCTTCACCATCAACCTTACCTACACCCTCACCCACTGCTTCCCACCAACCACCACCACCACCTATCCTACGACCCAAAACACAACCAAGAACCCACTGAAAAACCAAACCATCCTTTGATCCATCAAAACCCCTGACCTTGGAAGAATTCAAGGAGATAAAGAAGAAGCTCATAAATTGCACAACACTAAGCGACATCTCTTATGAGAAAAAGTTCATCCAGCTGACTTTCATTGATGGCTCTTCCAGTTCCCTCATAAGAGATGCATTCCTTGATCTTCCTAGAGGAACACTGGACCAAGCTCTTTAACTTCTTGCAACAAATTCAGATACTCTCAATGAAGTCGAGAAGAAGTTAAGAAGGATGCTAGTGACTCTGCTGGACACTAGGAAAAGGGACAAACTACCAACAAAACCCCTCAATCATAGGAAGCAAATTGTCCAGTGGAGGTTCGATGAAGATTCCCACAGCTTTGTTGTGGAAAGGAAGAATGGTGAAGTTACCAGGGCTGACACTTCATCTCTGCTACATTCCAGCAGATTTGACATTGCTGAGTTAGTAGATAAGCCATTCTCCAATCCCTCCAACCATGAGATAGCTGCTCACATCAGAAATCATTTAAGCAGCCTTCATTTAGCCGATCTCACAAAGAAGGCCAAGATTGAAGAAGAGTTGAAAAAGAGAGTACAAGATGCAGAAGAAGGCACAACTACAAAAGGGAAGACCTTTCTATAGATGGTTAAGGGCTCCACTTCAGATCCTATACTTAGATGGGAATATGACTACCATTCCCATCAACTAACTCTCTTCAGAGGGATGCAGCAAAGAGTACACGTCATTCAAAGCAACCGACTGGATTTATTATCTACGAATGACCTGTACAAACTCCTTACCACCATATCAGGGAAGAACAAAAAGATAGACAAATATCTGCTTTCCCTGGTGTTGAAGACCTTGAGGAGCAGGAGGAAGTGTAGTTTTAGTAGCATCAGCCTAAGGGGAGTTTGTTGGATCATATGAGGCTGGTGCAACCAAAACAACACTTAGAACAATTTTGTGTACAAGTTGAAGAAGTCTTCCGAAGACAAAACTACTTTTCCGCAGCTATATCAAAGATCTTCCGAAGCATTATGTCTGAAGAGCTTCCGAAGGAGAACTAAGTCTTCTGAGACGAAGTAGTTTTCCTTCAGAAGTATATGAAGAACTTCCGAAGGATAGAACAAAGTCTTCTGAGACCTAGCAGTTCTCCTTCCGAAGCATTCACACTTAGAATATCCAAGACAAAGTCTCCCGAAGAATAAAGTCATAAAGACCTGTAGAAGACTCGAAAGAAGTTGTTTCTTCCGAAGTATAAATGGCCTCGGAAGAACTTATTCTTTCGAAGACATTTAGCTTCGGAAGAATTAACTATGAACCAGTGGACATAAGTATGGTCTGTCTGACAGACTCTAATACACTGTATGGTGCTTTTCCTAACCCATGTTGTTGACCATACTCTAATCCACTATTCAACTTTTCAACTTAGTACAGATGCCATCTTTAGTTGGTGACAAAAGGTAAGTCATGGACCTGTCATGACTCCCTTATCTAGGATATTATTTTATCTTAGATACTTTACTTCGAGCAATATAGTATTTGTCTAGTTGTAGATTCTAGCTGGTTTTCTAAGTATAACCAGCTGTAGATAGTAGTATATATAGTTTCTCATTGTAACTTAAGTAGACATGAGCTTAAGAGTCTTGTAATACTAAGTTAAAAAGTAATATTTACAAGTATCTTGAAAACCATTCTCTTGTTCATTAACTTCGTATATTATTATCAACTTTAGTTTGAGATTCTGTGTTTCATCGATTAAGTGAGACTTAGTGAGTTTTGTGTTGAGAGTAAAAACCGATCCTGCAGTAATATAGGGTTTTTACATAGACTTTGAATAATAACATAGATTTAACATAACATGAACCCTAGAAATTAATGCGATAACTTTATATCTTAAAACCTTAGATTTATATGTAAAACAAATTTAAGCATGCATATCATCCATAAAATCAGTGGAAACATAAAAAAATGGGTATCTAAAACTCACCTTGCTGACGTTGAAGAGCCAACCTTAGAAGTAAGCTTTAACACCCAAGATTTACACACTCCCATCCCATGTAAAGAGGGGGAACTTTATCATGAGATCTCGATACAAACATGCTTATATATAAAGATCTATGCTCATTGATGATGAAAAAGACATAAAGCCTTACCTTTTTCTTAAAAAACCAAGCTTTCTCCCTCTAGAATAATATATTATATATATATATATAATCGAGAGTTTGCATGCTAAGCTTTCTCAAAATAAGAAATGGGGGTGGTTAAGGTCTCTTGTATACCATAATATTTGGGCATTATTAACATCAATCCTCCTTGCTCTTTCTTTAGTTGTCCCATTCTATCTTAAATTGAGTTCGATCCTTTTTTTTCCTTTATGTAAATTTTCGGGATGTTACAGGTATACATTTTTAAACGAGACACACACTCAATTTAAATAAACTTTGATATGGTGGTGAAAGACTCTCTAATTCGAGGTCAAGAAACAACGCTAAATGATAGAAATATATGAATTTTCTACTCAAATACCGTTCACAAATGAAAAACAAAATTCATTATCTAGGAGAGTTGGTCAAACAATCGCTTCGATGAAGAACTTGCTTTACACAACGATATTATTTCCGACGAAGATTGAACAATGAACGACGACGACGAGTACGGCGATTAAACACCAAAATTACAATGTGTTCTCAATTTATATGTATCTTTTAAGTAATCTATGTTTTTGTCATTTTTATGAACAACAATTGTACGACCCTGCTTCGGAATAAGTGTTATCTTAATCGGATCCATCTATCTGTTTTCTGGTTGGGACCACACCCCTAGTCTCCTCGGGAGGAAACTTATAACTAACAAAACTCCCCTACTCAAGCTAGAATATTTTTCCCTCAAAACGAGACTTAAACCCACGACTTCTCATTTAAAAAGCCATAAGGTTACAATTAGACTAGAAGGCTTTATCATATATCCAACCAACTAAAAAGAAACCTACAAGTAATAAAGCCATTGCTTTGTTTTTGACATTTCTAAAACTAAAAGAATAAATAAAAGGTGAACCGTATTTTGCTTATTTTATATATTAATATATAACTTATTTTTTAGAAAGCATTATATCATTCCAAAGCGCTTTCAAAATCAGTTGCAACCCAAACCGCTCCAAAACATATCCGAATTACCAGAGGGTTTTCTTGAACCAGCGTAACGTTTGGAACCGATTGGTGCATCTCTACAGTGTTAAATATGAACAGGTACACATAATAAAACTCACTCAATTATAACAATGAGCTTGAATAAGAATTTAATAACCTTATATTACATGCAATATACAGATTAAGTCCATCAGAATTTATCAAAAAGCAAAACTCTATTCTATTTTGTGTTTACATACTGTAGCATACTAGGATTGTATATTACATTCCAAAGTTCCAGGAGCACCACCATCTTTTGTACAAGGATTTCCCAGATTCTTTTGCTTATTATTCACTTCTTCAAGATATGAACAGCTTGACCTAATACACCAGTTCAATAACTACTCTAAATCACAGTTTCAACATGGATTTTAGTTGATGCACCAGCTCGTTGATCGATGCACAAGCTCACTTGTTTTGGCTGAAAATTGAAAGCCAGGGATAAAGATAACATCACTTGATGGAACTTTAACAAAAATGCATTAGTAATTCAGAGGTGATAGTTTCGATCCATTTACTTATAAATGGATCCGATCAGGTTATGTGTCATCTTGGGTCAAATGGGTTAAGTAAAAAAATACTATCTATAAGGTAACTGGTAAGATAGTTGGATCGATTATCAATGTGGTTAAAATTCGCCTAAACTATGTTTGTACTACATGACACTTAAGAAACAAACTGTACAATCGTACATAAAACTCATTCCTGAATGAATATCATAGTTGTAAGCATATTTGGCATACTAATTATTTAACATAAAAGATTTTGGACAAAAAGCGATTTGTACCAAAAAGTTATCCAATTTGATGTGTTAACATGCCCATCTGACCCCCAATTTTCCACCTTTAGTTAGTAACAACAAATAACAAGGGACCCAAACCTGGTCTCAGCTTCTTTACATCTTGTGACTACCATCGTATCATCACTACTCTTTTTGTACTCAGCTGAAAGTAGATCAGTGGGGTGATTACCAGAATATGATCCAACTTTATTATATGACGATAATAATCGTGAAAGAACCTCTTCAATCTTTCCCGAATGCTCATCGTGCCGATCCATCTCAATAAGATCCTACATACAAATCACACATCAACAAGAGAGAGAGTGTGTAGAGTGTGTATGTGTGTGTGTGCGTGTGTGTTTGTTTGTTTTGTGGCAAGATATACCTGCACAGCTTTGTTTGTGAAAAGTGGTAAAAACTTATGGCGGCAATACAAGTTGAAAAGGGAAGTGAAAATTATGAGTATGAACGCAAAGCCTGATGCAGTGCCCAAATTTTTCATTCCAAAGATAATTGCAGCTACTGATTGCATCACTATTAAAGAAAAGATTGCAGCATTATGTGCAACAGGCCAATAATTTCCATTTGTATTGTATCTTGTAATATAAACATTCAAGATCTGCAACAATAGAGAACCTCAGTTTCTAGCAATTGCAAGTAAAAGCAACAATTCAATATAAGCACAAAAAGAAATGCAAACCTGATTGCGGTAAACGAAATAGGCGAAAAAGTAGTAGACAAGAAGAAAAGGTAATATCAAAGGTGCCAAAATGCAAAATGTGAATCCAAGAAGGCAAAATAAAAGGGCCCTTGGAACTTCAGTGTGATAAGGGAAAGTGTAAAGATCACCATACCCTTCCTTTCTCATAAGAACAAATTGATAAATCCAATTAACTATAAGAACAAACGGTTGCATCAATTCATATGCCAGACTTGCCCAACCAGTTGTCATAATGTAAGTCATAAAAAAGGGTGCCTGCAAAAAATATACAAAACAAGAATTTATGTTCATAATACTCCGTTTGGAAATATACATTGAATTATGGTAGGGCAAGAAACTTCACCTGACCAGGAATTAAATTGCCAAGAAGGGTAGCCATATCTTTTAAACCCGTAACTGTAAGTTTATTCATACGGTCCCACCAAGTGCCTGTGAATAGGTTGTAGAAAAATATATTCCAGAAAAAGAAAATAATAGCTTTGCAACATGCACTCTTTTTCCTCCCACTACGAGACACGGCTCCTTCAAGTGTAGCAAACATCAGCATCACAGGTGGCACGAGTAAAACAAAGCATGTTAGCACCAGACTGGGTAGATACCCGGATATAATATTCACATACCTCCTGCGACATTCAATAAATTGATTTAATTGAGTATGCTATATGTATATAAGTTAATCCTTAACCAGTGTCAACAGGTAACATTTTTATAAGTGCAGTGTGTGCACATAATTGATATGGCCCACGGATTAGCTTAAATCTAGAATTTCAAATCGGTGCTAACTTTCTGTCATTCTGTGCAACAATCCCATTATTTTATTACATGCATAGTACACTTTAAAAAAACGTAATTTTTTCATTTGTGCTCACAAACTGCAGGAAATTGACAAACCTTTCTGATATTCCTCTGAGGGCTGGAAATGTGGTCTCTAGTTGAGAAATATTAACAAGACCTTGAACTAATGTTGTAGGTAATAAAAACCATACACTGAAGAGAATAGAGCCAATAAATACTAAGGTTTTGCGGATCCAAAGATATCTATAAGGTATGCAGAGGTTAGCCCAATAAACATCATATGGTTCTGGAGCAAAATCTGTGACCCATAACATAGGATCTTTTGATTGGATGGTGTGTGACGCCACCATAGCAGCATATCGAGTCCTAAAAAACACAAATGCAGCTGCACATTCCTGTATTAAGATAAGAGAAATATGTAAAATAACCAACATCACATATTATAATACGGGTTCTGCAAAAAAATAGCAAGATATAATGCTAAATTTCATCAACTCTAGCAACCAACGACAGAAATTTTCTGGAATTGCAACAAACTTTTAACTTTTTGCAAAAGTAACAACATTTTACTAATAACCAGACTAGCTCGTAATTTCATTCTTTTCTATGGACTTTCTTTTTTTCATTGTTAAGTTTTTGTTTATAATAATAACTACATTTTCTATTTAAAATGGAAATAAAAAGCTTACTAAAAAATCCATAGAAAAAGAGGAAACTGACCTGTATTAATCAAGTAAATGTAGCTACTTTTGCAACAAAAAAATGCAAGCTATTTGCTGTTTTAGAATATTTATGTAGTTGGTAAAATTAGTAAATTTGATGCCAAAAGCCCTAAAATTAAAGCAATAAAGAGACAAGAAGTCCTGACTTGATCTTTCATATCTGATTTACGACCATGTTTATGTTTCTTCAAAGCAGTTTCTGATTCAGAAGCAGCCATTTTAAGAGGGTTTGAAGGTGGGAGACACTCCAAAGTAATTGGTTGAACATATTGGTTTATAGGAGTGTCTTTAAGCACCTTATACATCTTTTCGGTTTCCATCTGTGTGAAACTAGCATATGTGAGTGTTCAGTTTCTGATTATTTAATCAAGAAACTAATTTGTGAATACCAACAGATACTTACCATCAATTTCTGAATTGCACCGGATCGATAAACCATTTGGTGTGCAAGATAGCTTACATTATAACAACTGCTGAAGTGTTTTCTAACAGCTTCACTATATGATTCTCCTGGATACCACGGGATACCCCGAACAAGAACTGTGAAGTGACTTGGTTTTCTTGGAAACCTGATTACTTGTTCTAACCTCATCCTTGCCACGTTCTTAAACTCCTAAAATATATAACAAGAAAACTTTAACATGTGTTTTTCATGCTAAAATATCCCCGAAGGATTCATCTATTTTCAAAAACAACTCTTACAGCCCATTTTACAACACTAGAAATCTGATTTTAATTATTACATTACATAACTAATTTCAAAATACACACCCAAAGACCCCTTAGTTTAGTTTCCATTTCTTCATTAAGGACGTGGTTAGACTGATTAAAACTAAAAAGCATTGCCATCATGTTGCAGAAAATGTATCTGGAAGTTTACAATAATATAGTTGTCAATTTTTCGGCTAATTGTGAGAGACCATGTGTGTTCTACTGTGAAGCATATATCTTCTTTTCTATTAAAATTTATTGTCTTTTCACAATCTATACCTTGATTTATTTTCTACACTAACTATCCTAGTCTTGGGGCAAACATAGTCGATTTAAAATTGACATGGCTGTAAAACACAATATTATATGAAATGAATTTGAACAAAACAATAGTGTTCACATCCTTACAATGTATAGAAGAACATAAGAACAAATAGATATGACATAGAGTGCGAAGAAGTGGGCCCAAAGCCTGCAGTAAAGAAAAGAAGTAAGCTAAGAACCAATGGATTCCAAGGAACAACAGTTTCACAAAGCATACCCTCTAGAACCTTCTCGAACGTTTCTAATAGTAAATATGTCCATCTGTGAATCAGGCGTACTCGTGTCTATCGCTTGCCCAAACAAGTTCACAGGAAGGACAAGAAAAATGCAAAGAACAGCTGCAACAGAAAATATCCGTATGCTACAACAGCACAAAACAAGAAATAACAAATCCATTATCAACTATTACAGCCAAAATAGATACCTCAACTCATAATGATTGTGACATACGGTTTAGTATGCTTGAGATAAAAAAAGGTCATCCAGGAGAAACATCCGTCACTAGAAAGCATGTCCAATTTTTATTAATTTTAACAAAGGGAACTATCACTAGGTAGTAACCAAGTTTAGCATGTGTTACTAGTTACTTATGCCGGCAGGGCGTGCCAATTGTCTAAAACAGCTTGCATGACATGCCTATTCGTATAAAAACATAGTGTGGCCAATCAACATGTATAACTGACCATTTATGCCACAGGTAAATTGACACAACACCTAAACAATTATAAAGAAATGGCAAACCATGTGCTAGTAGGTAATACAGGTCACATGCAGATTTTAAATATAAGGATGCCCAATATGTACATAAATTGAAACTTGCGTTGTTAATTCTTCTTAAAAAAATTAAAATCATCATCGTGCAACTTGGTTACCACTTAATGACATCCGCCATATAAACAAATAATGATTCGGATCTGGCCATATTGACCAATGCTGTAAAAAAAGTAATAATGGAGTGAGTCTCTTTCTCACCAAAAAACTATGAGCCTGATAAACACAAGTCCATCGATACCCCCACAGGCATAGATATCATCATCTGATGCTTCCCATGCCTTAACTAACCAGCCAGCTGAGGGTATAAGTCTGTCAAAAAAGTAATGATTCTTCTGACCTGGCTGAAGTTGAGCAAGCCTCTGCCCAAAATAAACTTTTAAATTATATGGTTGTTTTCTCAATATTGAATATAGTGAGAAAAACCCCACGCAGATCACTATATTGAAACCAGCAGATGTAAGTAAAGCTGGTAAGATCATTTCTGACTCCTATTTTCCTTCTTCCAACAAAAAGATCATACAAAATAAACATCTACTTCTTCCAATATGGTTCACGCCTACATTGGTGAAAAAGAGTTAGAATATTATTAATCTAATACAGTTTTTTGAAGAATAAAAAAGTTAACAGAAAACGTTTATGGTCACTCTACCATAAGCAAACAAAATAAATACCCGCTTGACTCATTAGCCAACCCCTCGTTGCCCTACCCGTATGACCTGCCCTTTTTGGCTATAAATTGAGTGTTGCAACTTGCAAACTCATAGTTACATAACTAGTTGCTTAAATCTAGAGATATATATTGGTTTTTCAAGTGTTATCTCAGTAAATAGAGACCCTGAATTATATGAAAATCAAAATAATAATCAGCTTTTTGAAAAACATGAAAACAAATTATTGCACTAAATGTATTTTTTTTTTTTGAACGGCAAACCTATCCTACTCCTAACCTACTCCAAATAATTTTACACCATGCCTGGGTTTGAACCCAGGACCTCCATTCTAAGAGGCAAAGCCTCTACCAAGTATCTAACACACCTATATAACGCATATAATACACATTCATGGAGAAATTATTTTATCAACCTAACAAGCCACAATGTATATAGAAACGGCAAGGGGGGTTTTGGTAATCCTACTCCATATCTTATTGCAGAATCATGAGCCGTACCAAGTCTCGTACCCATTACTCATTACCTGCCCTAAATACACGTCTTAATTTTAATAGGAAGCTAACAAGCTGTAGTAAAGGGAAAAAACATAGTGCATCCTAATTCCTGAGCCAGGTGATACAAACCAGCAAAAATTATAAATCAAAAAAGATTACCAACAATCTTTAACAAAAACATGAATACCAAAGCTTCTAGATAACAAGTGTGATTTCCAAATTCTTCCTTCACGCAGAAAATACGTAGAGACCACAAGAACACATGAGCTCCTCAACACTGTTTGGGTAAAATTCCAAGAGTACATTATTTAGGTCAACCACAATTCAAACCGTTTCACAATCGCAAACTTCAAAATTATACATCCTAAATTAATTAGCAAAATTTAAATGCAAACAAATGTCGAAGAATACAATATATCTAGAATAAGAAAAGGATTAGGATTGCTCATACCCGTACGGAAGTGAACGAACAGATACATGAACAAATTGGGCAAACAATCAGATCGAACTTCAACGGCAATTAACTTTGAGCTTCCCAACGGCGTCGCTTTAACTTCAATTGCAGAAAAACATCAATTAGGGTTAGTATTTTGAAGAAAACTCGAAATTGGATGAAATTGATTAGAGGAAAACCCAAAATTTGAAAGAAATTGCAAAAGAAATGAACGGAGAACAAGAACATACGGAACCCTAGGTTGAATCAGGTCATTGAAGAGAGAATTTGTTAGATTTCTGTTGTTAATTTGCAGCAAAACAAAAAGGTGAAAATGCATGGGGATTCATCTTTGAAATAGAAATAGAAAATCGCGGGGAATCGTAATAACGTTTGAATATAATTGACTGGCTCTAGATTTTTTTATTTTTACTTTTCTGAATTGTTAATTAGTTCACTACGAATCATCTTGAAGGAAACTCATATTATGAGTGAAAATCTCCTGTCACTCTTGAAAACCTTTTTTATTTTAGATTTTTTGTTACAGCTGAAATTTGAAACCAAGACTTACACCTAATTTTATAAGATCTTATAGGTACCTTTCATTAATTACTTTGACTTACAAATAATTGGTAAAATTAGAAAACACAAAGTTAATAAATACTAGATTAACATATCAAATCAAGAATAGGTTAACAACAAATTAAGCCCTTCATGTTTATTGTTGTTACAGAAACTACCCTTTGAACCAGAGAACAACTACAACAATTGATTTTTCTTACAAAGTAGTCGGTTATGGTCGTGCGTCTTGGCAGCTTAGTTTCGAAACCTAGATAAGCATGTTGTGATAGTTTCGAAACCTAGATGAGCATGTTGTGATGTTATATCCGGAGTTCCGTCAAACATTGTAAAACAAAAAACAAATTTTGTAAGATATTATGTATTGAAAGAAAAAAGTGAATTTAAAAATAAAAAAATTAAAAACATATTATATTTGATCCGAGTTAGTTTCATATAAAATTAAATTTAAACATAAATAAGAACGAACAAGTTACAACGGTGCATTCGAAACTTTATAAAACATTCTATCCTATATTCTAAAAATTATAATAGAGAAATAAACAATGATCAAAAGCAATTATAATATGAAAATAATGGAAAAAATTTCAACAATTTGTGCAAGAGTCTACAATACCATTCATACAAACCAAATTGTAATATATATGCTACAAGTATAACCAATAATATTAGAATATCCAATACCATTCATACAAACCAAATTGTAATATATATGCTAAAAGTAAAACCAATAATATTATCATGTCATTACTAGTTTCTTACACGTCTAGCGCTCCATCTGACATTCAAACAACGATAACCCAAACACCCACTTCAGAACCGAAGTCTTTCTCGAAATGCATATCAAATCCTGAAGATTGTTGTTACGTTTATATCTTTGGTCACGATGCAAGGTCTCAACAAAGAGTTTTAGCCGTTGCAACGAAACATGTAATGTGTCCTGTGATACGTTTGCAAAACAAATTCTAAACCACCCCGGTTCTCTACAATGACAAGATGATCCTGGAGAGACATTCATCTTAACATCACAAAGAATCTTGTTCCACAACTCAAACTCTGCCTCGAACGTGTTGGAAGTTAACAAATGCCTCATATCGACCCAACAGAATAATCCAGCATTGCTTCGTAGACACTTGATCCCAATCCTCTTCAGCTTAAAAACAAGCCACTCATGTCGCTTTTTGAGTCGTCTTATGTTTTCTTTCATGTAATTTTTCATGAATTTCTTGTCTCCAAGAATATTGGAGACAAGATGTTGAGTTTGCGATGAGATAAGTCCAAAGCTTGACATTTTGGTAGCCGCGGATATGACCATTTCATTGCTTGAATATATCATTCCTACCCTAAATCCTGATAGTCCTAAATCTTTCGATAGGCTATAAACGACATGAACAAGATTCGTAACATTTGAGGTTTGGAGGTTTCTTTGTTGTAACGATTCGAGTATGCTTATGAAGCTTGGGGAGCTAAAAACTGTGGCTGAAAAAATCTCATCGCTTACAATGTGGATGAGTTTCTCCATGCAAAAGTTGATAATGATATCTATCTCTTGTTGAATCATTGTTGTGCCCAAAGGGTTTGAAGGGTTTGTGATGAGAACCCCTTTGACCTTTAGATTAAGTTTTTGGGCTTGTTTGTATGCTTCTACTAAAGCAGTCTTTGTAACCCTAAAATTATTTGAGCTCGAGCACTGGATCGGGACGATTTCGACTCCTGTTCGCCACTTTAAATCTCTATCATATCTACAACAAAAATATGCACTTAACCATTTAGGGCAGCAAATCCCGACATGAAAATAAACATATTCTGGGTGGGCCAATATGATTCGTTTTCTTAAACAGGTGAACTAAAAATGACATGATTTTACATGGTTCCGACACGGTGTAACAGAAGAACTACATAGGTTGTGTTATATATAAAGGTTGAAGAAATCAACTTTTCAACTTGTCAGCTTAAAACAATTGACAATCTTAAGTAAATATTGGTCCCAAAATTTTAAGTGTGTATAAAGTAAAGATCACTTACCCTGGATAGTAAGGTGTGGGTATTAAGAAAGCATCTCCAGCTTCAGCAAGACAAAACATTAATATTTCGTTAGCAGAAGTTGAACCAGCGGTAAGAACGATCTTCTTTGGATCCATTTCTACTCGTTTTCCTCTTACTTCTTCCATGAATTCTGCTAATACCTGTTCATTAAAGAATACTTGTTCAATGGAAATGTTAAATGTATTTGTAAAAATCTGACTTGATTAGAGTTTTCACCTGTCTGTTAAAATTATTTTAAATTTTTATCTAGCTTCAAAAATCATTTAATTCAATATCCTTATAGAATAAGCCGTTTAGATGTTGGATGGCCACAAAATTTTTCCCCCTTTTTTTGTTCAATATGAAGTACCCGTATGTGTAACGTAAGAACAAATAAAAGTATTTAGTATTGTTAAAACATTATAAGTACTTCAATATTATGTAATGAAGTTATTATATATATATATATATTATTATTATTTTTTATGTATATATATATATATATTATTTTTTATGTCGGTTTCTGTAGTGAACGTTGTATAATTTGTAGTTTAGCCATCCAAGTTTACTTTTGCAAAAGTCCTTCAAAAAATACTCCAATAGCCCCAAATACAAGTTTTTTTTTTTTCTTTTTAAGAAAGGTCCTTCAAATTTTGGAGTGGTTTTTAAAATATTAAAAGGGTATCTCTTCGATCTTTTTCATAGTCTGGTGGCGAAACACACCCGAGTTTAAATCTCACTCCCTTTATTTTAGCAATTTGACTGTTTTTCTTAAAATTCGATTTAGTGCAGGTTTATAATTATTAATTGTCGCTAGGCTTAACAAATGTGAGCGTGAAGGAGTTAATTTACATTTATGATTCATTGTATTTGTTTTAACATTTATGATTCTGTATAAAAAACAAACCCAAAAGAGACGCGCGCTCAAATCCTAATTTCAATAAATTTAACATCATATCCATATGCTTGTCAATAAAAATTGTTTACTTAATTAAAGTGTCAAACATATTTACTATTAACTTGTGAATTCTGAATTCAAATTTTACAGATTCACAGTCTAATTATAAAAGTTACATGTGGACTAAAACGCGGACTCACATGCATATCATATTATGTGTGGACCGTTAAAAAGCATTTTACATGTTATATATTATCTAATAATCATTTTTTATTACTATTTACATATCCCATATTCAAGTGACACTCTAATCGTTGAATTTTTAAAAGTGACGCTATAAACCATCAGAATATGAACTAGTGATAATACACTCTAAAGGTTTTTCAAAATAGTTATTTTTAAACTTTTTTAGATAAACATTATAAATGACTATTTTGTCATTTAAAGTTTAATGGTAACGAGTGACACCATAAAAGATAGCATGTGTCCGCCGCTCCGTATTTGGTTTCATGAACTTTTCAAATTTCTACAATTGGAAAATAGCTTAAAGTAGTAGAGGTGACCGAAGTAGTAACAGTGTTATTTTATGTAAAGTTTGCCAAATTAAATGTTTAATTGTATCAAGGAAATGTTTTGACGTGAGATTAAATAGTTATATATAAACCGATAGTTATTCAACATGTAAACCATATAAGTTTTGTATAGATCATTTGGTAATCTCTCTCCTAATTCGCGCTTCACTCTCATTTGGTTTATTCGTCGGCCATCAACAACGCCACTCACACCCCTCTCATCATCCTCAGTTTCTCAATCGATCCGACCCCATCTTGATAATGTTTTTCTTCCCAGTCTTTTCTAATTTATAATGCTATGTTTTTTACCATCTAAATTGAATTTGAATTAAAATAGGGAAATTCTATTTGTAATAATCCAAACTATTACCTATTGGCCGATAATAATCCATACTTTTAGTTTGGTCGGTAACACTTCCAACTTTCACTTTTATTACCAACAATAGTCACAGTAACATAATTTTTAAATTTATACGCTCAATTTGTATTTATTTTAGGCACAATTTAAGTTGTATGTTTGTTCATTTTGTTCATAATCGTTATTGCGAATAGAATCGAGTGTAAAACACACAAAAAAATTGAAATTATGTCACTTAGACTATTATTGGTAATAAAAATAAAAGTTCGGAGTGTTACCTGCCAAATTAATAGTATGGATTATCATCAGTTGATAGGTAATAGTTTGGATTATTAAAATTTAATTTACCATTAAAATATAATCATCTTTTCATATTTAAATTGAGTTGTTGTAGCTATAAAAAGGGGAGGATAATAAAAGGACTCATACTTTCTTGAAAGATGGCAAGCCATGATAGTCTTGAAAAAGGGCCAATTCTTTAAAGATGGAGCATCCGTCTTCTTTGAATTTAATAACTTCTGAGTTCTTTGAAAGCCATGATTCAAGGAGATCCATAGATACCTGCATTATCAATAAACATAATGATTAATATTCATTTTTATATAACTTTAATACATCATGCATGTATCATTGCATGCACGTGTCTTTTTTAAGGATAACTTATATATTTAAATTAAAATTTCAATTCCTACATATACGTGGAATTAAGGGAACATCATGTATGTGAAGATGTCTTTCCATTATCCAATATCAAGGCTTCATATGTTACAATGTGTAGATATAAATAGTTAATAAAAATAGATTAAAAGCTGTCCTGAAAAAATATTTCTTACAGTGTGGTCGATTTATGTCAGTCAACTATGTATGTTTTCTTGATTTGGTTTACAGATATCGTAACTAATTGTTTATCAAACTTTATAAAAATGGTCATTTACAACCATTTTAGACCATTATTGACCACAATTCAAAACCATTGATCCTGCGTGCATGCTTACAACGTCACTATAGTGCTATTACATGACAAACAAACCGACACGTATACAAAATTAACACCAAAATCCTTGGAACAAATAAACAAAACCTGGTTTTCAGCTAGACCCATTTGGATGATCCCGGAAGGGTTACGAACCAGATCGTAAGGGTTCTTCTCGTACTCTTGTAACCCGATGAAATATGAAGAGTCCTCTCCATGAGAGGCAAGTGAAGCTTTCTTTGACAACATTTGAAAGTGTAATGTCTGTTTGTTTATGTTGGAAGCAATGATCCTGAGAAGAGTACTAGATACTTGAGAAAAACATACACGTGAAACTGCTTGGAATTAGTGTGGCATATGTGTGTATATATATATATACAGATGACCTATCTATCGCCACCCTTATCTTGTACCATCAAATATAGAATGTTACATATATAAACAAGCTTGATTAACTTTATTTATAATAACTACGAAATTTTTGTTATGTCACATCCTACTCACATAACGATATGGGATAATGTTATATTATGGGTTCATGTGCGTGCCACTTTTGTTGCGCAACCATTTATATAAGTTACCTAATTATTTAAAAGAGTTAATTATTGTTTTAGTCTTTGATATTTGTACAACATATCTATTTTATTCCAAAAGTTTAAAAATAACTTTTTAGTCCAATAGTTTTGTTTTTGTAATCATTTTCATCCGGTCTGTTAACAGCATTAGTGTTATTACAATAAGTCAATGTAAAAAGATTATCCTCAGATAGTATAAAAAATCTTACCCACACCCCCACCCTTCTCTCTTTTCATATTCTCAATTTTCTCTCTACCCTAATCACTGTTGGATGAAATCCCCCGCAGTGCCACTTGAAGTCACTGACACCAGAGCAACCACCATAAAACTCTCACTCCCTCTCTTTATCTCTACACCACCATTACATGTGAATCTCTCACCATCGCAATTGCACCATCACAACAAAATTCTCTTGCCGTTGATTATGACTAGATGCCATCGACCGCCTCCTTTTGATTTATAGCTACTATTTGAAGTTGCCTTACATGTAATTTTTTTCCAGTTTAGATTGTGTAAATTGTGTTCCTGCATCGATTACAATATATTTAGGCGATTTGGGTTCTTCTTGGGTGATAAATTTTAGTGGTGGTTTAATGATGATGATGATGATGATGATGATGATGATGATGATGATGATGATGATGATGGATGATGATGGTAACGGAGGATGACAGGAGATGGGGAGAGAAATAGAGGTGTATATATATATATATATATATATATATATATATATATATATATATATATATATATATATGTGTGTAGTTTTTATTTTTTTATTTTTGTTTAATTTTGTTAGGGGCATTATAGTTCATTTACGTTAACTTTAATGATGTGAATAAACTAAATGGAAACTATTACAAAAACTAAACTATTGAACTAAAAAAATTTATTTTCAAACTTTTGAATTAAAATGGTTATTTTGAAAAAACTTTAGGAACTAAAATAGTATACTCTATTTAAAATATGTGCATAATTATAAGAGGATGCATATAATTCTCACTCCCATGGCACATGTTGTATTTTGGTGACTTCATACGTTTGCATTCTAATAGCACTTTGTACAAGAGTCGAGACCTTTGTTTGTGTGTGTTAGTATGTATGTAATTGTGTGAATGGTATGTGTGTGTGTGTATATATATATATATATATATATATATATACATATATATATATATACATAGGGTCAGGATCATACAGAATCACTTTTTATTTTCAAAACCAAAAGAACCATTGATTTACATAAATATAAATTACGAATCATTGATTTACATAAATGTAAGTTAAAGCTGATGATATTTAGTGTTTTACATAGTTTATTGTTCATGTCTGATATACACATATGTAAAATAGATTAAGTATCACCAAACTTAATTTACACTTATGTAAATAAATGGTTTTGTGGTTTTAAAAAAAAAAAAGTGGTTCTGTAATGATCCTAACCCTATATACGTATATATATACATATATATACATATATATATATACATATATATACATATATATATATATACATATATATATATGTGTATATATATCTATGTATATATATATGTATATATATATGTGTATATATATGTATGTATATATATATATGTATATATGTACGGATACATATATATATATATATATATATACATACATATATATACATACATATATATACATATATATATATACATACATATATATATACATACATATATATATACATACATATATATATATACATATATATATATATATATACATATATACACATATATACATATATATATATATAAGAACTATCATCTGCTTAAGATGATTAAGTAGGATTTTTAGCGCACATGTAAATGTAGTTAAACAGACTCTAATTCAACTCCTTTTAGTGGCGTTGGAACTAGCTTATTAAACTTTTCCATCTTAGCTTAGGGTTTAGCTTTACGCTTTGGGGTTTAGCTTTTGGTTTAGAGTTTGGCTTTTAAGGTTTTGCTTTTAGGTTTTAGTTTTATGGTTTAGGGTTTAGAATATAAATTTAGGATTTAGGGTCTAGGGTTCAACATTATGGTTTCAACGCCACTAGAATGATGTAAGGCACCATTCACTGGAGTCCACACAGTTGGTTTCACATATTACAACCTTAATTCTTAAACCGAAAATTTCTTAAGTTTCATTGTAATGGAATCATATAAACATTCAGTTAAGGAAAAAAACATTACATAAAGTTATAAGGTACATAAGAACCGGCTTTTATTTTTAACATTTCACAACATACTCATAGTACGGGGTGTCAATCTGTAATCTAGGAAGCTTCCTCATGCCATGCTAATTCATGCTCAGTAACACTTTGATTACCTGATATGCATACTAAAAGTTAGTGTTACTGGGTGAGCTTTAGCTTTTATTTTAATTATACAATATTTAGTTTTTAACTCTTTATAAATATTTGATCAATGACCACAGTGAGGTAAAATAATCAGTGACCCATTATATCATTAAAATATTTGTAACTTTGCAAACGTATCTTTCATACTTTGTAAAAATATTTGTTGGGTAACATGATTCTATGTAAGTACAGGACTTCAGTGATCATGCCATGCATTTAAGCAAAGAAATCAAATGCTAGCACAAAGCAAACTACCATAACCATGCAACACACTAAGAAAGGCAATAAAATGCTAACATAAAGCAAGCTACCATAACGATACAATGTGATATGAAAGCCAATCAATGTAGCACAAAGTAAACTATATAACCATGCAATACACTAAGCAAGGTAATCAAATGCTAGCACAAAGCAAGCTGCCATAACCATACAATGCATTAACTACGACAATCAAATGCTAACACAAAGTAAGCTACCATAATAAGAAAGGCAATCAAATGCTATCACAAAGCAAGCTACCATAACTATTGTAATGCATTAAGCAAGACAATCCATTGTTAACACAGAGCAAGCTACCACAACCATTCCATGCATTAAGCAAGGAGTCAAATGCTTGCACGAGGCAAGTAGGTAAAAGGTAAAGCACAAAGGTAACCTTTATAACATAGAAGTTAGATAACATATTATCCTTAAATAATAAAGATGATAGGTAAACTACAAGGGTAACCTTATGAGCATGGAAGTCATATAACACATTGATCCTTGATAACAGTGACAACATGTAAGCCGTAGTGGTAACCTTTAGAGCATGGAAATCCTACAACACATTGCTGTCTGATAATAGTAACAATAGGTAAGCCATAAGGGTAAGCTTTAGAGTATGGAAGTCATATAACATAGTCTTTGATCAGACCATGAATGCTTTCATCATGGTCTTTTCTTTCTTCAATACTTCCTCTGAATTTGATAGTGTAATCCCAGCTGCTTTTTCATTTTTTTTCTTGATTAGGAAGTTTTGTTGGAGTAGTCTTGACAGCCATTTGAACACTTTCTGCTTGATCATTGTATGCCGGAGTAATCTCAATAACATTTTTGGTCATTCTAGCTTTAATCTCATTTTTTTAAACCTTCACTTATTTAATAGTTTCTTCAATTAATTTCTCCCTCATTCTCCCTTTCTCCTTCTTCCACAATCTTAGACAGCTTTCCATTTTTGCATACGAAGCTGTAGTTTCAGCACCCATTGAGTTAGATGATTAGCAGCTCTTTGTTTATCGTTCATCTCGTAGGACTTGATGGTTGATATTGGATCACTCAAGGATATGGGGAATAAATCCTTGGTCCTTTCAATTGAAGTGCACTTGTTATTCCAGTTACAAGGTAAATAATTAAGTAACTTCTTATTGATAATAATGTTTTCCAGCATGATTCCAACACTTATCATTTTGGTAACAAGTTTGGCAAACCTTGTAATTTGAACTTTGAGAGATTCTCCGATCACATGATTAAACATGTTAAATTCTTGATTTAGTATGTTCTTCTAGCTTTTTCTCATATTCTTGTTTCCTATAATTTAAGCTTTTAGAGCATCTCAAAGCATTTTTGCACCTTTGAAATCTTTAAACTTATGAGAAATTTCAGTAGTTAAGGCCATAGTAGTTGCTGCATATCAAGCTCAAATTGCTTCATGTCTTCTTCATCCCCAAATGCTTAGATTTTTAAACCATTTCACCTTTCTCGTTCTTGTAAATAGGTATTTAAGATCCATAGACTTCCGAATCTTAGGCTCAGTATAAATGATATGGTTTTCAAAACAGTAAGCCCAATCAGCATAGTAATCTTCACTTAAAAGTATGGGAGGTTTGGTACTTGTACCAATTTTAGTGTCTAAGCTTATAAAAGTAGTAATATTCTTGATATTGGAATTGACAACCATTTTTGAACTCGGGATTGAATGTTGGAAATTTCATAAAAATCCTAAGTTTTCACAAAGTTCTCATGCTATAACTATACCTCTCATGTGAAAACTTGAACAACTCGTGCGAATCTTACAAAACTGTCTTTTGCGAGATGTAAAACTTATCGTGCGAATCTTACAAAACTGTCTTTTGAAGTGAAAGCTAATACTTTTCGAGAGAAAACCTTAGTTCTCTCCCGAGTTCATCTTTTGGCACAAGCTTCTTTTGGTCAGATTGATCAAATTTTTTTAGAATTAACTTTCATTCTTGTTTAAAAACAGTAATTAAGCTTAGTTATAGATTCAATTTTGCACCTAATTGTCACTAATTTTATTCAATTAAGCCACTTATAAGTCCAATTCTTCTCACATTTGACACAAGCACTTTTTACCTCAAAAATAGCCTTTCAATCTGACCATAATCAATCAATAGCTATTTTGGCATCAAAACAAGCTTTCTTCTTTAAATAATCTTCGAAAATAAGCTTCAAACTTAACCAAAAAATCGATTAAGAGCTCCTTAGCTCTAATACCAATCGTAAAGACCAGGACGTTCACAATATCATAGATCTCTTACAAAAAAGCGAAATGAATGTAGCACGGATTGGTAAATTAGTTGTAAGGCCCTAATCCCGGAAAGCCTCACAGTTGGTCATTCATAGCATAATACATTATTATAGTAACATTTGCAGCGGAAAAACATACATTCATTCATATTATGAATGTATCAAAACATCGTGTCATTTCCTTTACATTTCCAAAATGGTATAAATACAATGTCATTCCCAAAAATGTGAATGTTAGACTTGAACTATCCCAGTAGCTTTCACATCCATGCCTGCACCTCCTCAGCATCATCAATTACCTGCCAACTATTATGCATACAAAGTCAGCAATGCTGAGTGAGTTCTAGTTTATAATAAAATACTTTTTGTTTAACAAATATATATCCTTTCTAAAACATGAGCATACAATAGGCGTACATCTCAATACGTTCATTTCATTATCTTTTCATCATCGTTTAATTCATTCATTTATTATCTTTCACTTTCACAAAATCAGTGCCATATGCTCAGCCTCCAACATAAGTTATGAGACTGATCACAATCTCAAGGCGTCACGACAAAGATTCCATTTCGTTCCTGGTCGATCACGAGGATCAGATCCCTATGGGTATCCTTCTGGACCATTACGACCACTCACAGTTGAACTACAATCACAAGGATTGTGTATCTTCCTACATACATGGTCAATCTCAAGGATTAGACCCCTGGGAGTATCCTTCTAGACCATTACGGCTCTTCAAAGTTGAGGTAACAATCACAAGGATCGTGTACCCCTATTCATAAATGTTCAATCTCAAGGATTAGACCCCCATGTGCATTCTTTTGGGCTAGCTAAGCCGCACACAGTTGAGTTAACAAACCCACACGGGGAATTGTGAACCTTATTTTTCTTGCAAGACTTTTATTCAATCATTGCATTCCACTTTTTGAAATCATTATCTTTCATTTTTATTACATAATACTTTGCTTATTGCAATACATAACATACCAAGTAAACACATAATGTAAAACTTTATAATTTGAAAGCGATTAAAGCGAAAGATAACATACCCAATTACAGCAGGTCACGCGAGAACTAGCCCACGCGACAACCTCCTCTCGAACGAAAACCTCCCTTCGCGCGAGAACCTTAATAAAGTCAAACCCTTGCACAACAAATCACACTAGTGGCGCGAAAACACATAGGCGAGAACCTACTTGTCACGTGAGAACTTAATCATATTTGAAATCCATGGCAGCCTAAAGCATCTAATTCGGGCGAGAACTTACCGATTTCCCGCCTAAGTTCAACTTATCATGTTTAAGGCTGTTCTAACATACTCATCACCATAAACAACGTCATCACAAGCATAAACAAGCATTTGAGTATGCATAATAAATGTAAAATGTAAAAACTTGCATAAAAAGGGGCTAGAAACTCACCTCTTGAAGATTCTAACTCTAAACCAACTTTCGCAAGAGCTTTTGAACCAACACTACACCTTCATGCATTTTATTCATCAATAAACCATTCTTAGTACATAACACGAGTTACATACCTTAAATAGTTAAAATCTTTGCTTTCTTTCTCTACAATGTAGCTTTTTCTCTCTAGCTTCAGTACTTTTTGCACGATAATGGGTCAAACAGGTGTTCTTACCTATTTATATTATTCCCATCTTTTCGCTTAGAGTTCTCACGAGAGAACTTCGTCTTCTATCGTTTTACTTGAAATTTCGGAGTGTTACAAGTCTACCCCCTTATTTAGGTTTCGTTCTCGAATCCTATCAGTCCTCAAATACTGCAGATAATGCCGCTTCATTTCCTTCTCTATCTCCCACGTAGACTCGGATCCCTTTCTATGCCTCCATTGTACTCGCACAAGTGGAACCACTTTATTCCTTAAACGCCTCTCTTTTCTATCGAGGATGGCCACTGGCTATTCCATATAATTCAACTGTTAATCCACCTCGATATCTTCAAGTGGCACAACCACGTCATCATCAGCCAAACATTTCTCAGATAAGAGACATGGAACGTCAGATGTATTCCACTTAGCTTATCAAGTAGCTCTAATCGGTAGGCCATCTCTCCTACCCTTGTGAGGATTCGGAACGACCCTATATACCTTGGGCTCAACTTTCCTCATTTCCGGAATCTGATGATCCCTTTCCAGGGAGATACCTTCAGTATCACTCTATCCCCCACCTAGAACTCAATCCGCCTTCATTTCTATCGGCATAAGACTTCTGTTGGTCCTTCACCGCTTTCATGAAGGCTTTGATCTTATCCAACTTCTCTGTCGTTGCATCGATCACCTCAATACTTCCTAGTTCCTTCTGCCCAATGTCTCCCTAACATATAGGCATTCTACACTTCCTACCATATGGCATTTCATAAGGGGGCATACCAATACTGGCATGATAATTGTTATTATATGAAAACTCTGCTAACGGTAAGTGTTCATCCCAACTTCCTCCAAAATCAATAACACGCGCTCAAAGCATATCCTCTAGCGTCTGTATCGTTCTTTCTGATTGTCCATCCGTCTGAGGATGATAAGTAGTACTGATGTGTAACCTCGTCCCCATCACATCGTGAAATTTCTTCCAGAACTTGGATGTAAACCGAGTGTCCCTATCAGAAACAATGGATACCGATACACCATGACGAGTTACAATCTCCTTGATGAATAGATCTGCCAACCTTTCTGATGAGTACGTATCTCAGATTGGCAAAAAGTGGGCCTTTTCGTTAAGTGGTCCATGATCACCCAAATGGTATCACATCTTGAGTTCAGCCTTCACCTGTAAACAAGTCAGGCACTTACTTAAATATTCCGCCATATCACGCTTCATTCCATCCAAAGATTGGACCTTCCCGTATGGTTTTTTGTGTTCAGCCTTCACTTTTAAACAAGTCAGGCACTTACATATTTCGCCACATCACGCTTCATCCCCGCCCGGCAGTAATCCTTTTTCAAGTCATGATACATCTTTGTAGCACTTGGATAAATGGAGTATCGAGTCCTTAGAGCTTTATCCATAATCCTTCCTCTCAAATCCCCGTAGTGAGGGATCCACATCCGCCCAGATTGGGTTCTAACACCAAAGGTGTTCTCCCCCAAATCTGAAATCTGTCCCATTATCTTCTTAGAGTTGATCCTATCATCCTTTAATGCCTCATCTTAAAACTCTCTTATCTGGCCTATGACATCGGGCGTAACAATCAGTTGACAGACCTTCACCCGAATTGTTTCAAGTCGTTCTTTCTGATGAAGGGCATCAGCAACCACGTTCACCTTGCCCGGATGATAATGAATTTCGCAATCATAGTCCTTGATCAACTCTAACCACCTTTTTTGCCTCATGTTAAGATCCTTTTTTTTTTGAAGAAGTACTTTAGCCTCTTGTGATCTATAAAGATAGTGCACTTGGTCCTGTGAAAGTAATGCATCCAAATCTTCAATGCAAATACCACAGCTGCCAGTTCCAAATCATAAGTAGGATAGTTAACTTTATGGATATTCAACTGCCGGATGCATAGGCTATAACCTTTCCTCGTTGCATCAACACGCAACCTAAGCCTAAATACGAAGCATACGAATATACCACCAAGTCATCATTTCCTTCAAGAAACAACAAGACAGGGGCTTGAGTTAACCTCATCTTTAACTCTTGAAAGGAACTCTCCTGATCTAGACTCCATTCGAACTTCACATCCTTATAAGTCAATTTAGTCAACGGAGAAGCTACCTTAGAGAAATCTTGAATAAGTCTCATGTAGTAACCCGTCAAACCCAAGAAGCTACGGATCTCAGATGGCGTCCTTGGAGATTTCCATTGCATTACCGCTTTGACTTTTGCAGGATCCACCATGATTCCTTCGGGATAAATCACATGGCCAAGAACTTGGACCTCTTGTAGCCGGAATGCACACTTAGAGAACTTTGCGTACAACTTCTCATTCCTAAGCGTCTCGAGTACTTTTTTGAGGTGACGGGCATGCTCCTTTTCGCTCTTGAAGTAAATCAGAATATCATCAATGAATACAATCACTGATTTGTCTAACATCAGTCGGCATACCCAGTTCATAAGATCCATAAAAGCAGCTGGCGCATTAATTAAACCAAAAGACATCACGAGTAACTTGTAGTGTCCATACGCGTGCGAAAAGCCATCTTAGGAATATCCTATTCCTTCACCTTCAGCTGATAGTAACCAGATCGAAGGTCTATCCTCGAAAACCAACTGGCACCTTAAAGCTGATCGAACAAGTCGTCAATCCTCGGTAATAGATACTAGTTCTTTACAATCAACCTGTTCAGTTCATGGTAGTCAATGCACATTCTCATACTACCATCCTTCTTCTTCATGAATAAGACTAGAGCACCCCACGGAGAGATACACGGTTGAATGAAACCCTTATCCAGAAATTCTTGCAACTGAGTCATCATTTAGTTCATCTCAGAGGGAGCTAGACGATATGATGCCTTTAGCAAGAGGTTGGGCCCCGGGTAAAAGATCAATCTGGAACTCAATTTCACGGTCGGGTGGTAAGCTTGATAGATCTTCAGGAAAAACGTCTGAGAATTCACACACGACCGGCACGTCTAAACGGTACCAAAGCATCCACATCCTTCACATAGGCTAGATAAGCACCACATCCTTGCCTCATACACTTCTCAACCAAAATCATCGAAATTACATTCGGGACTGTACGAACTTTATCACCATAAATCGTAATAGGACTTCCATCGAGCGCGGTCAGTCGAATCATCTTCTTGCAGCATAAGATATTGGCCTCATAGGCAGCTAGCCGATCCATCCCTAGGACTACATCAAATCCGCCTAAGGTCATCACAAACAGCCTAGCAGAGAATCTATGGCCATCCAATTCTATTTCATAGTCGTCTATCGCATCCATAATTCTAGTAAACTTACCAATGACAATTTCTACATCGAATGGCTCATCAATCATTCTACTCCTAGCAGGTAATTTATCATAGAAGGCTGCAGAAATAAAACTCCTACTAGCACCAGAATCAAAGAGTATAGATGTACAAGTTTGGTTTACTAGGAATGTACCTGACACTATGTCAGGGTCCATCCTAGCCTCTTCTCTAGTCATAATGAAAGCCCTGCCTGGCCCCTCATTCCCTTTCTCGACTCCCTTCTTCTCCCCAGAACCCTCAACTCTCGGCGTCTTACAATCTCTACTCATATGGCCAATCTCTCCACAGTTAAAACACTTGGCATTCTCGGTACAATCCTATGCCATGTGCCCCTCCTTCCCACACCTGAAGCATAGATTCGATCCCCACTTACATTCCCCAACATGACTCTTCCCACACTTCCTACAGACCCTTTCCCCTACACCTCCTATTGACACTTTATGTTCATCCACTCTCGCCTTCTTACCACCAGATGGAAAACCACCACTGCCATACCGTTTCCCATTCCTATTCTTGTCGTTGTTCCACTTCTTCTTCATTTCCACCACTGCCACCACCTCTCGCTCATCATACAGTCTCCCTGCCAGATCGACCACCGACCTAAATGTACCTGGCCGGGCGATGATCATGTGTTTGCGGATATCCACTGGTAGACCTTGGATGTACCTGTTGATCTTTCTTGACATGGGTGTCACTTGCTCTAGCACCAGCCTCGCCATCTCATTAAACTTCGTCGTGTACTGCTAGTGTGTCATGGTTCCCTCCTTCAACTGTTTGAACTCCTTCTTAATCTTATCCAAATCTTGGTGAGGATAGAATTCCTCGATCACCAACTTTTTCAGCTCTAACCACCTCATCTTACTAATGGCCCTATTACCCTCAGTTTGGACAATATTATCCCACCAGCATAAGTCTGTATCTGCAAATGAGTGGGCAACAAAGTTCACCTTTTGGTACTCCCTACACTCGCTGATGTCCAGTACAGCCTCCATTTCTCTCACCCATCGGTGACAAGCAGTAGTGTTCTTGTTTCCATTAAAAGTCGGGGGCTTGCATCTCTGGAATGCCCCATAATTGCACCCCTTTGTAGTTTCCTGCACAGGTTTCACCTCCTCCTCATCACTAGAAACAACCATCTCAGTCTCTGGTTGCTTTCTCTCCCCTTATCCTCCCTTTTCCCCTCTCATCTTAGCCGCACTCTTCTTCTCCTTTCTTTCATCTTCCCTCATGGCTCTAATAACCTCAGTCACCAAAGATGATAGAATCGTCTGCATGACTTGATGAACCTCATTGACTATAATCTCCTTCACTGAGGCCTTCAGATTCACACTCTCACCCCCACCTTTATGATTATGAGGCTTGGGCTTCTCATGTGTCGTTTTTGCAGTCCTAGCTCTGCTCCCAGTGACACGCGGTCCAGCACCACATCCATCACGACCTCCACCTTGAGAAGCTTTCAATGACCTTCCACCAGCCATCTCCTAAATATTATAAGATTCAAACACCAACACGATCATTCAAGGTAATAGCTCAGATTATGTCAAGTATAGTAAGTCCCTAATTACAGTGGCTAGTTATGATTAGCCACTTACTTTACTCTTCATTCACCAAGTATTTTCTATCTTGATTACATCAGTACCTAATCTACTATAAACACATAATCCACATACCACACGCACATAAGTCTATTTCCATTACTTTACATAAAACATTTATCTGTAGGCACGACCTTCATACAGTTGAGCTAACAAACCCACACAGGGAATTATGAACCTCCTTATATTTTTCTTGCAAGACTTTCATTCATTCATTATGTTCCACTTTTTGTTATCATTATCTTTCACTTTAACTACATAATACTTTGCTTATAGGAATACATAACATACCAAGTAAAGACATAACGTAAAGCTTTATCATTTGAAAGCGATTAGAACTAGCCCACACAACAACATCATCTCGCATGACAACCTCCCTTCGCACGAGAACCTTACTAAAGTCAAACCCTTGCACAACAAGTCATAGCAACGCGCAAAAACATACAGGTTGCGCGAGAACCTACTTGTCGCGTGAGAACTTAATCAAATTTGAAATCCATGGCAGCCTAAAGCATCTAATTCATGCGAAAACTTACCGATTTCCCGCCTAAGTTCAACTTATCGCGTCTAAGGTTGTTCTAGCAAACTCATCACCATAAACGGCATCATCACAAGCATAAACAAGCATTTTAGTATGCATAATAGCCCCAAAACATAAAAATTTGCATAAAAAGAGGCTAGAAACTCACCTCTTGAAGATTCTAACTCCAAACCAACTTTTCCGAGAGCTTTTCGAACCAACACTAAGCATTCATGCATTTTATTCATCAATAAACCATTCTTAGTACATAACACGAGTTACTAGAGTTACATACCTTAAACAGTTCAAATCTTCGCTTTCTCTCTCTAGCAGCCCTACTTTTTGCGCGATACTGGGGTCAACAGGTGTTCTTACCTATTTAGATGATTCTCATCTTTTCGCTTGGAGTTCTCACGCGAGAATTTACTTTTGCGCGAGAACTTAATCTTCCATCGTTTTCCTTGAAATTTCGGGGTGTTATATTATCACACAATATCAATAGAACAAGAAGTAAATAACTTTTTGTTTTTCTCTTCCACTGAGAATAAGTCTAATAAAATATGGAAAATGATCAAGTGTTATCAAGTTACTAAGAGAAAACATCTATTTATATCAAACATTGTTCTCATGCGGCAACTCAAAGTTCTCGCGCGACTTGGATCTTGAATCTTCAAAAATCGATTTTAATTTCCAGAGCCTCTTGGTTTGATCTCTACAATAAATCCTTTAATAAACATGTGGCACATATGTAATACCTCAATCTTTAATGTAATAGTTGTCAATGTGTGAAATATGATAAAAAAAATTATTTATTATCGTATGAGTAAGCAACAAACAAGATGACTATTTGAAAGACGAGATGTGATGTTGAGAGTTTATTATTTAAGAAAACATCTAATAATTATAATAAATATGATATTCGACCTTACACTATTTTTAACGAAACTTAGGTAGACTCGTAAAGAAAAATAAGCTCGTCATAATGACGTATTTGAAATTTTATATAACATTATATTTTTAAAAAATATGAGAGAAAATGAATGAAATAGCTGAATTAATTATAATTAAGCAAGCAAGAAGAGTAGTCAATAAGTAAGCAAGTAGCCAGATTGTTCACTTTCATCCCACATAACATGTAATAGGATTTGAGGTGCCTGTCTGCTTACTTATAAATAAAAATTTTAATGTTGAATTTAGAATATAAGTTTTCTTAAGAATACTTTAGTATAAAAAGAATCTCGAGTACTTCATACCCCAATGGGTGTTGTTATTAGTCAATTTTAGAGTTCGAGTAAGAGCGTGAGTACGGATGACCTAATTAATTAATGAAAAAAAGGTAATATTTAAAATATTAATAATTTGGAGGAAGTTGTTGAAAAGTAGTCATGAAAATTTATAAATACTTGAGAAAAACACAAGACATGTTCTTGATATATGTAGGACTATTAGAAGAGCTAACTGTAATTTGCTATCCTTAAAAGCTTTTATAGTAATAAAGATGATTCCAGATCATAATGGGATATGTATTCCACTACAATAAATCTTCGCAATAGCGGCGACAACAACCAATAGCGGCGACTTGTCGCCGCTATTGCTTCAGATTCGTTTCACGTGTACTAACCTAGATCTGGCCGTTCATTAGAAACAAGATCTAACGGTGAGCATTTGATCGTACACATAGGTCAATAGCGGCAACACCATTAGCGGCGACTTGTCGTCGCTATTGCTTTAGATCCTTAATATCCAGATCAGTTTCCCTCCACATCCCATTATTCCCACCACAACGCCACACCACCATCGCCTGCTCCCCTACCGCCGATTTTCGGCCCATTTCTACCACTCCACCGTCACCACCTAACACCCTACGGCTGCCGGAGTTGCTCCCCAACACCCCACTGTCACCACCTTGCGGACCGGCTCCCTAACAACCCACCGTCACTAACTCACCGTTGGCTCCTCCCACCACTCCACCGGAGCCGCCTCCCGTCTACCAGAAGTCACCGCCATCGCCACCTCTAAGTGTTGGTTGTAGTTGCTTGAGGTAATTTTTCTAGCTTTATGTTCTTTTATTTGTTTTTCAAACACCAACTTAGTTGCTTGAGTCCCCAAAATAGGCTCCCACCACTTCACCGGAGCCGGCTCTCGTCTGTTGGAAGGCACCACCACTACCACCTCTAGTTGCTTGAGTTTAAGGTAAGTTTTTTTTGTTTGTTGTTCAAACACCAACTTGTTAAAGATGAGATAGATGTATTTATGTATTTTGTAATTGTGTATTTTGTAGGTTTGAACTAAATGTATTTATGAGATGACATATAATGTATGCTAGAGTTTATGCTTAGTTAATGAATGTGTTTATGTATTATATAGGTTAGAACTAAATGGAATTTGTATTTTGTTATTTAGTTGATTAAAAAATAATTGGGTATTTGGTGTTTGGTAAACTACTTGTCTAAATTGTTTAGATGGTGTTATTTAGTTGGTTGAAAATTAATTGAAAATTGTTTAGATATCTTTTAGTTGTAAATGTGTGAAATATGATAAAAAAATTTATTTATTATCGTATGAGTAAGCAAAAAACAAGATGACTATTTGAAAGACGAGATGTGATGTTGAGAGTTTATTATTTAAGAAAACATCTAAAACATCTAATAATAATAATATATATGATATTCGACCTTACACTATTTTTAACGAAACTTAGGTAGACTCGTAAAGAAAAATAAGCTCGTCGTAATGACGTATTCGAAATTTTATATAACATTATATTTTTAAAAAATATGAGAGAAAATGAATGAAATAGCTGAATTAATTATAATTAAGCAAGCAAACAGAGTGGTCAATAAGTAGACAAGTAGCCAGATTGTTCACTTTCATCCCTCATAACATGTAATAGGATTTGAGGTGTCTGCCTGCTTACTTATAAATAAAAATTTTAATGTTGAATTTAGAATATAAGTTTTCTTGAGAATACTTTAGTATAAAAAGAATCTTGAGTACTTCATACCTCAATGGGTGTTGTTATTAGTCAAATTTAGAGTTTGAGTAAGAGCGTGAGTACGGATGATCTAATTAATTAATGAAAAAATGTAATATTTAAAATATTAATAATTTGGAGGAAGTTGTTGAAAAGTAGTCATGAAAATTTATAAATATTTGAGAAAAACACAAGACATGTTCTTGATATATGTAGGACTATTAGAAGAGCTAACTGTAATATGCTATCCTTAAAAGTTTTATAGTAATAAAGATGATTCCAGATCATAACGGGATATGTATTCCACTACAAGAAATCTTCGCAATAGCGGCGACACTATTAGCGAGGACAACAACCAATAGCGGCGACTTGTCGCCGCTATTGCTTCAGATCCGTTTCACGTGTACTAACCTAGATCTGGCCGTTCATTAGAAACAAGATCTAACGTTGAGCATTTGATCGTACACATAGGTTAATAGCGGCGACACCATTAGCGGCGACTTGTCGTCGCTATTGCTTCAGATCCTTAATATCCAGATCAGTTTCCCTCCACATCCCATTATTCCCTCCACAACGCCACACCACCGTTGCCTGCTCCCCTACCGCCGATTTCCGGCCCATTTCTACCACTCCACCGTCGCCACCTAACACCCAACGGCTGCTGGAGTTGCTCCCCAACACCCCACCGTCACCACCTTGCGGACCGGCTCCCTAACAACCCACCGTCACCACCTCACCGTTGGCTCCTCCCACCACTCCACCGGAGCCGCCTTCCGTCTACCAGAAGTCACCGCCACCGCCACCTCTAAGTGTCGGTTGTAGTTGCTTAAGGTAATTTTTCTAGCTTTATGTTTTTTTATTTGTTTTTCAAACACCAACTTAGTTGCTTGAGTCCCCAAAATAGGCTCCCACCACTTCACCGGAGCCGGCTCTTGTCTGTTGGAAGGCACCGCCACCACCACCTCTAGTTGCTTGAGTTTAAGGTAAGTTTTTTTTGTTTGTTGTTCAAACACCAACTTGTTAAAGATGAGATAGATGTATTTATGTATTTTATAATTGTGTATTTTGTAGGTTTGAACTAAATGTATTTATGAGATGACATATAATATATGCTAGAGTTTATGCTTAGTTGATGAATGTGTTTATGTATTATGTAGGTTAGAACTAAATGAAATTTGTATTTTGTTATTTAGTTGATTAAAAAATAATTGGGTATTTGGTGTTTGGTAAACTACTTGTCTAAATTGTTTAGATGGTGTTATTTAGTTGGTTGAAAATTAATTTAAAATTGTTTAGATATCTTTTATGGTAATTGAGATATTTAGTGATTAATTAGAAGCTAATTTGCGTGATTCTTGTCGATTAAGTTTCAATTTGTATTATATATATTTTTGAAATTGTTTATTTTATTGTTGTTATTTATATGATCCAAATAACATTTCACTGTCATAGGTTTAAACTTTAATTTACCGGAAACAAAAATAGTATGCTATAATGAACAAGAATAGGAAATTACTAAGAAAACCAAAAGAAACGTGACATTATTTGAACAAATTGTAATAATGTTTCAATTTGTTCAAACAATATCACATTTCATTTGATTTTTATAGTAATTCCTTATTGTTGTGCATTATGAGCTTTTAGGTTTCGTTACTTCATTCTAATCATCACGAACTTAGAAATACCCGCCTGAAATTGATTTAGTAATTAATTTCGGGTTGTCCTCGTTTTGGGACTACTTTTTGAATATTTTATTTCATTTACGATATGAATATATATTATATGATTGTTTGTTTAAGAAAAAATTGGTTGTTATTTTCTCTTTGCTCCTCGAGTATATATTTTTATATGTATATACTTGGGAGCTAAGAGGAAATGTTGCTGATTTTTTCTTAAACAAACAATTATGTAATACACATTCATATATGAGATAAGGTATTCAAAAAGTAGGTATAGCGGCCTGTCTTTTTGAATTCTTAATCCGTTGGCCTACTTTTTGTTCATGTTTCGTGAATAGTTTTTCATCCACTTAAATCCTAAATTATATTGCAGTTTCATAATTATGTCTGTTGATAAAAGTTAGTTTCTTAATCCAAACCGTAGATCACTTGAATATCAACAAAGACTCAACTCTTTTATAGATATGTGCGAAAAACTTACCGACAGTTATGGCCAGATTCGATGTCCGTGTATGAAATGTGAGAATACCGTATTATTAGGATGGGTTAAAATGAAATATCATTATAGACATAATAATACATGAATATCAATATATATCAAAATGATACACGTGAACATACTAAAGTATTTCAAAACGTAATATTCATTCTTTAATAGTATAGACGTAACAATATCTAGTTTTCATCTTCCGAGTTATCTTCATGAAAAACAACAAAAATCGGTGGAAAACAACGTATATCCGAGTTGGACGAATTGAATTGAGTTTACCAAGTTAGACTTGAATTGAGTTTTACTGATTCCGAGTAATGTTGACCTAGGCCAGGTTTTACAACATTGGTTGTCACGATAAAATCTGTTGCCGCAGGTGGAAGACATCTCTTGGCCCTCGTTCATCGAGAATAGTGAATTAATGGCCACGCCTAAACAAAACGTTTGAAAAACCACTTTGAATCTAAATCGAGAATGAGAATAATTAAACAGCACATCAGAATGATTATGATCCACTACTCAGAAATAACATATTTTCTGTTATCAAAGGATAATCTGACATTTGTGTAGTAGCCTTTACGAAGTCCAGTAGAGAGTTACCTCAACATTTAGGTAATTGTGGATGTCTTGTGAAAACTTCCTTCATCCATAGGGGCAATACGATTACTAGATGTCCTCTACTATCTAAATTAAAAATATATATAAAAAACGGTTCAACCGGTCCAATCTCCGGTTCGACCGGTTCCAACCGTCGAATCGGGATCAACCGGACGGTTCAAGCCCTTTAAAACGAACTAGCAGTGATCGGTTCGGTACACATAGCGATTCACGGTTGGATTGTACTTGACCGAAAATTTTTTATATTTTGATATATAGATCTTTAAAAATATAATAAAATAAAAAATTAAGAAATTAAGAAAACACCCGACATGATTGGTTCTTGGACGGTGATCAATTGTACTTGACCGAAAATCTTTTGGAAATATATGCTATAACAAATTATTGGGTCGTTTATCTTTTAAAGTATATATTTATTGTCAAACGCGTTTCAGGTGTTTATCATTGATTTCTTATATATACTTTGTCTTATAAATTTATTAAAAACTAAAGAGTAAATTACAAATTATATCCTTTATTTATATATAAAATTGTATGTTACCTTCTTTAGTTTTAATAGTTACATACAATGTTCTTTATTTAAACAAATTTGCACATATATTGACCTTTACAGTAACTTTTATCTAATATACGGTTAACTCAGTTATGTGTTCCGCACATAAGGAGTATTTTTGTCATTTGCTTTTCATATCTTATATAATAAAATTTTTAAATGTTTATTAATAATTTTAAATAAAAAAATTACAAGATCGCTATCGGAGCGTTGGGTAAGTCGATAAAACCCATGATCTTCTTAAACTCAGTAACAATAAATTCAGTGATTCCTATTTTTTGATATTCAAACACCGATAATCTTCACCACCGGTTAATATCTTCTCTACCATTCAATCCACTTTAAGTTTTTGACAATCTTTACATTTTTCTAAATTAAATCTACATCTTTACTTTGTTTACTGTAAATTTAATGTCTTAATTCATTTCATTATTATTTTTTGTGGTAGATGAAAAGCATTATCATTTGTGATTTAAAAATACTTCCTCTTATTAACATTACTTTTTATTTGATATTTTTATCCAGCCGATTAAGAATTGACGCTCGGTAGCAAATTATGTAATTTATTTTGGATATTCAATCTGGTTTAACGATTGCTTTTTAAAAAAATATTTTTTACTTTTTACTATATTAGATGTGAAAAGCAAATGGCAATAATACCACTCGTGTGAGGATCACATAAATGAGTTAACTGTATATGTGGATGGTGGTTAGGGTAAAGGACAACATATGTGCAAATTTGTTTAAATAAAGAACATTGTATGTAATTATTAAAATTAAAGGACGTAACATGTAATTCCATATATTAATAAAGGAGACAATTTGTAATTTACTCAAGACTAAATTTATGATTTCGGTTTTTGATTAAACCCTTTACACATGCGTGATGCAACACTGAGATAAGTCTATTGGATTCTGTTAAAAAAGTATAAAGACTAGTGTTATAGATTATATGACCAACTAAATTACACTAACAGAAAGTTACAATCGTTTTTGGGATATAATGATTTACTTAGATAAAAATATTATAAGGCAAAGCTTATTCATCAATAGAACTTGCAACACCTCTAACCTCTATATTCAGATGTTTCACTATATAGAGGCACAACATACAAAACAATATTCAATAAGAAACACAAAATAATTAAAAGTGTACCAATGAGTATTTAGGAAAATAGACATGAAGCATAAAATTATATGACTTATACATACCTGCATGCATATATGCATACACAGATATATTTACAATTTATAGACATGTTAAGAGCTCGATCATAACATTCGATTAAAACAAAACGCACAAAGAGAAAGCCTACATCGACTGTTTGTCCTGCACAAACATTTAGGTTGTGATACCACGCACAAACTTATATGCACCACCCCAAACTCAAACGGACCATTTAAAATTCAAGGTATATGAGATTTAATATAACATGCAAACGGTTGTTTCACTTTATTTCAAATGACCGCTTAGCTTGTGAACGCTGTTTTAAGTGCTTTCAAACGCCGTTTTCATAGAGTATGATATTAGATTTGAGCTGGTGTGGGTATAGTTGAACCGTAGCATATTCCTTGTCTGGTTTTAGGATCATGGATATGTTGAAATGCAGCATATATGATGATGAAAACTGCAAGTGACATGTCAGCTTTAGGGATGCCACGTGTTTGAAGATGGTGAGGGTGTGAGGTGGTCCATAGGTCCAGTCAATAGCCACTGAAGTGAGAGTGAGGAACCCATGTGTTACGGCTGGTCCCCTTTTCTTTCGAACACCATGTCCCTGTCTCCAACCAGTGTCTTCTTTTTGGGCTGCCTGAGTTTTATTTGTCGCCACTTTACTCTTAAGTTCTTGAAAAGTCTTTGACTTTAGCCCTACGAAAGTCCAAAGTTTTGCGCACATAATAAGTTCAAGGAAAATACATATATGGACGATGTGTTTTTAGAACCGGAAGACTCAAAGGTTTATTGGTCGGACTGGTCCGATCGGTCAGAGCGAATCTAAGAGTCGAATGACGTGATAATTAATTTAAGAGTAAATTACACGAATCGCCTCTAAGTTTTGCTCAAATTTCAACTTTCATCCCTGTAATTTGAATAATTATAGGTTGCGTCGTAAGGTTTGAAAAAACATAACACGTTTTGTCACTGGGTCAAACGACCGTTAATTTATTCCGTTAATTAGCTGTAAAATGACCATTTTGCCATTCTTCTTCCTCATTCTACACATCTATACCACCACCACCACTAGTCCACCACCACACACCACCATTTTCACCACCACACACCACACCCCATCTCTACCAATGTTACACCACACACCACCCATCTCCACCACCACATGAAACACCTCAACTCCACCACCGCTCCACCACACCACCACCACTCCACATCCACCATGCCACCACAACCACCACTAATTTCAAATTCTCAGATCCAATTCGCATAACAAATCTAATCGATATATTCTTCTTCACGATAACACGACTGCCAGAGATGCCTTCACTGAAGAGAGGGTGGTGGTGGTGATGTGGTGGAGCAGTGGTAGAAATGGGATGTGTTGTTTGGTGGTGAGGATGGTGGTGTGTGGTGGTGGAGGTGGTGGTATTATGGTGATGGTGGTTGAGATCGGGTTAAATGAGGAAGAAGAATGACAAAATGGTTTTTATAGCTACTTAACGGAATAAATTAACGGTCGTTTGACCCAAGGACGAAACGTGTTACGTTTTCTCAAACTTTAGGACTAAACTTGTAATTTTTCAATCTCAGGTACGAAAGATGAAATTTGAGCAAACATTAGAGACGATCCGTGTAATTTACTCTTAATTTTTATATTCAAAAAAATAGTACATAAATTTAAATATTATTATTGGGTAAAAAATAAATCTTGCAAAGACTATGTTGTTACATCTATTAAAAAAAATCATGACCGAAGCCTGAAGGACATAATTTATAGAAAAGTGTTTAAATACAAAGTATTTTAAAACTAAAGTGTAAGAAGTAATCTCAATCATCCATCTCATTAATTAATAGTTGAGATCAAAATTATAAGGAAAAATTTGTTAGAAGAGTATTTTAAGAAAAGCTATTTTGGTTGACTTTTGCAAGTTTCTCTATTTTTTTAAAACATTCATAATTTTCATGTACAACATTATTTTTTATAAAAATTACTCCATAAAAACAAGCGTTTTTTTATCTTTAAAACGAGTAGAGTATTATTATATAAAAAGATTAAAAAAAATTTACGTTATTTAGCTTATATCTTGTCGTTGTGTCTTTAGTGCAGTTCATTGTGTTTTTTTATTAGTTATTGTGTTTTTCTGAATATTATTGTGTTTTTCTAAAATGATGAATTGTTAGACTTCTTGAAAGATTAGCATTTTGTCTTTGTATGTTTTTTATTATAATATAGGGACTTATTTGTAAATATATGTTTATTTGTTTTCTTGATAGTATAAATAGGATATTTTATGTATTGTGCAGGGTAGTCTAGAGAATACAGACGTAGACTAACGGATCAGTAATCAGATGAACTGATAGAAATTATAACCCTACACTTCTATCCTATGCTTGCTATCATTGAAATCTATGAATTTTTTTGATATGTTTACATTTGTTTGATTACTTGTGTTTGATTTGATCATTGCATTACCAGATAATCACAGATTCGATCCATTTGAACCTATCAAATGGTATTAGAGCTGTTCGTTCAATGATTAGAGCTTATTGACATTTTGTGCTCTTTGAATCACTTGAAATCCGTGATTGATTGCAATTTGATCAATTAATTGTTGTTTTCAGTTGTGTTTCATCCATAAAAACATGATTTGAATCACAATTAGGTGTTCAATTCGTTCAAATCTGAGAAATTGACCGAATTAGTGTTCGAACTTTGTTCTTCATTTCGGACTGAAATTCAATCAGAATACTGATTTGTTGTTGTTGTTTGATCAAATTGAGGATTGAGGATTGTTAATCGACCTAATTACTATCTAATTGGAAGTTTTTAGATCAATTAATCAAGTTTTGAAGATTTCATAAGATCTGAGTTCGTTGAAGCTGATGAATTAGGCGCATGACCACTATTTGGGCGCTTTAGTACTGTTCGGACGTTTCAGATCAAGCGTTTGATCACTGTTGAGACGTTTTGAGACTGGTTGGACACTTGGTGACTTTGCAGAAACAAAGTAATTCTAGGCGCATTTGGACTGTTTAGGCGCATTTGAACTGTTTGGACGTTTTACACCCAGGTGTTTAACAACTGTTTGGGCGCATTTCAACTATTCAGGCGCATTTCCGTTGGGCGTTTTTAGAATTCTACTAAGGCATTCCCTTTGGCGTTTCTACTTCAAAGTCAGGTGTTTGAGTCTGTGTAGGCGTTTCACTACTGGTAGGCGCTTGACAACTATTTAGGAGCATAAGCTTTCAGACTTATCAGTTTACACTTAGAAATTTTTTCAGAAACTAAAATCCAAAAAATATTTTCATTTCATAGTTTTTATTTCTAAACTTAAAAACAACAAAAACAAGTCATTTTCTTAAATTCAAAAATACAAAATGGTTAAGTTTGAAGATTCTGAGAACAGGGTTCCAAAGCTGAAGAACAGAGCTGATTTCAATAACTGGTCTTTAAGGTTGAAGCATTATCTAAACTCTATTGATACTGACTTATGGAAGTCAATAGAGAAAGGACCTTATATTCCAATCACATCTGATGGTCCTGACAGAGGATTTGTTTATACCAAAGACTCTCAAGAACCTTATCCTGAGGATGGTCTGCAAGGTAATGACTTAAGGAAAGTGAAGAATGACATCAAAGCTTATTCACTGATGTGTAAAGGATTACCATTAGAAGTCTTGACTAGACTTGATGGTTATTAAACTGGGTACACTATGTACAAAGCTTTGAAGATTATTTTTGAAGGCGGTAAAGAGATGCAAGATCTCAAAAAGCAGAAACTCAAGAGGCAATTGGAGTTATTTGAGCAACTTTCTGGGGAAACAATTAATCAAATGATGAAAAGATTTGTGCAACTAACTACTGAGATGTCAACTACTGGTATCAAAAATGATCTCAAAGATCTAAACTACAGACTTCTCAATGCTCTTTCATCTTCATGGAAACAGATAGTTACACTGTTAAAGCATACTAAAAAGTTTCCTATGGATCTAGATCTTTTGATTGCCAAGATTGAATCAGTTGAGATTGATGAGAGCTCCAAAAACAATGATAGAGTTGCTTTAATGTCTCAGTATAAGTAAGTTGCATCTCCAGCTAACACAGTGGAGAATGCTTTTCTGGTCAAAGACAATAATATTCCAGAAGAAGAGGGTGATTTTTTATTGGAGCTGGTTTCTTTACAGATTCTTCCTACACTAGTGCTCCTGTTTACACAACTGAACCTCAATCTCAGTCTCCTCCTAAAACTCAAGCTCCTAAACCTCAAACTGAGACTTCATCTTTTAACTCTATTAAAACTAGCAAAGTTAAAGATGTTATTAACATCCTGTTACAGGATGATGAGTCAAAATCTGCTTTTACTGCGTTTATGGCAAGTTTTCAAGCTTATCAAGGTAGTCATTTAACACAATTAGATCTTGTTTTGCAGGATTTGTTTGAGATGGATCCAGATGATGTGGAAGAGATGGATTTGAACTGGTAGATGGTGATGATTGCTTATAGAACACAGAAACACTCTTATGTTAACAGGAACTACAAGCCAACTGCTAACAAAATTGTTGGCTTTGACAAATCAAAGTCAATGTGTTTTAACTGCAATAGCTATGGTCATTTCTCAAGGGAATGCAAAGCTCCCAGAAACCAAGGAGGAAATGGTCAAGCTGGTTGTAGCAATCAAAAACATCATCTGCAGTCTCAGAAAAACTTTCAAAAGCCTTATCAGAGTCTTCCTATGCCAGAACTTAAAAATGAATCAAAAGCATCTGAAGAGCCAAAGAAAGCTCTTGTTGTTAGCCTTAAAGATGGATATGAATGGAGTGCTTATGCTAAACAATTCACAGCTGATCTAACCTCTAGTTTATCTATTGTTGCAGATATTCAAGATGAAGACTGGTCTGAAGATAATGATCCTCAGGCTGATGGTGATTCAGAAAATGATGATGAAGACTATGACTGGAGGGATAAATCTGATCCAAAAGAGGATTCAGAAGAGATTGCACTTATGGCTTAGTCTGACCAACCAAAGGCTGAGAATCCATCATCTGACTCTAAGACTTCTTCTTCAAGTTATCCTGAAATTCCTGTCGAAGTCAAAGAGAAAATGTGCACAAAAGCATGTTTTGACCAAGTTGACCATTACAGAACATATTCATTTAAAATCTATGATAAGCTTAAACAAGAAGAAGTAATGCACAATAAACTAAAAAATGATCACAAAATCTCTGATGAAAAGATCTTATCTCTACAAACCTCATGGAATAAAACTCTAAAAGAACTTGAACTTGTGAAGAAACAACTTGAGAGATGACTAAAAATTTAGAAGAAGAAAAAATAGTTCATGCTGCAACTCAGGTGGATCTAGCCAAAGTTGAAAGTTCAAAAACAATTGGTAAGTGAGAGAAAAGACAAACAAAAAGTAGGCCTAGGTTTCACACATGAACCCATACCTGAATCTATAACAAACACTTTACGAGAAAACTTTAATACGCATGATCACTCACCTGAAAACAAAGCAAAGCTAAAAGCATTTCAAAACAAGAAAAGAATTCTGAAAGTGATGAAGAGAAAACAAATATTGAGATATTTGAGGAACAAGATTCAGAGAAGATTAAAAATGGTCATCCTGTAAAAGTAAAATCTTACGAACCACGACCAAAGAATAAGAAAATGTTTGTTCCCAAAGAGCATGTTGTTGAAGAAATCATTGTTAAAAATGACAAACAAAACTCAAAGAATAAAGAGAAAGCAAAACTTGATGAAGTAACATCTGAAGATTTATTTTTTTATGGATTAAGACAATCCAAAGGAAACTTCTCCTGAAGATGTTCAATCAAGATCAAGATCAAGAAATCAAAGAAGGAGAGAGTTCAGAGAGACAACAACTGTAATAGAAAGATAGAGAGAATCAGTTGAATGAATTGAATCTTTACACTTTATATCCTGTGCATTTGCTATCAATGAATTCTATAAATTTTTTAATGTATTTGCATGTGTTGATTACTTTGTGTTTGAATTGATCATTGCATTACCAGATAATCACATATTCGATCCATTTGAACCTATCATGAATTTTAAAAAGTATAATGATGGAATAATATTGTTATGTATCTCTAATTTGTAAAACATAATTATAAAGTAACAACTAATTAATCTGCTATGTTAAAAACAATGACCAAATAACACAATGTATCATTGTGTCTTTTGATTGTTATTGTGTTATCTTGAACACTATGAGTTTTGAAAAATAAGTGGGTGAAATAACATCATTTTGTACATCTAATGGTAAAACACAATGATAGATAACAAGTTTATATGATTTATGAAAAAATAAATAACAAAAATAACATATTATGTTATCTTCAACACTATAAGTTTTGAAAAATACATTGGTGAAAGTATGTCATTGTGTATTTCTAATTGCAAAACATAATGGTAGATAAAAAAAATTATAATCTATAAAAACCAATAACAAATAATATAAAGTGATCTAAAATGTAACACACAAATGATTAACACACATAACAAATGATGTAAAATATTCGACACAATGAACGTATATGACATTTGACACAATGACCAAAATACCATCCTCTTTAAAACAATAAAAGGATATGTGTCAAGCTCATAATCTTTCTTAGCCTCTTTAAATTAAACATCCTTTTTAGTATAACACTACCCTAATTTATATTACCTACAAGAAGCTATACATGACCACCTTTTTAGATGAGCTGAGCTGGTAAGTTTTCTACTCATGTAACTTGTAGGACCGGTTAAGGGTGATGAAACAGTTTCACAAGGTTGGAGAGAACAACACTTAACAGATCAAATAAGGAATCAAAAAATGAAACAAAGAACAAGAGTAAAGAACACAAGCAGAACAAAGATAATGGTTTTCAAGGATGATGTATATTACTCTCAAGTGTTTTACAATTGTTACAAGGCTTAGTCCTAAGGACTGGTTACATGAGATACTTTATACTACATCTTATAGCCGGCCATACTTTGAAGGCCAACTAGAACACTAATCTAGACAACAAGATTAATGTAAAGTCAAAAGGCAGATTGCATATTTACTAGTGACTATGACATGGCATAGCTCACATCCTAATCTATTACAAAAAGTATTAAAGTACAAGAGTGGAAAGTTACAGACTCAAAGACCTTAATCTACAGATGACAAAAGTATCAAGATATCACCAACTTGTATAAGTTGGTTTCAGAGATGGCAGCGAAAAATAGTTCAGCTTTTGTCAAAAGCATGTTAGAGAAAGCACGTCTTCTCTATCTTCTAAAGAAATCAGTCTCTTGACTTCGGAAGACTTTGCCTTGAAGATTTGGAAGACTTAATTTTTGGCTTCGAAAGAATTGGTCTTTGACTTTAGAAGATTTGACACTTCATGAATTTTTTTGTGCTTTGTCATATCTTCCAAAGTAACTTCCTTGTACTTTAGAATGCTTGCTGAGAGAACTTTGGTTTACATCAGCCACTAAGTTAACTCTTACAAACTCCCCCTAGGCTGATGCTACCAAAACTTGAGGATGACTTTGAGTTTTGATCTTTATTTGTTTACAGTCCTCATCAGAATCAGGACTATTCCTTTCTTCATCAGTTGGTCTGGATTCTTCAAACTCTCAAAGTACCTCTTCATGTCAAAGAGATCATGCAGAGAAAGGTCAAGCCTATTTTTCCAGAAGTATATGTCTTGACCTCCTTGATCTCTAGTGACATACCATCTGTATGGGTTTGTAGAGAAAGCCTAGAACAAGGTGGCTCTCTTAGCAGCAAGAGGCTCTACTTGTAATGAAGTTGGTTAAGCAACCTCATCTTGTTCACCCTCAGGATGTTCGGACTCATCCTGAGGTATAGAGGTGGATGCCTTGGACTTCTTCTTCTTCTTTTTATCCCTTCTGATGGCCATGCTCTTTCTCTTTCTATATTTCAACTGAAAAGGTTGGTCTTGAGTACTAGTTATTCCTTCTTTATTCTTCTCAGTTAGGTCCTTCCCCTTCATATGTTTAGAAGAAGAAGGTTTAAGACCCTGTTGTGGGTCAAAAGATGAAGCTGGCTGTGATTCAGCACTAGGCCTAGGTTGTGTTGTCTCTTGGGGTTCAACCTTGACCTCAACTTCAGGTGCAGCCTTACTTGGTGGAGAATACAAGTCTACCAGCTCACCGTTCTTCATCTTCTGCTTGATCACTCTAATGTGTTCATCCATTATGGATAGAGACAATAGACCAACTCTCCTTCTGGAGAACCAATACAGCTTCAAGAAGCTCACCATCTTCATTCTGTCAGCAGACTTTTTTTGATTGGCTCTGATGGTGGCTCTTGACTTAGCAGCTTCCTCCCTCATCTTCCTTTTAGCAGCTCTCTTTTCTTTTAGAACTTCTTTCTCTAAATGCTTAAAGTATTCAAACTCAATATACTCATATGATAGAGGGAGTAGAGCTGCTGCCTGATAAAGGCCTATAGCACTCAAGTAGGTTATCATCTTTTGTCTATCTTGTTCCCTACCTACTTGAGTTTCTTGTTTAACTGCCACAGTCTCTACTTCAGGACTTTCTTGAACTGGAGAGAGGACAGGGGCATTATACAATCTTTTTCTTTTCCTTTCTTCTTTGATCTTAAGGAGCAATTTTGCAGCCTTTACCTCCTTCCTCTCTTTTGAAACTTCTGTGTCAGTCAGCTCATTTAATTCTTCCAAGGGAAGAGAGATTATTTTATAAATGTTATAGTTCCTAGACCCTAGATAATTGAATCTGGCTGGCCTTAACTCATCTTCCTACGTATTTAGCCAAGGGGTAGCCCTGATTGCAGCTTGTATGAAGCTGGGGGTCTTTATTTTTCTCTCTCCCCTTGCCTTCCTCTTCCTCTCCCTTTTCTCCTCAATCTACTCAGAGTTTAGAATCCTCTTCCCTTTGTTAATCACTGGCCTCTGTGACTCAAGATGGAGAGAGTTTTGGCCTTCTTGACTTGGTGCTGCACTTGTGCTCTAGCCAGGGAGAGGCTGTGAGACACCTTTACCAGCTGGTGTCTTATTAAGGGTACTGGGTACTGAAGCAGTTGTAGTCTCAAGGTTCACAAGTTCTTCTGCTAGGCCTTCAACTGAGGTTTCCCCTTTGAAGCTAATCTTAGGGTCTGCTACAGTATCCAGTTGACCAACAGTTTTTCCTGCTAGCCTTTGTCTATATAAATAGGATCTTCTCTTGAACTCTTCAAGCACCCTTAGTAGGATCCTCTTAGCTAACCTATCAGCTTGCCAATTATGACTTGGGTTGGTAAGTAGTAGGTCAATAAGAGGAAAACTCATAGAATATCAGGGTCTGAAAATTGAACACTTCTTGCTGACTCTGATATCTAGGGAGTACCAGGGCTCTTCTTTCAGTGTCATACCTCCATCCTACTATTGTATTTTTAGTAAGATAGGATGGGAAAGACATAGCCCTTGGTATACCCTCATTAAATAGAATTTGAATTAAGGCATCCATATTGATGTGGGCCTGAGGAGGTTGTTGAGTGTGGATAATTGCAAGTGAGGATGGTGAGCCCTCAATATCCATACACTGGGTATTACTCCCAGGTTCTTTGATTGTAGTTAAGACTTTCTCCCCCTTTTTGGTAGCATCACCCACTTACATTGGTGAGCTAGAGGTTAGGTCCTCCATATCCATAGGTTCTTGTAGACCTAGTTGAGCATGCCTGGTAGGCCTCTCAGCTAACTTGCCCTTAATATTGGTGATATCAAGTTGCTGATTAAGGGCCTACCTTTGTAAGGTAGCCAACTGAGATTCCAGGTGACTAACCTTAAAGACCAAGTAGGTGCAAGTTTATGATAGTGTTTGCACCCTTTATTGCAGACTCCCCTTCTCTTCATCAGAAGAATCATGGGGGATGTGAGAACATAACTGAAGTCATCTCCCGCACCATCAAATATTGGTTCTTGGACTCTAGATTTCCCCTGATCCATGACAGCTTCATAAAAAGTGTCAAGGGGCTGGGTTACCATGGATGAGGTCTTAATTATGTAATAATTTTCTAAAGTTAGAGCTTCTTCCATATGGACCTCCTAAACATGTTCAGGAAGGTCTACCTAAGTTGTGGGTGGATGATGTGGACTAGACATGGGTGTATCAGGAGCACTCATCTCTCCTTGAGCAGGGGAGGAGAAGAGAAACTTATAATACTCACTGAATCTTATATCCTTATCATCATAGAATTAGAGGTCAGGGATTGGTTGGTTCAAGTCCAAAGGCTGGGGATGGTAACTGTCCCATGAAGGTTGTTCACTTAAGTTTTAAGAATCAGAGTGAAGGCTTGTAGCTTGGGTAATGTGCTTATTAGGCTGAGTATGAGGAACCTCAACACTAATAAAAGAAATGATGGGAGTGGTTTTCTCCTTAAGGGAAGTGGGAGCTCTTGGTTCCACTTCCTCCTGCATGGGTGAGTGTATGGGGGCCTGCTCAATCTAAATAGATTGAGCAGGGTTCATTTGGATATTTTATGGTAGGTGATGGTTATTTGTGGCTATATGGATGGTGAAGATTAAGAAGGTGTGGGTTCAACATTGGCTGTTGCTGCCAGGTTGTCATGTTGAGCAGGGTGCTATAACGTTTTTGGGACAAGTGTTGTTTCTACCCCGAAAAAACCAACAGTGGTTTTCCATATTATTTTGAGGATGCTGGGCTTCATCTGTCCCAATTTAAGAGTGCTACCTGTTCCCTTCAACTGTGAGTCCAGTTCACAGTTGAGAATGTGCTGGACATATCTAGGGAACATGTAATACTCTAAGGAGTCTAAGTTAGCAAGCAAGTTTGTGTAAACAAACTAAGAGTACTTGAACTTGACCCCTGGACCATCCTATGGACTATATAGGATAGGTATTCAAGAATTTGATCCTGTCCTCCATGTTTGTTTGATAAAGAGTGGATTATAACATGGAAGATGTATTTCCATTGGAAAGAGACCTTACCCTTCTTGAAGGTCCTCAATGTGTAGTCCCCTTCGTAGCCCATCAGTCGGGATGATCCATTGACAGATTCTTTGGGAAAGGAAAGTTTGCTTTCTGCATCATCCAACCTTATATGAGTGTTGATGGTGGCTGGTGTGATGAAAACAGTCTTCCCCTGCACCGATGCAGACAATTCCTTCTCACCGTCCAAGATAACCTCTTGGCAAGTCATCTAAAACTCCAACAACTGTTCTACATATAGTGGAGGGTCTATCGCGAGTGTAGTGAGGTATGATGATTAAGATAGAAAGCGGAAAACGTCTTAGAATCCAGGATCTTTCTCAGACAACAATAGAGCAACCTGGTTATGTTGCCTATGTAGGTGCATAAAAAAATCTGGCTAGTTTTGGGGTTTAGGGTTGGCTATTTTATGAAGCTTTAGTAAGAAGAAAGTGAAGAACAATAAGGGTTTTGTGGGTGATTTCGGGTTTGAGGATTTCAGATGAAGATGAAGAAGAAAAAGGGGGAACTGTTGTAAAGGCTATTTATATGCTTGGATGTGAGACAAAGTTAATGCAAAAAGATAAATTTTGAAATTTAGATGTTGGTCTCACATCTGAAAAAGTGCCCAAAAAGGTATTTATCTTCTTCAAAAGATAATTTGTCATCGAAAGTTTTTGAGAAAACTTCCGAAGTCAATTTGACTTCGGAAGATATTCCTTAGTTTGACAAGAATTGTTTTTGAAGAAAAAAATACTTGGAGTAATTTTGAGTCCGAGACATATTTGGTTTCTGAAGATATTAAACTTCAGAAGTTTTATTCAAAGGAAGAATAAAACTTCCGAGACTTAATTGCTTTCGAAAGAAAATTGTCCTTCAAAACATATAAGTACTTAGAAGCATATTTAAGCTTCGAAAGATATTTCACAATTTCTTTCTAAATTAAATTCCTTAGTAAGTAGTTATTAGTTTTGAAGACATAAGTTTCTTCCGAAGTCAATTTAATGTCTTTCGAAAGAAAATATATCTCCAATTCTTAAAATTCTAAGAAATGTCATTTAGAAAAAAAAATTTCTTTCAAGGTAAACAAGGCTTATATGAGTGATAAATTAGACAACTTTAAAGACACACATATTTGAAAAACAATTTTTAAGAAAAGCTACTCAAAGTTAATCATCCCAATAGCTGATACAAGATATTTAAATGTTTGTTCATCAAAAGTTTTTTGTGAACAGATCAACATATTGTTCATTTGTGTTAACTTTGACTAGTTTTATCAATACTTTTTCAAAATTATCTCTTATCAAATGATACCTAATATTGATGTGCTTTGTGTTTGAGTGCTGCACAGGATTCTCTATGATAGAGATAACACTGTTGTTGTCTATGTGGATAGGAGTCTCCTTGAAGTTGAATCTATAGTTTAGCATCTGATTCTGAATCCAAAGCACTTGAGGACAACAGCTTGAAGCAACAATGTATTCAGCTTCAATAGTTTATGCAAACACATAGGATTGTTTCTTGCATTGCCATGAGACTATCCTTCCACCAAGGAATTGACATCCTCCTGATGTAGACTTTGCAGTCATGTTGCAGCCACCATAGTCACTATCTATATATGCATACAGATTGAATTTAGAATTCTTTGGATACCAAAGTCCTAGCTTGGGAGCTCTTTTGAGGTATTAAAGCATCCTCGTGATAGCAACCAAGTGTGACGTCTTGGGGTTGGCTTGATATCTTGCACATATGCATGTGGCAAACATGATATTAGGCCAACTGGTTGTGAGGTACATCAAATACCGAATCATAGCCTTGTAAAGATGTTCATCAACACACTCCCCCTCAATATCAGGTCCTAGGGAGTGGTTTCTGACTAAGGGAGTCTTATCAACCTTGCACTTAGCCAGATCAAATCTGGTTAGTATGTCTTGCACATACTTTGACTGGTTTATAAAGATGCCATTGTCAATCTACTTCATTGAATTTCTACAAAGAAATTTAGTTCCCCCATGGAACTCATTTCAAATCTATTCTTCATTAGCGTTTCAAACTCTTTGTAGAGCTTTTCATTAGTTGACCCAAAGATGATGTCATCTACATAAACTTGAACCACAATCAAGTCATTCCCTGTACCGTTGAGAAGAGTGTGCTGTCAATAGTACCCCTCTTGTAACCATGTTGGACTAGGTACTATGACATTGTCTCATACCATTTCCTTAGAGCTTGATGTAGCCCCCATAAAGAGCTTTGTCAAGCTTGCAGACATAATTGGATTATCTGTGTCTACAAAGCCATCTGGTTGCTTGACATACATTTTCTCATTGGTAGACATTGAAATCCTTGGACGCAGCAAAAGAAAGAAATGTCCTAATAGCTTCAAGTCTTACCACATGAGCAAAAACATCTGTGTAGTCAGTCCTTACTTCTTGAGTGTACCCTTAAACAACTAGTATTGCCTTGTTCTTGATGACAAGTCCTCTATCATCCTTCTTGTTCCTAAAAACCCACTTGGTACCTATTGGTATCTTCCCATGAGGAAGAGGACCTAGGTTCTAAACCATTTGTTTTTTGAATTGAAGTAGCTCCTCCTGCATTGCTTCAACCTAGCTTCCATCTTTGAAAGCCTCATCAACTTTCTTTGGCTTAATCTGGGACAAGAAGCAAGAGTGGAGACAATCATTTTTGTCATGGGGTTTTACTTTTGTTCTTACCCCAGTCTCAACATCTCGAATAATGTTTGTGGTGGGATGGGACTTACGGATTCTCAGTTGAGGAATCACAGCAGGTTGATTTGAAAGATCTAAATTAGTGAAATTTAGATATGATGATTGAGTATCACCTATCACATCAGCATACTTATCAAGTGTAACTTGATTTAGAGAGTGTGTGACATTATTGACATTGTCTTCAGTGGTGTGGTTGTCAAAATCATGAAATTCTTGATCACTTTTACCATCTCCATCTCTTCCTAGATTGGAAATATCTTCATTTGAGTTTCAGCTAAAGAATTTTTCATGGTTGTATTGATAGGATTTCCACTGGAGCTGAAGGAATTCTATCATTTAGTCTTCTCAGCTCAAATCTTGGATCAGGATCTCCTTTTGATATATTACCTGTAGATCCTGAAATATCTTCACAAAATTTGTTAAAATAGTTGGTAACTAAATCAAGATCAAATAGCCAATCATGACCAGAATCTTTAACACTAGGAGTGTGTTCATTGAAGGTCACATTGGCTGACTCCTCAACTACTCTAGTTTTGAGATTGTATACTCTATAAGCTGTAGCTTGGGAAGACTATCCAATGAAGTGTTCATCATCTGCTTTCTCATCAAATTTGGCTATATGATCTTTGGTATTCAAGATGGTGTATGGACATCCAAATGACCTGAGAAAACGAAAGGTATCCTTTTGTGCCACAGTTCATAAGGAGTCTTACCATGAGTTTTGACTACTAAAACTTTGTTTTGCATATAGCAGGCAGTGTTGACTACTCTGACCAGAAGGTCATGGGCATTTTAGAGTAAGAGAGCATGGTCCTTGCAGCCTCAATAAGCGTCCTACTTCTCCTTTCAGCAACACCATTCTGTTGAGGAGTTCTAGGAGCACTATATTATCTTCTAATACCCTTTTTATCATAAAATGTATCAAGGATTTGGTTCTTGAATTCAGTTCCTTGATCACATCTTATGATCTTGTTTTTAAAGTAGGCTTGATCTCTTGGTGTTTCTTTGATTTTCTTTTAGCAGCCCTGATCAAATTCTTCCTAGCTGACTTGGCCATCCTTGGTTCTTTCTTCTCTCGAGGAGTATAGTGACCCTTCTTAGGAAGAACCTCCTCACTCACTTATGGTTTATCGTTCACTATATCCTCTTCATCTTTATCCTCTTCTTGGATAGGGTCAATGTGGGATAGCTCATCTTCACTAGTTTCACAGCTTGGAGATCTTACAGATAATAATGTGTATGGAGGAGCTATCTCATTTGATCCTAGTCCCTGCCTGTTTTGATAACAAATCTTTGCATGCAAGGATAAAGATATGATGTTCTTGAATGTTTCCTCTTTAAGAACATATTTTTCTTCCCTAGCTTTGCTGATCACAAGCTCAGACTGGCATTCCGTTAACTTGGTAATGAGATCTTTGATTTGAGTGTGTGCTCACGCTTAAGAGTAGAAATTGTTTTCTCTAAATCTTCTATTTTAAGTATATTGTCATTTTCTGCTCTTTTGAAATCAACTTTTAAAATATTAAAATATTAAAATATTCAAGGTCAGATCTCACTTCCAAGTTATAGGACCTATACATGTTTACTTTAGCAATGCATTCAGGAGTACAGAGATGTTCTAATACCTTGGCTTCATCATGGTCAGCCATCAGTGCTTGATTTGGAGAAACAACCTCTATCTGAAAGCTCCAGTCAAAGCCTTCCTCTTCAACAGCAACATCAACTTGTTGTTTTAATTGGCTTGGCTTCTCAGTTCTGGGAGCTAAATCAGTGTAGTTAAGCCTGGATTGTGCTTGGCCTCCATTAGTCCTTGGTGCCTTACACTCCGTAGCAAAGTGTCCCATTTGGTTACAGTTGTAACACATCACTTTGCTTTTATCTAGTCCAAACTTTCCACTGGTTATATTGCTTGGGAACTTTCTCCTGGTTCTCTTATATAACTTCTTGGCTCTATGAGTGAGAAGAACCATCTGCTGGACTCTGTCTATATACTCCAGGTCATCTAGATGAATACAGTATAAGTCTTCAAGAGTGAAGAGAAAGTTACCATAACTTTCATCTGAAGACACAAAGGCTTGAGATGAGCTTGTCTCTTGTAATGGGTTTCCTTGGATGTAGCTCTTCCTTAGTGTCTCCGGGAAGGTGATGAAAAGGCCTTTTTATGAGTTGTTAGGGTAGCAGATGAGATGATGTTGTGGCTCTCTGCTGTCCCTTTCAACCACATAGAGGGCTGAACTCTGTTGATTGCTGGAAGAGTTGCTGGATGGATTCTACATGTTCATCTCCATCCGGTAACTGCTTATGATACCATATAGCTCTGTGAGAGTAAGGGTGGAGAGGTTTTAAATTATCTTAATGGACACACAGTAATGTGTCCATTATCTGGGAAGAGAGAACATGAACTTCCTCACAATGTCCCTATTATCAAGTTTAACTCCAACATCCATCAGAGTATCTACAATCTCAACAAACCTAAAGTATTGTTGAGTTATAGTTTCACATGTTTTGTAGGTGAAATTCTTAAACTGCTGCTTTATGAGATTCTTCTTGTTTTCTTTGGCTTCCTCAGAACCTTCATACATAAGCATCTGTGCATCCTAGAGCTGCTTTGTAGTTTTGCACTTCTTGAAGCCTCTATAGATAGAGTTAGGAAGAGTAGTTTGTAAAGCGGCCATGGCATTCTGATCCATATCAATCTTGTTCCAATCTTCCTTAAAATAGTCAGCCACTTCTTTTGAAATCATCCTACCACCAGCAGTAGCTGAAGTGGTGCTTAGGGTGTGAGGTCCCGAGACAATAGATCTCCACACTGTCTTAAGACTTGATGAAGCCTTCCATTCTTTGGCACCAACTATCAAATTCATCTGGAGTGATCAGTGGAGATTTTGTCATGGTGCCGGTTTCAATGTCAGCCTTAGTGAGAGCTGCCATTTGAGCTGGTAAGTGTTTTGTGTAACTGAAGATATTAAAGATGGTGAGATCTTACAATCAAGAGCCTAAAAAGCTTTGATACCAATTGAAGGGCCGGTTAAGGGTGATGTAACAGTTTCACAAAGTTGGAGAGAACAACACTTAATAGATCAAATAGGGAACCAGAAAATAAACAAAGAACAAGAGTAAAGAACACAAGCAGAACAAAGATAATGGTATTCAAGGATGATGTATATTGTTCTCAAGTGTTTTACAATTGTTACAAGGCTTAGTCGTAATGACTGGTTACATGAGATACTTTATACTACATTCTATAACCGACCATACTTTGAAGGCCAGCTGGAACGCTAATCTAGACAAAAAGATCAATGTAAAGTTAAAGGCAGATTAACTTATGACTAGTGACTATGACATGCCATAGCTCACATCCTAATCTATTACAAAAAGGATAGAAGTGCATGGGTGAAAAATTACAGACTCAAAAACCTTAATTTACAATTTGACAAAAGTATGGACATTTCACCAACTCATATAAGTTGGTGAGTCTTCAGAGGTGGCAGCAAAAAGTAGTTTAGCTTTTGTCAAAAGGTGATTCAGAAAAAACATGTCTTCTCTATCTTTGGAAAAAATCAGTCTTTGGCTTTAGAAGACTTTGTCTTTGAAGCTTCGGAAGACTTCATCTTTGGCTTCGGAAGATTTGGTCTTTTGGTTTCGGAAGATTTGATACTTAGAATAATTCATTGAGTTATATCAAATCTTCCGAAATAACTTCCTTGTACTTCACATGTGCTTGCTGAGAGCTCTTTGGTTGCATCAGCCTCTAACTGTAGTCCTTACAGTTTTGGTTCAAACTCCAGAGTTCTTTACTCGTAGGGGCATATCTATGTGTTGGGAGGGGGGTCTACCCTAAAAAAACTTTTAGTGTTATGTAGACTTGGAAATCCTTACCTGGCCACGTTTAGTTTTGCAACCGTCTCTCACTACCCCTTAATTTCTAAATGTTAGTATTTTAATTTAAAACCCAATATTTGACACATAAAAACTTAGGTTTTACACACAATAGTTGACATATGGCCAATTAAATTTTAAACCTAATTCTGGTCACCACGCCAACACTTCTGGACGCCGCATTCTCAATCACCACTTTCAACCACTGTACTGAGGTAAAATTATTAAGTATTTGAGACTATTAATGTTTTATATAGTTATATTTGTTGTTTACATGGTTATTTGATTAGCGATTAGGGAATATAGTCTAGGATTTGAAAAATCACAAACTTTAAATCTTCAATTATAGCATATGATTTATGTACTTTGAAATAAAAACTTTGAATCTTTGACTATAACTTGTCCCGATCCGACCCAAACTAGACCGAAAAATTTATTATATAGCTATACTCAAATGAACCCTAATAGTTTTCCACCCCTATAAAAAGTTTTCTATATCCGGCACTATATACTCGATACAAATACCTATTGCACCATATTTTCTCTTGAATAATCCTAAACTACATCCAATATAAGAATTTGAATTTGGTTAAAAATACATTTTGAAATCCGATTGAAACAATATAGAATTTTATGATCAAATAATGGCACCGAAATGTTAGGATAATAGTGATATCGGAGGAACTAGAATGTTACGCAAAAGGTGACATTGGTAATGAAACAAAAATAGATTTTAATTATTGAAATGTTATGATATTGGAAACAGTTGACTCACATCAGCTTATCTAATGCTCAGAGTTGCATATGCGTAGTTGATAAATGAATTTCGTCTAGTTGCATTGTATAGCCCCTACCTAAATTCATGCCACTTGTATCATGCACTTTCACTAAATAGTAAATACCAGTTCATGACACTATTGCCACCCTCATCATACTTTTGATTCATATGATATGAGCAATGCAAATTGCTTGTTAAAACACATACTAATAATTTTGTCACACCCTCAAAATCAACGTGCGGGGTTTTACCGCGAGGCGAGTGAACAAATCAGGATCTCAGTCATTAGTTACTTAGAACGACACTATATGCAACAAATGAAATAATTCAGAGTTTGAAATTTTAAAACATTTGCGGAAGCATTTTGTAAGAATTTCAAACATATAGTACCAAATGTAAACTGCGTAAAACACGCGTCCAAACCAAAGTATGAAAATATTTAATAAGACAAAACAGATGAATGTTTGTTCAAAGTATGCATGACTCGTGCGTGCTCCTACGGCAGCTGCTAGTAATGACCTGAGAATAGCATACTAAAAGAGTCAACACAACGGTTGGTGAGTTCAAGAGTTTGCGTTAAACATAATCAGTAACAGTTGTAAAACATAAGAAGTGCATTAAAATAGAAAGCTAGTCTATATTCATAAGTAATAACCATAGTGATTTCACGATCAAAACTGACTGTGTTTCATTTGTTTGCCTCCCGTCATGACATACCAGGTCGTGATGATGTTTGTGTTAGGACAATATTGCACCCATTTGACCTCGAGTCGCACGGGTGGGGCTTGTCATACCCAATAGTACTACCCAAAATTTCCAGCTAGTTACCAATATTAATGATCTAAAAGTGTGAGGACTTTCAAGGTATATCACACTATGTTACACTGTACACAACTTACAACAATAAAGCGTTTGTAAACGAGTATGCTATCTCCCCCAAAAGAGAGTGTATAAAAAGTGGGGCATGAACTCACCTGATGCTCAACGAACAATAACAAAGAGCTAACGATGAGTGGAAAGACAACCCTTCAAACGTTACCTAGAACACGCAAGTATATAAGTATGTGTATACAGAAAGCTTAACAACCCTAAGTGCTCAATAAACATGTTGACCCAAGATTTTGGAAAACAAGACTCATTTGACCAAGTTGACCCGTTTGACCCGTTGGTGACATGTTAATTGAAATCTTGTTCGATCAAGTATAGCAACTCATACACATGATTATCATACAAGTTATTCACGTACCTCACAATCATAACTTCTATCACGATCATCATCCTAACATAGTTTATCATACAACACATACAAATCTCAACCAATCAATCATGCTTGATACAATTATAATTACATCACAAGTAATAAATCATACATGGAGTCTAATCATGCACTACATGCCATGTGAAGCCACTCACGACTTCACATCCTAAACCCTGCCAATCCTACTAAGTAGGGGCCTTAGATTTGCACGCATGTATGATGCTCATCATCACAATCCCACATGTAATTCATACAACCAAGACATCCACATTATAATAATCAACAATCACAATTCATCATGACACATGACTTGTACATAATACCATACTTGTACACTTGCATATTTTTCAAAAAAACCAAGATTTTCCAAATAGTTCATCAATCATCCAATTGACCCAATCAACACATTCCAACACATTCAACATCCTCAACAAGCATTCTAGCATGATCCCAACATCATATACATGCCAATTTCACAAGATCACATGTTTCATATAATTAAAGTTTCCCTTTCAGGAAAGTAACACCCAAAAACCAATCTTTCATCAATTTCAATCATAGATTCATCAATATTATACCTAATCTAGTTTATAACAATCATCTAGACATGATAAACATCATCAATTCGTCATAATTCCCAAACATCATGCACAAAAGTTTCTACTTATAGTAAGGTATGAACAACACATCAAAACCATGCATTTCATGCATAATCCACGTAACTAACATCAATGCAATACACTAACCACATATCATAATCAAACAATCATCAATTTTGACTTTTCTACATGATTTTCGAACTAGGGTTCATCATGAATCGAAAACCATAAACACTTGATAAATACTTACCTTTAGGCGTGTTTAAATAATGATTAACACTTGTAAACAACTTGTAACACTTGAATCTCAATCAAAATCGATGCTCGCTTGTTGTTCTTCACAAAATCGCAAAGAATGGGGTGTGTGTGGGAGGTTTCGGCCACAAGGGGATTAGGGGGCTAGGGTTGGGTTTTTACTAAATGTAAGTTTTGTAGTTTTTACAAATTAACCCTTTCTTGATCAACTTTTGTAAAAATTAATTCTTTTTAGCACTTTTAACAATTTTAACTACAAAATACAAACATTATTAACCCATAATAATAATCATGTATATTTTCCACTAGCCACAAAACACATGAAATAAACATAACTCGTTGTCACGTTATAAGTAAAATTCACAAAAAATATTTAAAATCTATAAATCACATAACCAGAAATTAATAATCAACATTATTAATTAAATTATTATCTGATAATCATAGTTAATTATTATTAGGTAACCAACGTTCAACGACAACTAGTGTGTGCTCACGACACGTGTATGCAAGACCTAACAGAACTAATGGAGTTTGGTAACGAAAAATTACCGGATGTCACATTATCCCCATGTTGAAAGAATTTTCGTCCCGAAAATTACGTTACATGGTTGTGTTACATCACTAGTTTACTGCATTGGCACAAAGAAATCGGGTGAGTTTCGGGTGGGTTGTCACAAATTTAAACAATCACCACTAAACAAATAGAAACAAAATTAATAAGTTTTTAAAATAATGAATTGAACCAAAAATTAAAAAAAAATCATAATATAATAGAATCTTTATAATTTAATACTCGATAAATTAATAATCTCGATAAAATTAAAAATTTGTCCGGTTTCAACTTGAGACCGGTACAAAATTGAACCCCAATCAATAAAATATTAAGATAATAATTTTTTTGAAATCTCAATGTAAATATATTGGTTTCAACGAAACTATAAATTAATAATTATTAAAATATTTTAAAATTATAGGATTGTCTAGTAAATATACATGGGAATCTAGATCTATGTACATTGAACTTGACATGTTCATTAATGTGTAAATATACATGAGAATTTTAAAGATCCTTGTTTCTGTTTTATTCAGATAGGTAAAATGAACGGACATGAAAATTTTGAAAGTCGATGTATTAATTTGAGAGTTGCTCACGAAAATAAGCCAACTCTTTTAATTAATAATTTATTAATCTATCGATATGATAATATCTTGTTAAATTAATAAAATATCCCGGTGTCAATATTATTAATTTATAAAGGTTTTATATATATAGATTGAACATGTATAATTATAGATCTCATATGAGTATTGACTAATAATCATAGCACTAAAAGGTGTATAATTTTTATTTTATTTGAATATTTATATATGTGTGTAGAGGACGACTAAAGTGTGATTTTTATGTTCGAAGGGTATGAATATCCAAATGCAACCTATGTATTTTTAGGACAAAATACATGCGTCTGTCAAATTAAAGTGATTTCAAATGTATTATTATAATGATTTGGATGTACAATATAATCTCACAATTCGTTCATTCATCAGACCTAGACAATCTAGACGTAACATCGTACGTTAGAAGCAATTTGTGAATTGGTTTAAGCACAATATTGTAATTGAACATCTAGACACATCATTGTAGCTAGTTTATACTCACTATTATAATGATTGATGCATACGTTTAATAAAATATTATTATATTGTAAGGAAAATAGTAAAAGTATATTTCAGTTTAAAGTAACAAAACTCTTAATTCAATACTATACCTTAAAAATAGTAAAGTATATAAAAATTAATTTAGTTTTATTAACATTAAAAGAACCTAGACTTAAATAAAAAAATGTTAACAATGAAGACTAATTTCATAATACATTCATCGCTTTCATCATATTCGTTGCCGTACTCATTGTCTTTCTTTCATTGATTATTTTTTCATCCATTCATTCTTTTATTATCTTTTCTTTTTTTAGAATCTATGTCATTACTATACCCATGTCAGTTATGAGCATAAATGCTCGGGGTAATAGTAAACAACATGTTCTATAACCATAATCTGGTTTATACAAGGGCAATGCCCTATAACATATGGCATTGACAACACATGTCAACTCCCCTAATGGGTATTAGTTTCTAGCATAAAAATTATTATCAGTTGAACATGCACATTTGCAACTCCATTCCATTATATAGTCGTATCTTACAAGACCTTCCATTCACAATTAGGCCCATATAATATTTCATTAGGTTTTACTGTCATTCATTATTTCTTTATTTTTCACTTTGTTAAATAACACTTTTCATCATTTCATCATGCATTACATATCGTATACTCATACGTAAATCATTTGTAGTAACCATTTAAGTAAGGTATACCAGAAGTCACTTCTTAGCAAGTCAATCTTAGGCCAACACCCAATCCAAGTCAACTACAGATCATCTATAAATTATAGGTTGTAACACCCGGCCCCTTATACCATCAATATTGTCCTCTTTGCCCACGAGGAGCTCATTGATTTGCTTTTGGTTGCCCGGGTGAAAACTTCCCATGGAGGTCACCCATCCCTAGATTGCTGCCACCTGAGCACGCTTAACTGTGGAGTTCTCCTCTCATCCACAGCCAATACGCCCAAAACGCGTTGGTGATATTAGAGACCAGACATTCCTTATGAACCAGGAATCTCTCCTGTCCATGACCGATGTGGGATTCACCTTACAAACTCCCCCCTTTGGACTCATCTTCCTCGATGAGGTTTGCCCCACCATCCCTTCTATGGATGTGGGATTTGCCTAAGATATCCATCTGAACATCCCCGGGGACTCACCATCCTTGATGAGGTTTGCGCCACCATCCCGAATGGCATAGGAGTGGCTCTGATACCATCTGTAACAGCCCACGTAAACCATACCAAGATATTGTCCGCTTCGCCCCCGATGGGTTGCCGATCCAGAAACTCACTGTTTTGTTTTCACTCGACGAGTTGCTCGCCCAGGCAAAACGCATCTTGGTAGAGGAAGTTTCCACCCCCTTATAAGAAGGGTTTCGTTCTCCTCCTCAACCGATTTGGGACTTACATCTCCACTCTTCTTATGGTGCCCAACGTCCTCGCTGGCACATAGGTCCAGTCCCTGGCTCTAATACCATTCTTTAACATTCTTTGCCCATGAGGAGCTCACAGATTTGCTTTTGGTTGCCCGGGTGAAAACTTCCCATGAAGGTCACCCATCCCTGGATTGCTGCCACCTGAGCACGCTTAACTGTGGAGTTCTCCTCTCATCCACAGCCAATACACCCAAAACGCGTTGGTGATATTAGAGACCAGGCATTCCTTATGAACCAGGAATCTCTCCTGTTCACGACCGATGTTGGATTCTCCTAGAGTGTTACATAGGTCAAGTCCTAAAAAAATTTCGAGAATGTATGAATAGGCAAGAGCTTGGGATCAGATCGAGTACTATCACTGAACGAGTACTTTCATATATCAAGTACCTTAATTGACCAAGGACTATGATCAACCATATAATCCAATACACCGACTACCCTTATACCCGAGTACCCACATACACCGAGTACCCACATACACCGAGTACCCACATACACCGAGTATCATTATACTTAAGTACCCTCATAGGACGAATACTGCTACTGAACAGAGTACTAACTACTACCGAGTACTAAATGATGCCATGAACTTTCTTACCAAGTACTAAGGATAGGTACTAATCATGAATACCAAGACCGAGTACTTTATCCAGTTTAAACATGGAGAAAACCCTCTATTTGGCATATGAAATAACTTCCAAATCCATAAAAATAATAGCCTTATCATAAAAAGGACTGAATTTTTGTATATAATCATAGATCTAGTTTAAATAAGTATTACAGATATACATAATAGCCCCAAAAACATAAAAAATAGTAAAAAATAAGGATCAAGAACCAACCTTGTGAAAAACACTAGTAAACCCTTGAACATGCTTCTTGTTTCCAACAAAATCTAAGCATGCATATGTAAAATCCAACCTTTGTCATTAGATCTCAATCATAATGCACATAAGATCATACTAGGCATAGATCTAATCAAAAATATAAAGAACATCCTTACCTTCAAGCGTCTTTTCTTATTTCACACTCTAACCGAGAACCTCTCTCTTTTTCTGTATACCGAATATAGAAAACTTCTTAAACTAGAAAAGGGAAAGGGGGCGGCCCCTTTTTTTGTAGGGTAATTTAAGGAATATAGTCATGTCGTAGGTCATTTTTAGTCCTTGTAGTCGCCGCTTTTTTATTTTTTGCAAAATCCAGGATTTCTTAACAATAAACTAATTTAGATCGATTAACTCACATTAAATGTAGAATGAAGGATGTAAGTCAGGGTAACACACTCACAAACAGGTCAAATCAAAAGAAAAACTAACTAAATAAAGTTTTTCTTTGATTACTTTAGTTGCATAGAGCTTTACGAATCATGAAATTGACAAGTTTTGAGATTACAAAGTTTGAGCAACTATCAATACTACACTACCAAGTTTTCATTTCCACAGCACTATGTTTTTGCATCACAATGTTCTCGCATAGCCTAATGTTCTCTCATGGGTTTGGATGTTTTTGCATGGGCTAAGTTTTGAATTCTCTAGCCTCTTAGTTTGGCCTCTATAACCTCCCCTTAGGCTATGTGAATCAAATTATGAAATATCACATCAACACACTTGTAATCACCTCCATAAGCATACATTCGTTTCTCCGAACCTTGTTAAGCATCCAACCAAATTGAGTTGTTACAAATTGTACAGGTTCATCGGCTTCAATTAGACAAACTTGAAGTTTCATCAAATCTTCCTTTCCAACTTGAGCAAGTCAATCGGATCAACAATTCTAAACTCTTTATCAACACAGTAAATGACTGCATGTCTAGTATTCTTTTCACATACTCATATCACTAGCTTTGACAAAGTATTAACTGGAACTGGTTACTAAATTGGAATCTTCTTTACTGTCTTTGAATGTTTATAAACCCGTGTCATCATCGAAGTGTTAATGTTAGGATCTATTCTAGATTCATCTTTAATTACCTTGGATCAAGTAGTCTTAAGGTTATAAAAGTTAGATATGCCTTGCCTCCAGATCCAATTCTCAATCAATTTGACTTTTCTATAGTTGATTGGGTTCGAAATGGTACTCTACCCATAACATATAGATCGACTTCACGCAAGTATGAAAATCATGCTTATCTTTTCACCATCATTAAACCAGCTTAACACTTGTTTTGATTTACTATAACGTGTGTCTGGCTTAGCAAATCTCAGAAAGTGTTTTTTTGGAGGAGAAGGAGCTTTAATTGTAAGATTTCCAATTTGCATAACTGCTTGTGCACCATTATAATCATATGGATCAGCTGGAGTATTAGTATGTTCTATGTGCTTGACTACTAAAGATGAAGCTATCTCCCCGTCTTCTAACTAAATGTTTTCATACAAAGCCTTCAAATTCTTTCCAAATATGTCTGTATATTCGATCTCTTCATTCAGATCATCATAATCTCCAAATTCCTCATCAGATTCTTCAGTATTCATTTGTTGTTGAAAAGTATAATTATCTTTCTTATATTGACTTTCCAACTCAGGATCTATAGGCTAATAGTAATCTGATTCATCTGGACTTGTTCTGGAGACATTTTGAGTACTAGACTCACCGGAATGTCTTGCAATAATCTCTACATCTACCCTTGATCATCATCATCATCATCATCTTGTAAGGATCAATACAATATGTAGATCGATCTCGTAATGAAAACGTGGAATATTGACATTACGGTTAAGATTGAATCAATTGATGAACATGAACACAAGGTGTAAATAACTTTGAGTAGTATTGCTCTCTGATTTGATTACAAATTACAGTAAGTGAAAAATAAGGAAATGAACAAAAAGCTTACTAATTACATTACAAAACTCCTATTTATACAAAACTAAGAGTTCTGGCGCGAGTCACTAGTTCTCGCGCAACTTGATGTTGTCGCGCAAGAACCAGTTTCATGCGGCAAATTAACTTCTCGTAAGGCTTGATCTTCTTATCTTGATTTGATTTCCCGAGCCTCTAGGTTCAACCCCTACGATCTCCCCCTAGGCTCGGTAAATCAATTCTCTAGAAGTCCACATCATCAACCTGATAGCTGCCTTCATAAGCATACATCTTGTTGTTCAAGGCCTTCGTGATCATCCAACCGAACTGTGCTGCTATGGAATGTACAGATTCATCAGCTACAATTGGACAAGCCTGCAACTTCATCAAATCTTCCTTTCCAAATCCACAGGTATTCCTTATCTTCACACTTTATCAACGCATGGCCCGTCTCCTTTTCACAACTCCACCCCTTAAGCTTTGACAAGTTGTTAATTGGAACGAGAGCATGAATAGGGATCTTCTTTTCATACCTCGAATGTCTATTAACTCTTATCTTCATAGGCTTGTTAGTGTTTGGATCAATCCGGGTCTCATCTTCAATGACTTTAGATTTAGCAGTTTTGAAGTCTTTGAAGTTGGTTTTACTTTGCTTCCAAATCATATTTCTGATCCAGTTTGCTTTGCTATAGTTGCTAGGGTTAATAAATGGAACACAACCCATGACATATAAATCTGATGCTCGTAGAGTATGAAAGTCATGTTCGTCTTGGAAATACTCAATAGCTCCACCCTTTCTCTTCACTATATACATCTTCTTCTTTTTATCGTAAGCCCAACTGATAATAGGTTCTAAGTTCCCATACCTTGTGAAAGGTTTGGAATGCCTCAGTGTGTGAATATAAGCTGGTGGAGGAGGAGCTGCAACAGTTACGTTCCCGACCTGATGCACAACACTTTCACCAGTATCATTGGCTGTCTCGTTAGTCGTTTGTTGATTGCTCGACTCTCCTACGATCTCTCCCTCTTCAATCAAAGCGTCTGAAAACAAGTCTTTAAGACTGTTTCCAAATATATCTGTATACTCTATTCCTTCTTCCAAATCATTAAAATTCCCAAACTCTTCTTCTTTCTCCTCAGCAATGATCTTTTGCTGGAGCAGGGTCTAATGGTGTGTACTCAACTATATCATCGGGACTTGGTCTGGAGACATTTTCAGTACCTGATGATCCAGCAATACCTGTAGCTACACCCATATCTCCTCCTTGATCATCATCATCATTATTATCACCATCATCACCATCATCATCATCCTTATCATCACCATCATCATCATCCTCATCACCATCATCACTTAATGATAATCTATCAAGTCTAAACCATCATCTACTGGGTCAGGAATGGGCATCATATGCTCAGGCTCCACAAACGCCTCTTTAGTGTAAACTACAGGTTGATCCTCAATAGTCATATGAATATCAGTGGTAGGTGACTCTTGATCAACATTAGCAGTCTCTGTTGTCCCTTCTTGAACAACAGGATCAATAGGATGCTTAGTAGTAGTAATAGGATCTTCAGCAGGTTCAGAGCCAGCAGATTGTTGTACACTACTTTCTCCAACTTCTGTGGTCTGTTGTGTAAACTGAAAAGACACAAGAGAAGTGATATCTCTTAGATTCTGCTCTAGGATTTAAACATAGCTAAAAATGAAAGTTTGCTGATGTTCTAGACCCTTGATCCTTTCATCCTTCTCAATCAGTTGCCTCTGTAAATCATCTATCATTTGAGTCTTCTCCAACATCTCTCTCTCCAAATTATGTACACGTTCATCAAGTGTTATACATATAGGTGAACTAGTTGAAGCACTAGCACCCTGTCTATGCTCAGGATGTGTGTTGATAAAGTCTTCCATATAGATAGTCTCCTCATTAACCTGATCTCTTGGAGGTGTGCTCAACACGTCAGCGGTAGTAGTAGGCATATCAGATGAAGTCTCTATTTGTGTTGCCTCACTGACTGTGATTGGAGTCTTAGAAATAGGTATATCGTCCTCAATTGGCTCAGTGGTCACGAGGGTCCAACGTTTTCTCAACACGCCATGTCCTCTACCCCTACCACTAGGACTATCACCAGCCCTTCTAGCCATCCTCTTTGTCCTACCTCGATTGAAAACTGTCTCTTCTGGAACAAAATCTATATCACGTTCCTCAGTAGTGCGTTTTGTAGGAGTTTCACACACTCTAGGATGTTCTTGAAACACATAAGGTACGTTCCCAATCTGATCACTATTAGTCTCACTCCCTAAACAGAACCAAGAATCTATCTCAGCATCTATATCTATTCGCCTTGGCTATGAACTCCCAGTGACATCTTCAGGCATAGTATTAGAAGGGCCGGCTTGTTCAGCTTGTGTGGCCACTTCTTCAGTCTTTTGTGCTTCTGGCTGAAAACCCTCAACAAACCTTCCCAGTTTTGCAAAATTAACGCCATCCCAGGCATTTCCTGTTGCCCCCATAAGATAAGTGAAAATATCCTTCTTCGTCACCATGACATCATAGGTAGATGAGTTGGATAGTGCTAACTTAGGATGAGCAGCACTCACTATAAGCTGAATGAATCATGGGTACATCACAAACTTCTTCCCAACAGTAGCAATCACATTCTTCAGTAACTTAGCAAAGATTGCCTTGGATATGCTGAAAGGGAGTTCATCAACTAGAGAAATCAGCAGGGATCAAAACACCGCACTTAGACTATCCATGCCAGCTTTTAGATTGCTGAGGCAACATCATCATCTATCTTCACAGGTGAGTTGGGTTGATCTTCAAGTACTAACACACTGTTGATCACTTCAGCTATGACAACACACCGTAGTAGAAATACAGGGCTCACCATCCTGATCAGTCTCATTAACTGCTGTCTCCCAAAACTGATCGATAACATCTGTGAAAATAGTGGGATTAGCCGAAATGGCATAATGAATCCGAGAAGAATTCAATCCATCAATAAGAGATCTAAACAGGGCTTTGTCATCCTGTATATCTCCCAGATATGCCACAGTATTATGGTTTTTATTAAAAACCAATGGACGTGCCATCTGAAACATAGAACAAACTTAATAAGAACAAAAATATTTCAAACATGAAACAAAAAATCAAATTAAAAACAGAAATTCACACTTAGAAATTTTTTTTGAAAAATGAAACTTCTCGCGCGAAAACATCAGCTTCTCGCGCGAAAGCTTTAAGTTTCAGTCTTATCTTTTCAAGCGAGAAGATAGGTTTTCGCTTGAAAATGACTTTGACTAAAAGTCAACTTCTCACGCGGCAAGTTTAACTTCATGCGAATAGTTTTGTGCAAGTTTGAATGTTCTCGCATCTGTTCATATTCAGTCTACTTTTCACATGCGAAAAGTCTGTGAGATTTCAGGATTTCAATTGTTCAATTTTAGAGTGTTTCAACCATTAAAACTTGATTAGTAGGTGTTGCCTAAGTCATTTTAAAGGTTTAACATGTTTAATTTGTCCAATTTATCATTTATTCGTCTTATGAACTTTCGGTCAAGTATCAAACACATTCAAATCTGTACAAGATCATCTATATACCTTGTAAATCACTAATAAAACTCAATGCGAGGTAGATGGCACTATAATCAAAGTTTAACAGGTTTCTACCCTTAGAATTTTGAGAGAGAAATTTTTGAAGTTTTCGTGTGATAAGTGTTACTTTTCGCACAACTTTAGTATTTAAAGTACTTTGACTTCTCGCGCGAGAAGTCACAGTTCTCACATACTAAGAGTTTTCGCATCTGTTGAACTGTTCGCATTTGTTTTGAACTTCTCGCATTAGATGAACTTTTCGCATGCGACAAGTTCAATTTTCCTTTTAAAATTTTCAACTTATTATTTTTTTTTCATATTTTTCAATAATTTAATTATTCTTTAAGCCATTTGATTTGTTATGAAAATGATTATTTTTAATTAAGTGTTTACAATTATTCTAACACCCTTAATTTTTGCAAAAGATATAAAATTGAAACAAGTAGAAAAACATATGTAAACAAACAATATTAACTAACTAATTATTTACTTAACTATTTTTGATAAATTTTCAAGTATAGGATTATATTTATTAGAAATCGATCATTATCATCCTCCAGCTTTAATATAAATGGAACTGATTATGTTGATTGTCAATATATTGTGTCCAGTTTAAACTTAGACTTCAAATTTACTTAGACACATAAGCTGTGATATTTATCATGTTTTGATTAAATTATATGTCTTCAGTGTGTCCCACAATCATAGAACTTTATCGAACTTCAAGACACTTTCGAGATTAAAACTTTCACTTCTGATCAGCCTTTTCAGAATGAATTTTCTAATATAATATCTATTATGAGCATAACTAGCCTGAGAAACATTTCTAAACACAAAATATTAACAAGTTTTAGGAGTTATTAACAGCTAGTCGGACTTATGTTTTTGCCCTCGCAAGACTTTTAGGACTTATATGCCAAGTCGGACTTACATGCCCCATCTTTTGATTTTGCCTCATGTGTCAGATCATATTCTCAAAAAGAAAAATATTTATCATATAGTATGTATGTCTTTGACATATCTTTTATTAATGTGCTCTTTGGCATCTTTTATTCCTATATGGCCTTTTGGCTTCTTTTTGCTCCTTTTTTTGTTTTTCTCTTTTATATTTTGATTTCATTTGTATATCTATTTTTGTATTTTGATTTTTACATATATATAAAATATCTGAAGGAAACTAGATAAGAAAATAACTGGATTGAGTATGACCAGACTATAACTCTCAGTCTGTTTTATCATGGAATCAGTGTTACCACAAAACCTTGATGAATTACCCACTTCAGTCATAGATAGTTACTTTCAGTGCATCACAGAACATAGTGCTTTTCATTCTTGAATGTCCAGCCTATCAACATATCAAACATAATCCAAGTTAATTTCTTGTAAGCCTTAGGATTCAACGAATCAAAATCAAGAAATGTACTATCATTTCCTGTAAACTATTGAAAATTTAATTTTCTCAATTTTTAAAAGCCAAAATCCTTTTTTTGTACTTTTCTTCAAACTATATACCCCCCCTAAGAACAAAATATTTTTAAGTATTTTTAAATTTTCTCCCCCTAAAATTGTGATTATCGAAACATAAAATAACAATTTTAACCAAAAATAAAGAAAAATATTTTGTAAAGGGTGTAAGAATAAGCGTTAACCAAAGTTAATCATTCTCAAATATTTAACTAAAAAGTCAAATCTGGGATGATCAAACGCCTTAGTAAACAAATCGGCAATGTTGTCATTTGTGAAAATTGATTCTAAATGGATAAGTTTGCGTTCAAAACAGTCACGAATGAAATGCATGCGGATGTTGATGGTTTTGTCTTTGAATGCTGAATCGGATTCTTCACAATGTTTAAAACTATAGTATTATCATAAAAGATATTAGTATCATAAATGCTTAGGCCATAATCAAGGAGTTGTTGTTGAATCCAAACGATTTGTGAACAACAACTTGATGCAACCACATTTTCAGCCTCTACAGTGGATGTGGATACTGTTTGTTGTTTCTTTCATTGCCATGAATCAACCTATTGCCAAGAAATTGACAACCGCCAGTAGTAGATTTCCTATCCAAGTTACATCCTGCATAATCACTATCAGTATAGGCAAATAAATTGAAATCAGAATTTTTAGGATACCAAAGGCCGAGTGTTGGTTGACCCTTGAGATACTTAAAAATCTCCTTGACAGCTTTCATGTGAGATTCCTTTGGATTACGTTGATAACATGCACACTGACAAACAGGAAACATGATGTCCGATCTACTTGCAGTGAGATACATCAGAGATCCAATCATTGATCGATACATGTGTTGATCAACATCTTCTCCCGTGAGATCTGGAGTCAAAGTAGGACGAGAAGACATAGGAGTAGGAGCTGTCTTGGAGTCTTGGAATTTGTATTTGTCTAGGATACTATGAATATACTTATCTTGATGTATCAGTATTCCTTTATCATCTTGTTTAACTTGAATGCCCTAGAAAAACGTCATTTCTCTAAGAGAACTCATCTCAAATTTCTTCTTCATGACTGCTTCAAATTCCTTGCACAAATCATCATTGGTAGAATCGAAGATAATATCATTGACATAAACTTGAAAAAGAATAAGATCATCACCAGTCTTCCGTATGAATGAAGTTTCATCAATTGCACCTCGTGTATAAGCATTTGCAAGCGAATGTTCAGTGAGAGTGGCATACCAAGCTCGAGGTGCTTGGTGTAAACCATAAAGTGCTTTGTCTAACATGTAAACATAGTCCAGATGATCTGGATCTTCAAAACTTGGTGGTTGGTAGACATAGGTTTCTTCTTTCATTTCCCCATACAAGAATGCAGTTTTGACATCCATTTGATATACTATGAAGTTCTTGTATGAAGCATATGCCAGAAAAATTTGTATAGCTTCTAGTCTTGCAACAGGAGTGTATACTTCTTCATAATCAAGCCCTTCAATTTGATAGAATCATTGAACAACAAGTCTGGCCTTATTGCGGACAATCACATCTTTTTCATCCGTCTTGTTCTTAAAAATCCATTTTGTACCGATTGGCAATTTTCTCTTTGGTAATTCACATAGATGCCAAACATTCAGCTTCTTGACTTGCATCAGTTCGTCTTGTATGGCCTCCCCCAACTGTTTTCTTTTAATGTCATTTCAACATTCTTCGGTATAACTTGTGATAGAAAATATTAATACAAACATATATTTATTGTTCCTGATTGACTTCGAGTTCGGACACCTTGTGATAATGGACCAATGATTGCATCTGTTGGATGGTCTCTATGAATTCTCAAATGTGGAATAGCATCGTCAGAGATAATCATCTAAGTTAGACATGTGTCCAACTGGTTCATCAGCAGGGCTCGCTCCTTCTGGTTGATAAACAATATCTTCGTCTTGAATATCATTGTTGATAGAAAGATCTTCAAATGGTACTTGAATTGTTTCAATTGGATCAACATGAGTAGAAGAGGAACTCTAATAAAAAACTTATGGAGCTTGTTCAACAACTGGATCATCTTGAGGTAAATCCATTTAAAAAACAAGAGTTAGAATAGCTGCAACACTTGAAGAAGAAGGTATATCTAAAGATATTCCTTTTGCTTGAGGTGTCATAGATCCAATATCATCAGCAAAGATATCTGGAATTGAGGATGTCAAAGGTAGATTAGTAGTAGAAACAATAGATGGTTGATTAAATGTTTCAAATAAAGAAGCATAATCATAAACCCATGAAGGTGCAGAACCTGCATCTGTTTTGTTAGATTCGTGCCAATCAATATCAAATGACTCAATAATTTGTTTTGATCTTTTATTATAAACCTGATATGCTACTTTGTTGGCTTAATATCCAACAAAATAACATTCAAATGCTTTTTCATAAAATTTTGATTTAGACTCGGATGTGTTTAACAAAGTACAACAACATCCAAATGTTTTGAAATATTTGACTTTTGGTTTATGTTTGAAAAAGATTTCATAAGGAGTCATATTTTGTTGTTTGTTGATTAACACATTATTTTGAACATAACATGTAGTGTTAACAGCTTCAGCCCAAAAGAATAACGGTAATTTGGCAGCTGATAACATAGTTCTGGCTGCTTCAATTAAAGTTTTGTTTCTTCTTTCTGCAACTCCATTTTGTTATTGAGTTCCTGCAGAACTGAATTGTCTTGTTATCCCCTTTAAATCACATAATTCATTTAATGTACGATTGCAAAATTCTATTCCATTATCACTGCGTATGCATTTGATTGTTTTGTCTGTTTGATTTTCCACGAGTGTCATGAATTTTATCAGCAAATGAGGTGTTTCATCTTTGGTTGCTAAGAAGAAAACCCATGTAAATCTAGAAAAATCATCAGTAATGACTAAACAATATGCACATCATCCCACATTCAAAACATTAACAAGACCAAATAAATCCATGTGTAACAATTGAAGAATAGAGTCAATTTTGGTATGAGCAATTGGTTTATGAGGAAGTTTGTGTTGTTTACCTTTTGAACATGACAGACAACGTTCAGTTGGTTTAAATTCTTTCAAAGGTAGGCCAACAACATGATTTCCTCGAACCACTTTGTTCATAGTTTTAACATTTACATGACCAAGACGACGATGCCATAACAAAGTTTCGCTTTCTGAGGCTTTAGATAACAAACACGACGCAGTTACAAAAGAATGTGTACCATTCATGTCTAGTAAATACGTGTCTTTGTCTCTCGGAGTTCTTAATAAAATCCATTCATCAGGAATTAAAAATCCAGGTTTTAGAATAAGACATTCTTTATCAGTGAAATGTGTTGAATACTTTTTGTCACAAATTTGAAAGACACTAAGCAGATTATGTTTTAGTTCCTCTACAAAATTGACATCTTCAAAACTTAGCACCTCATTTGTCACTGTACCTTTCTTTGTAATTTTACCTCCTTTGTCTCCCGCAAAGATAACATATCCTTCGTTGTAAGATTGTATGTTGTTTAACAGAGATATATTGCCATTCATGTGTCTTGAACAACCACTATCTACATGCCAAACACTGTTGATAGCTTGTCTTGGTTGTTCCTGCACATTTAAACAAAAGTTATTCATTTTTAGGAACCCTAGCTATGGTTGACTTGAGCTCTTTGTTTTCATCTAAATGTGATACATTTTGCAATATCATATCTCTTTTGTCATCAAAAACACATTTATCGACAACAATAGGCTTAGGGGATTTGTCTTTAACTTTCCACCTTTAAACTTGTTTGATCGGTGGTGTGGTGGAATTATTATCATCAACTGGTACTGATTTTACTGTAGGGGTTGAACCTAAGACCCTCAGGAAATCAAATCAAGATGAAGATCAAGATCAAGTCATGTGAGAACCTAGAGTTATCACGCGAAAACTGCTTCTCGCACGAGAACTACTAGTCGTTCGAGAACTGATGTTTTCGCGCAAGAACTTCTTTTTGTTTATAAATAGAAATTTTGCTTTGGAATAGTTAGCACTTATGATAGAGATATTTTCATTTTCCTGATTTGTACTACTGCATTGTAAACGAATTAGAGATCTATTGATTTGGAAGTTTATTTACTTGTGTGTTCTTCATTTCTACAATCTCATTCTTATTACCGTAATGTCTATATTCCGCGTATTCATTACGAGATCGATCTAATTGTATTGTGATGATCCTTACAATTGGTATCAGAGGGAGGTTGCTCTACATCGATTTGTTAAAGTTTGAAGAAGTGTTTTGATGAGCTTGTGAGCATTAAACTCATGGTTATTCTAAGTTTTTCTACTTATTCTTGCTGAGATTGATCTTTTGAAGATGTTGCAGCTGATAAACTTCATGTTCGTTGATTCGATGACCTTTTGAGCTTAAAACGATATTAATTGAATCAATTAGAGACAATTAGGATGTAATTTGAACCTAAATCACTAATTGAACACTTAATTAATCAACGTTTAATCAATTGGGTGAAAAATTTGAGGCTGAAACACTCAGAATCACAGAGAATAGTTCAGGCGAAAACTTGGTTTTCTGTGTGAAAAGTTACCTTTCGCACTAGAAGTTGAGGATTTCGAAAAAGTTGGATCCAAGTTTGTTACAACAGAATCTACTCGCGCGACAACTTTCAATTTTCGCAAGATTCAGTTATAAAAGTTTCCGCGCGATATGTTTGTTTTATTCTCGTGAGAACCTTGAAGATTTCACGCGATAAGTTGATCATTCGCGCGAGAACTTCGGGTTTGAAGAATTTGTAAAGAATTTGATTTTCAAGTAAGAACAATTGCTAATCTGAAGCACATCACTGCCACTTTGAATCTCGACAATGAGATTGGTACTAGCACAAAGCCACCTCGTTTGCTCAGTGAAGAAGATTACCCGGATTGGGCGTTTAGGTTTGAGAACCAAGTCATGTATACTGAACCCCGGATGATGCGATCTATCAAGCAAGGTTCATATATTCCGGTGTATAAAAATGATAAGGGTGATTTGGTCCTAAAACCTGAACATTTATGGGATGAGGAAGACATGAAGATGAAAGAACTTGATGACAAAGCCTATGCTGCCATCACCATGACACTCACAACTGAGATTGCACAGAAGTTTAAAGAATTTACCAAGGCTAAGGATTTATGAGATGCAATGGAGGAACAAATCATGGGCAACAAAGACATGAGAGAGAGCAGAAAAGACATGTTAAACCAAGATTTCAATATGTTTAATCATATACTGGGTGAAAATTTGGAGGCTCAAATGTCTAGGTTCGTGAAACTAGTCACCAAGATGAAGAGTGCAGGAATTACTTTGGAGAATATAGCAGTTAACAAAAAGCTATTAAATTCTCTACCATATAGCTGGAATAACAACTGCACCACCATTAAGAGAACCAAGGATCTGTTCACCTTGACACTCAGTGATCTCATCTCAACTATTAAATCCTATGATATGGATGACAAGCAGAGGGCTGCAAACTACATCAACTCAATGGGCGCTGAAGCATCGGCATTGTATGCCAAGATGGCCGGTAATCCGAACTATTATGTCAGTTACTCTCAATTGTGTCAACAACAACCGTCAGCATCTTCTGCTCATCCAACTATCAAAGATCAAAACTTGCCCTAATCCTTACCCCAATATCAAGCTACTCACCAAAATCCTTATCTCCAAGCTCAAATTTAATCCTAATCTCTAACCTACAGATTCAAGCTTCTCAACCTACACAATAAGCTTTTGTTGTTAACTCACAACCAACCAAATGAACCATCCAAATAACTGAAGAACACCTGGCCTTATTCACTACCTTCATGAACAGTTACGAAGCATTTTCAGCTGGAAGACTCAGTGTACCCAACATCTTGGTGGATGATGTACAATAGGTTAATCCTAATGATGTTAAAGAGAATGACATCAAATACCAGATGGCTATGGTGGTGTATAGAGCTAAGAATTTTGCTAGGTGAACTGGAGGAAAGTGTTTGGGATGAACAACTCCAGTAAAATAGGATTTGATAAGTCCAGTTTGAGATGCTACAACTGTGACAAACCTGGTCATTTTTCCAGAAAATGCTCTGAACCCAGAGCAAATCAGAGTGATCATGGAAAGAAGTTGGTAACAGTGGAGGTGGAAACAAAGAAAGATCAAGCCAGCACATCTAATAACAAAGCTTTGGTGTCTCAGACCAATGAGGATTATGATTGGCCAGACCAAATGCAAAATTCTTGACATCAAGTTGTCTACTGCACTAATAGCTGAAATTGAATCAGTTGAACAGCCTCTTGAAGATAGTTTGTTTAGTGAATTTGTGTCCGAAGATGTGTTAGATGGGGTGTTTGCTGATAAAGAGAAGATTGAAGTAGAAATAGTGGAGAATGCTATGAAAGAACAAGTGAAAGAGGTGAAAACTGAAGCAGTGGTTGAAAGTGATGAAAATGCTGTTGAGTCTACTCCAGCAAAAGATGAAGAGGTCAAAGAGAAGACTGTTGAGATTACTCCAGTCCAAGTTGAAGAATCTGTTAAAGCTGTTGAGCTTGCTCCAGTGTCTGCATGTGAAAAAGAGCATAGTGCTACTCAGATCACTCCAGCAACAAAAGCAGATGAATCAAGGGTTTTAAAGGCCTTCATGGTGAATGTGGTCCATGAAGAGACAAAGAATAATGAAGAAACCAATGAGGTATTTATTTCTCTTTATTCAAATATGTGCAAAGAAAAGGTACAAAGATACAGAGTACACAACGAGCGTTTGATATTAGAAGTTGAAAAACTTCAATATCAAGCTTGTAAATATAAATCAGATGATAAAATTTTTAAAGATAAAATAGATGGCTTGAACAAATCTATTTACCAATCAAAACTGAGCTTCATGATAAAGATTGTAACATAAAGGATTTGACAAAACGTAATGATGAATTATCTTTAGAAATTAACAAACTTACCGGTGAACTCTTATCTGCAAAATTAGTTGTTGAAAAATTCAAACTTTCTTCAAACATGGTTGAAGGTATAATCAAATCACAGATAACACAATAGGTTAATGGTGGTAAAAGTGGAGTGGGATATGCTAACATTGTACCACCAATTAATCATGATTATACCTCATTGCCTTCATCAATCACAACTCATGATGAAGAGACCTATGGTTTGGGTTTTAAACCAAATTTAGACTTCACACCTTTAGTCAATGTTTCATTGACTGTTGATCCTATCACAAAAACAGAGATTAATATTAATAGTGATAATTTTTTGCAGAAAGTGTGAAGATAGATGGTTTAGTTGAAGAATGGGAGAGCGATGGTGAATTAGATTTTATAGAAAATAAGATTTGTAATTAAAAACCATTTTATAATTCATCATCGAAAATAAATGAAAGTTTGGAAGTTTTAGTTGATTCAAATGATTGTCCAAAAATGTCAAATAGAGATAAGAAACAGGCATCAAAAATAAACTTTGAAAACAAAGAAAATAAACATGTTACAACATCTATATCTGACTTGAAAAATGATTTCAAGAACAGATTTGTTTCTATAGGCGACATTGATAATGATGATCATATTTTTAAAGAAACAAATGCTAGTTTCTTTAAAAATAAGTCTTCTATTATTGCTAACAATGTGAAACAAGATGTGTTTAGAACAGGTTCAAAAGACATTGGTCCTAATCCAGTTCAAAAGAATCATAAAGCTAAAGCCACAAGTCATGCTACATCAGCATCTGTAATAAGTCCAAAAGCTAGGACCAATACCTCAATTCCTTCAAATCAACTCAAGCTAATCAACACGAGAGGATAGGAAGAGAGACTATTAAAGAATCAAAAGGCCAAGGACATACTAAGGCCAGATTCTGTGATAACTATGGAAGTTCTCCAAAACTGTTCGAGCAAAACATGCGAGTGTCAACTGCATATAGTAAAAGATGTTGTTATGTGTGTGGAAAGCCAAACCACATGACTAGAAATTGTCGTCATCAACATCAATTGACAAGCAAATAAAAGTTTCATAATTCAATTACAAACAATAGAAAACGTTTCTTTGTTAATGCAAATTTTAAAAGAAACTTATATTAATCGAATGTTTTTGCTAAAAATAAAACTGATTTAAACAAGGAAAAGACACAAGTAAAATCAGTACAAGTTGATAAAAATAATTTCACCACACCACCAATCAAACAAGTGCAAAGATGGAAAATTAAAGGCAAAACTTCTTAGCCTTTTGTTGTTGAAAAATGCATTTTCGATGACAAAAGAGATATGATATTGCAAAATGTATCATATTTAGATGAAAACAAAGAGCTCAAGTCAACCATGGCTTGGGTTCCTAAAAATGATTAAATTTGTCCTATTATGTAGGAACAACCAACGCAAGCTATCAACAGTGTTTGGCATGCAGATAGTGATTGTTCGAGTCATATGACTGGTAATATATCTCTGTTAAACAACATACAACCATACAACGGAGGATATGTTATTTTTGTCGGGGACAAGGGAGGTAAGATTACAAAGAAAGGTACAGTGACTAATGGTGTATTAAGCTTTGAAGATGTCAATTTTATAGAGGAACTAAAACATAATTTGCTTTGTGTCTCTCAAATTTATGACAAAAAGTATTCAACACATATCATTGATAAAGAATGTCTCATATTAAAACCTGGCTTTGTAATACCTGAAGAATGGATTTTATTGAGAACTCCGAGAGACAAAGACACGTATTTACTAGACATGAATGGTACACATTCATTTGTAACTGCGTCATGTTTGTTATCTAAAGCCGTGGAAAGGGACACATTGTTATGGCATCGTCATCTTGGTCATGTCAATGTTAAAACAATGAATAAACTGATTAGAGGAAATCATGTAGTTGGCTTACGACTGAAAGAATTTCAACTAATAGAGCATTGTCTTTCATGCTCTAAAGGAAAACAACATAAACTTCCTCATAAACCAGTCGCTCATACACAAATTGCCTTTATACTTCGATTGCTACACATGGATTTATTCGGTCCTGTAAGTGTTTTGAGTTTTGGACGCCGTACATATTGCTTGGTTATTACTGATGATTTTTCTATATTTACATGGGTTTTCTTTTTAGCAACCAAAGATGAGACACCTCATTTGCTAATGAAATTCATGACACTTGTGGAAAATCAGAATGACAAGATTATCAAATGCATACGGAGTGATAATGGCACCAAATTCTGTAATCGTATTTTGAATGAGTTCTGCGATTCAATGGGGATAGCATGACAATTCAGTTCTGCAGGAGCTCCACAACAAAATGGAGTTGCTGAAAGACGTAACAGAACCTTAATTGAAACAGCTAGAACAATGTTATCAGCAGCCAAATTACCTTCATTCTTTTGGGCTGAAGCTGTTAACACTGCTTGTTATGTTCAGAATCGTGTTTTAATTAACAAACATCAAAATAAGACTCTTTATGAAATCTTTTTCAAACATAAACCCAAAGTCAAATATTTCAAAACTTTTGGATGTTGTTGTACTTTGTTAAACACATCTGATAATAAATCAAAATTTGATGAAAAAGCTGATGATTGTTATTTTATTGGTTATTCAGCCAACAAAGTAGCATATCGGGTTTATATTAAAAGAACTAAACAAATTGTTGAGTCATTTGATATTGATTGGCACGAATCTAACAAAACAGATGCAGGTTCTGCTCCTTCATGGGTTTATGATTATGCTTCATTATTTGAAACATTTAATCGAAAATCTGTTGTTTCTACTGATTGATCCACCTTAGACATCCTCAATTCAAGATATATTTGCTGATGATGTTAGATCTACATGCTCTCAAGCTAAAGGAATTTCTTCAGATATACCTTTATCTTCTAATGCTGCAGCTGTTCCACATTCTGTTCTGAAACAGATTCATCTTATTTGGATATAGTTGTGGAACAAAAGCCACAAGTTTCAAATCAGAATTCATCTTCTACCTTAAATGATCCTATTAATACTATTCAAGTACCATTTGAAGATCTTTCTATTGGTAATGATAATCAAGATGAAGAAATTGTTTATCAACCAGAAGGAGGGAACACTATTGAAGAGCCTGTTGGTCATATGTCTAACTTAGATGAAGTTATCTCTGAAGATGTTATTCCACAGCTGAGAGTTCATAGAAACCATCCAATGGAAGCAATTATCGGTGTAAACAAATCAGAGATCTATTGATTTGGAAGTTTATTTACTTGTGTGTTCTTCATTTCTACAATCTCATTCTTATTACCGTAATGTCTATATTCCGCGTATTCATTACGATATCAATCTAATTGTATTGTGATGATCCTTACATTTACTGTTGACTTTTCTTTGTTTAAATCAGTATTGTTTTTAGCAAAAGAATTTGACTTATTTAAGTTTCTTTTCAAATTTGCATTTAGAAAGAAACATTTTCTATTATTTGAAATTGAATTATGAAATCTCTGTTTGCTTGTTAATTGATGTTGATGATGACAATTTCTAGCCTTGTGATTTGGCTTTCCACACACATAACAACATATTTTATGATAAGAATTTGACGCTCGTATGTTTTGCACGAACTGTTTTAGATAACTTCCATAGTTATCATGGAATCTGGCCTTAGTATGTCCTTGGGCTTTTGATTCTTTAACAGTCTCTGTTTCCTTTTTCTCGTTATGAATTGTTCGAGATGATTTTGGGGAAATTGAGGTATTGGTCCTAGGTTTTAGATTCACTACTGATGCTGTTGTAGCATGATTTGTGACTTTATCCTTATGAATCGTCTGTAATGGAGTAGGACCAGTGTCTTTCAAACCTGTTCTACACACATCTTGTTTCACAGAGTTAGCAATAATAGAAGATTTATTTTTAAAGAAACTAGCATTGGTTTCTTTAAGAATATGATCCTCCTTATCAATGTTGCCTATAGAAACAAATCTATTCTTGAAATCAGTTTTCAAGTCATATATGGATGTTGTGACACGTTTACGTTCTTTGTTCTTAAATTTTATTTTAGATTCCTTTTTCTTTTCTTTATTTGATATTTTTGAACAGACATTTAAATCAACAAAAACTGCAGATCTTTCATTTGATAGATGATGAATTACAAGATTGTTTTTCATTACAAATCTTATTTTCCTTAAAGTCTATTTCGTCATCGCTATCCCACTCTTCAACCAACCCTTCTATCTTCACACTTTATGCAAAAAAATTGTCATGATTAGTATTAATTTCAGTTTTTGTGCAGGGTCAACAGTCAGTGAAACATTGACCGAAGGTGTGAAGTCTGTGTTTGGTTGAAAACCAAATCCATAGGTGTCTTCATCAGGAGTTGTAATTAATGAAGGCAAAGATGTATAATTATGATTAATTGGTGGTGTAATGTTAGAATAACCAACTCCACTTTTACCACCATTAATTTTCTGTGTCATGTAAGACTTGATTATACCTTCAACCATGTTCGATGAAAGCTAGCAGACATGAGTTCACTGTTAAGTTTGTTAATTTCTAAAGATAGTTCGTCACTACGTGTTGTCAAATCTTTTATATTACAATTATCATGAAGATTTAATTTTGATTGATAAATTGATTTTTTTAAACCATCTATCTTTTCTTTAAAAAATTTCTCATCAGATTTATATTTACGAGCTTGATATTGAAGTTTTTCAACTTCCAAAATCAAGCGTTCGTTGTGAATTCGATATCTGTTTACCTTTTCTATGCAATTATCAGAACAAAGATTAGAATGCACCTCTTCAACTTCTTCTTGTTTCTTTGTCTCTTCAGGCACAACTTATTCCATGAAGGCCTTTAGCACAGTCTTCTCTTCTGCTTTGTTTGCTAGAGTGATCTCAACAGCATTTTTCCTGTCATCACATGCAGATACTGGAGTGAACTCAACTACATTAACAGATTCTTCAATTTTGACTGGAGTGATCTCAACAGTCTTTTCTTTAATCTTAACTTCCTTCTCATTGACCTTGGTTGAATAAGCTAGAGTCAACTCAACAGTTGTTTTCTTTACTTCTTTAGCATTCTCATTCACAATTTCAACTTTCTTCACTTCCACTTTCTCAAACACTCCTTCTAGAAACTCTTCAAACACAAACTCAGCCAACACATTTTCTTCAACTCGATCTTCAACACTTTGTATTTCTGTTAACAGGGTAGTAGAAAGCTTCATATCTAACACCTCCATCTGGTCAGACCAGTCATACTCTTCTTCAGTCTGAGATACCAGTGCTTTGGTATTAGAGGTACTAGCCTTATCTCCTTTAGTTTCAACCTCCACCATGACCATCTTCTTTCCATTATCAGCTTGAACAGACCTTCCCTCAGTGCATTCTCTAGCAAAGTGACTAGGTTTGTCATTGTTGTAACATCTCAAGTTTGATTTGTCAAACCTGATTTTGCTAGAGTTGTTAAGACCAAAAACTTTCCTCCCAGTTCTTCTTGCAAAATTCTTAGGATGATACACACCATGGCCATCTGATATTTGATGTAATTTTCTTCCACATCATCTGGGTTGACTTATTGCAAATCATCAATCATGATGTTGGGTGTATTGAGTCTTCCAGCAGAGAAAGCTTCATAGCTGTTCATGAATGAGGTAAAAAGAGTAAGGTGTTCTTCTGCAATCTGGATAGTCTGTTTGTTGGGTTGGGTGTTAACAACAAATGCTTGTTGTGCAGGTTGAGATGATTGACTTTGAGGATAGGATGGGATAAATGGTTGAACTTGAGGCAAAGATTGATCCTTGATAGAATGACCTGATGCTGATTGTTGCTATTGCTGACACAATTGGGAGTAGCTGACATAGTAATTCGGATTACTAGCCATTTTTGCATACAAAGCAGATGCTTCAGCTCCCATTGTGTTGATATAATTGGCAGTCCTCTGTTTGTCATCCATGTCATAGGACTTGATGGTCGAGATTAGATAGCTCAAGGATAGGGTAAACAAATATTTGGTTCTCTTTATAATAGTGCAGTTGTTGTTCCAGCTATACGGTAATGAGTTCAACAACTTCTTGTTCACTGAAATGTTCTCCAGTGTGATTCATGCACTCTTCATTTTGGTTATGAGTTTGACAAACCTAGACATCTGGGCTTCCAAAGTTTCACCAAGAATATGATTAAACATATTGAACTCTTGGTTAAGTATGTCTTTCCTGCTTTCCCACATGTCTTTGTTTCCCATTATCTGCTCTTCCATAGCATCCTATAAATCTTTCACCTTCCTGTAGTCCTTGAATTTCTGGGCTATCTCAGTTGTAAGCGCCATAGTGATTGCAGCATACGCTTTGTCATCAAGCTCTCTCTTTTTCATGTCTTCCTCATCCCATAGATGCTCAGGCTTCAGGACTAAGTCTCCCTTGTCATTAGTGTAAATTGGAATGTATGGACCCTGTTTAATGGATCTCATCATTCTGGGTTCCTTGTAGATGACATGGTTCTCAAACCGATAGACCCAATCCGGATAGTCTTCCTCGCTGAGAAGTTAGGGAGGCTTTGTGCTAGTTCCGATCTCATTATTGAGATTGAGTGTAGCAGTAATGTGCTTCAGATTAGCCATCTTTCACAACTTGAAATCAACTTCTTCAAAATTCTTCAAACTTGAATTTTTCGCGCGAATTACTCAAGTTCTCGCGTGAAATTTGACAAACTTTTCACGCGAAAAGTTCTGAAACTGAATTTTGAGAAAACCTCAACTTCTCGCGTGAAAGGAATCTTTTTCTAACAAGCTTCTGTGAAAACTAATACTTTTTGCGTGAATCTCCATTATTATCTTTCTTTAGTAAATCATCAGCTTCATCACCATCTCCATCATCTTTATCGTTCTCATCATCACACCAACTTCATAATTGACTTTGTCAAAACCATCATCAGAATCTCCCAGATCACTAACTATTCTCTCACATACTTGAGATTCAATCATAACTTCACTAATTTTTGTTTAGTTGTGGTTGTTGCTAGTTCTACTTCAACCTTAGTCATTTGCTTTTTTGGTGCAATATCTGCTTGCACATTGTTAACTATTCCTAGTTTAACAGAGTGTTGTCCACTAGATTCACCAACTTTCTTTGATCTGTTAGTTTTAGCACATTTTGTCTGTTCAATTGTTTTGGATGATGAAGCTCTCGTATGATTCTCCTAACTTTGTACATAATCAAACAAAAACTGCACATGGCTTTCAAGAGTTTTGATTATAACTTCCTTTAACTGACTATCCAGTTGCAAAATTTTCTATCTGTTTTGACTTTTCATAAATCTCCTTCTCAAGACAAGTCACCCGATATTGAGGAGCAGCTTTAATATCAACCGGATTTTCTGTTTAAGTGCTTGGACTGATCAAGAGGTGAACTCAGATAATCATCTTCTCTGATGTGTCTCTGGTTAGTTTAGAAAACTCTGGTGTAGATACTGATGGAGTCATAATGACTATCACTAGAATCCATTGAGTCTGGGCTTCATTTGTTGCAGCTACTGTCTTAGAAACAAGAACCTTCTGATTCTTTACAAACACAAGGAACTAAAAATGGTCCAATCACAAGGAACATCACCCAAATATGCAATCTTGTTATGATTCTTTACAAACACTCATGGTCTAGCCATCTGTATGATCACAAGAAATGTTATCAGTATCATAATCGAATTGTCAAAGTTTAGAAAATTTTCTTAGTTTGTAATAAAAAACTTTAACATTTTCACAAATTTCAGGTATTTTCATGGTGTTAATATGTGAATACATCAATGTTTTCGCGTCAGATAGTTTAGTCGAACAACTTAAAGTTCTCGCTTGAACAAACAAAAACATCAATGAATTTTGAAATGTTTTCACTTCTATTTAGATGTCCTTTGAGCATGTTTTCACATGCCACAGCGTACACTGTAGGGATTGAACCTAGAGGATCGGGAAATCAAAATCAAGCGTTTGAAGACTCAAAGTTCCATGCTAGAACTAGTTGCCAGGCTCAGGAGAACTCATGTTTGGTATAAATAAGTGTTTTATTGTTTAGTTTGTAGTAGACTTGACATTTTCATCACTTTGTAAACGAAGTTTTCTCTAAAATATTACTAAAGTTATTTACATTTTTTGTGTTTATCTTGGTCTTTTAATCCCACAAGATCGATCTTATTATGATTATCCAGGGATTTACAATTGGTGTTAGAGCTATGGAGCTCTAGATTGATTTTGAATGAATGTGAATTGAATTTGAAGAAGATTCAAGTTACAAGTGTTGATTTCAAGATGAAGATTGTATTGATTTTGATCACTTTCTAGATAGACTTGAGTTTTCAGAGATCAAAGACCTATTAAAGAAGGTTTAATCATTTTTTAGTGAATTCAATGATTAAAATGGTTAAAATGGCTATAATTGAATCAAATTAGTGACAATTGAGCTTACACTTGAACTTAATTCACTTAAACGAAGCTCTGTTATCATTTTTGGACAAATTGATGATTAAATGCAAGGTGAAAAGGTTTGAATTGGTTAGAGAGAATTTTTGCGAAGATGTATTTCGCGCGAGAAGTTCAAGATTTCACAGAAAACGGTTACAACAACTTTCGCGGGATAAGTTTAAAGTTGTCACGCGATAAGTTGAAGGTTTTCACGTGAAGTTTTTTTTTTTTTTTTTTTTTTTTTTTTTTTTTTTTTTTGAGTTTTTGGCGTTTAAAGCTTTTGAAATGGCTGTCAATCTTAATCTCAAGAATCTAACTGCTACTTTAAGTTTTGACACAAAAGTCGATACTAGCACTAAGCCTCCGAGATTATTGAGCGAGGATGACCATGCTGACTGTGCATATAGGTTTAAGAATTATGTCATCTATACTGAACCGAAGATATGGTGGCCAATTAAATATGGACCTTACATACCATTATATAAAAATGAAAAGGGTGAATTGATTAAAAAACCCAAACATCTGTGGGATGAAGATGATATGATGAGATTTGAACTGGATGATAAAGATTATGTTATTATCACCATGGCTTTAACCATTGAAATCTCTCACAAGTTTAAAGATTTCATGGGGCAAAAGTCTTATGGGATGCTATGGAAACATAGACTACGAGGAATAAGGACATGAGAGAAAGTAAGAAAGATATGCTTAATCAGGAATTCAACATGTTTTATCACATCCTTGGTGAAACTTTGGAAACTCATATATTCAATTTTGTCAAGCTGGTGACTAAAACGAAGAGTGTTGGTATATCGTTGGAAAACATTGCTGTCAACAAGAAGCTCCTAAATTCTTATAGTTGGAACAACAACTGTACATCCATCAAAAGAACCAAAGATTTGTTTACACTATCACTCATTGATTTGATTTCTACAATCAAGTCATATGAGATGGATGACAAATAGCGAGCTACAAACTATCTGAACTCTATGGCTGCTGAAGCTACAACTCTATATGTAAAAATGGCAAGTAATCCAAATTATTATATGACCTATTCTTAGATGTGTCAGCAACAACAACCAGGAAGCTCTTTTGTTTCTATAGTTGAAGAAGCACCAGTATCTCAATTCCAAGTTTGTAATGCAAATCAATATTGTCTCATGCGATCTCAGTATTCAACCATTTAGCCTCAACCCCAATGTAACCCCCGGAAAATTTTAAAAGACGGGAAAGAAAGGATAAAAGTGAAGAAAAGAAGAAAATGTAATAAAACCCAAATAGAGGGGTTAAAAGTGTACAAGGTACAAAATATAATATAATTTTGTGCAAAAGCAACATGGCCACCCATGCCATGTTACGTTTCACCTTTTTACAGTCGGTTTTAGAGAGAGAAAGCAGAGAACTCTCGGATTGTGAAGAAGGAAGAAGAAGAAACCGAATTCATGGTAAGAATTCTTGGCTTTAAGTTGTTCTTGGCCGGCCTATGCCTCGGTTGTATGCTTATGTGTTTGTTTGTGTGTTCGGGTTGTGTGATTTGGTGGGTTTTAGGTGTTTGAACTCATTTGCAAACGGGTTTGAAGGAAGTCATACTCAAAGGCTGCTAAGGTGAGTTCTAGAACCCCCTTTTTACATGTTTTAACTGATTTTGGGGCTGGAAATGCATGTATGTATGTTTTTACAAAAATGGGTTTTGTACCCGTATGAATGTGTATGTGTGAATGTGGGTGGGTTATGATTTGGGTGATTTATGATGTTATGATGATGCCATGTTCATATTATGATGCTTTAATGCTAGAACTAAGTTAGAACATGTTGAATTGATGATGTTAGGACTAATTATGATGCTGATAGTGAGAGTTGGTTGCCCATGCGCCTGAAATTGGCCCGTGCGCCCAACGGTCAAATTGCCTAAGTGTAGTCCCATGCGCCCAAAACCCATGCGCCCGAATAGTATCCATACACCTAGAACAGGCTGAATCTGACTAAGTGTTCCATGCGCCCAAAACTGCCCATGCGCCTAGGCATTCATGCCCCTGCATAGTGCCCATGCGCCTAGAAATGCCTAGAATGACTAAGTGTTGGGTCATGCGCCAAATAGTGCCCATGCGCCTGCATAGTGCTCATGCGCCTATGCCTTAGAATATTTTTTGAAATTTTGGGGAAAAATGTAAAGTGTAGGCTTTGACTTGGGGTGTTCCCGGGGGTGATGTAAGTTGACTTTATGATGTCATATGTGATGTGATGATGATGCTATGTATGGTATGGTTATGTTTATGTTATGTTCCTTATTATGTATGTTTATTTTTCGTGGCTTTACGTGGTATGACTATGAAAAGTAAATGGAAAGTATTATGTAACGTAAAGCGGAAGATAATGAAAAAGGGAACGTAAAGAATGAAAGAATGCATGCATTAATGAATGAATGTAATGAAAGTCTTGCAAGCAATGTATGGAGGTTCACACCCAATGAAGGGTGTTAGCTCAACTGTGTGCGGGTTAGCTACCCCGAAAGGATGCACACTAGGGGTCTAATCTTTGTGATTGACCATATGTATGAGACCCTTGCCGCTTGCCCTAGGTACTGGAGTCAGCTTCGTGCACAATGTTCGAGGTCTATGATAGACCTCAGGCCCAGTAACCAGCTTCGTGCATAATGTTCAGGGTATAGCACATGGCACTAGTCCGGATTGAAAGATGAATTATAATGATGAGTGTACTTGCCCCAGTCCATGTGTCAGCTTCGTGCACAATGTCCGGGGTATAGTACATGTCATCGAAAGTTAATGAATGTACATATAGTACGGTAAGAAAGATAACAAATGATAAAGATGACGTACGAGGATGAATGAACGGAAGTCAATGAATGACGATGAAAGGTAATAATAAATTATTATCTATGTGTACGTATGATGCATGATCACATGTGAAAGTAAAGAAAGAATGGTTTTAAACGAAAGAAAAGTATTTTAGTTTATAAAACTAGAACTCACTCAGCAACACTGACTTTTATGTGTTTCCAGTTGGCAGGTAATGTTGCTGAGGATGGCACTGGGCAGCTACTTGGCATTTTTGGATGGCATCCATTGTTTAAATTATAATGTTTTTGTGATGTAATGCAAGGAGTAATATTTTGTAATCTGTCAATGATGTATTATTTTGCAAAAGGATATATATATATGAAATGGTTTGTTTAAAAGAATTCCGCTGCAATGTTTTAGAAATTGTAAATGTAAATTATATGTTTTATGTGCGATGATTGTCCAACTGTGAGCGTCCCGGGATCGGGGCATTACAAGTTGGTATCAGAGCCAAAGTTTAAGTGAAACGGGTTAAAATTTTCAAAAGAAACCTAAACTTAAAGTGAGAATGGGACAAAGGGAAGGGTTGCCAGTCCGGGTAGCTACGTGCCATCAGGTATTTTCTTGATGTTAACTGGTATTACGTGCGCATGTTATGTGATTTATGTGCTTCTTAGTAGATTTAGATACTGATGAAGTCAGGATAGGAAATGCTTGGGGTATGAAGAGTAAGTTAAGTGGCTAATCACAACTGACCACTGTAATTAGGGACTTACTATACTTGACGTAAACTAAGCTATTACCTTGAATGACCGTGTTAGTGTTTGAATCTTATAGCGTGTTAGAGGATGGCCGGTGGTAGTTCTTTAAAGGCTTCTTGAGGTGGAGGTCGTGGTGGACGTGGTACGGGACCACGGGTCACGAGAGGAAGGCCTAGGGCTGAAGAGGTGGCTCATGAAGATCCCGAGACCCCTCATCCTGAGGGCGGTGACGAGAGTGCTAACTTAAGGGCCTTGGTGAAGGAGGCTGTTGTAGAGGAGGTTCATCAGGTCATGCAGACGATCTTACCGTCTGTGGTGACCGAAGTAATAAAGGCTGTAAGAGAAGGAGAAAGGAAAGAGAGGAATAGGTCTTCGGGAGTAAGGGAGCAACCGGGGACTGAGACGGTTGTCTCTACTGATGAGGAAGAAGAGCCTGTGCCGGTGGCAGCACGAGGCTATAACTATGGGGCATTTCAAAGATGCAAGCTCCTGACTTTTGACGGAAATGGCACTGCTGCTGCTACTCACTGGTGGGTGAGAGAGATGGAAGCTGTACTTGATATCAGCGAGTGCTGGGTCGATCAGAAGGTGAAGTTTGCCACTCATTCATTTGTGGACTCGGCTCTGTGCTGGTGGGACAATATCGTTCAAGCTGAGGGTAGTAGGGCAATTGGAAGAATGTGGTGGCCAGAGTTGAAGAAGCTGGTGATCGAGGAGTTTTGTCCTCATAGGGAGCTCGACAAGGTTGAGAAGAAGTTCCTGCAGCTAGAGGCGGGAACTATGATGCATCAGCAATACACCACTAAGTTTAACGAGATGGCACGACTTGTGCCGGATCAGGTGACGCCTCTGTCGCCAAAGATCAAGAGGTATATTCAGGGCTTGTCGGCGGATATTCGCAGGTATATGATCACTGCTCGGCCGAGTACGTTTAGGTAGTCGATCTAGCGGAAAGGCTGTATGACGAGAGGGAAGTGGTGGTGGCTGAGGTGAGCAAGAAAGGTGGTGGTGACCGAAACTAGAATGGGAAAAGGTTTGGTCGGGGTGGTGCCCCAGCAAACAACAAGAATGCAAGGGTGGATGACCGGCATGTGGTCACATCCGGTGCGGAATCGAAGAGGTGTGGCAAGTTCGGGAAGGAACACACCGGGGAGTGTAGGTGGGGATTGAACGTGTGCTTCAAGTGTGGAAAGCCTGGCCACATGGCAAGAGAGTTCAAGGTGGCAAGGTGTTTTAACTATGGTAGAAAGGGCCACATGAGTCGAGAATGCAAGAAGCCATGGGCTGAGAGTTCCGGGGTAGGGCAGAAGACCGGGACCGAGGGGCAGAGGGCGAGCGCCAGGGCATTTACGATGACTCTGGAGAAGGCTAGGACGGACCCCGATGTCATGTCAGGTACGTTTCTAGTAAACCAAACTCTTGCTTCTGTGTTATTTGATTCTGGTGCTAGTAAAAGTTATATTTCTGCTGATTTTTGTGCTAAGTTGCCAGTTAGTAGTAGAGGTGTTGATGAGCCCTTCGATGTAGAAACTGTCGTAGGCAAGTCTACCAGGATTGTTGACCTGATAGAAGGCTGCGATATAGAATTAGAGGGTCATAAATTTCCTGCTAAACTGTTCGTGATGACCTTAGGCGGATTTGACGTAGTCCTAGGAATGGATTGGTTGGCGGACTACGAGGAGAATATCATATGTCGTAAGAAGTTGATTCGACTGACAGCGCCCAACGGGAGTTTGGTGACGATCTACGATGATCGAGTTACGACTATCCCGAAGGTGATTTCGATGGTGGTGGCGGGAAAGTGCATGAGGCGTGGATGTAGTACCTACTTGGCTTACGTGAAGGATGTAGATACACCAACACCATAACTGTCGGATGTACCGGTTGTGTGTGAGTTCCCAGATGTGTTTCCCGAAGATTTACCAGGTGTGCCACAGGACCGTGAGATTGAGTTCCAGATTGACTTGATACCCGGTGCTCAATCTGTTGCTAAGGCACCGTATCTGTTGGCTCCAACTAAGATGAAGGAATTGATGGAATAACTATAGGAGTTGCTTGATAAGGGGTTTATTCGACCGAGTATCTCTCCTTGGGGTGCTCCAGTCTTATTTGTGAAGAAGAAGGACGGTAGTATGAGGATATGCACAGACTACCACGAGCTGAACAAGTTGAAGGTGCAGAATCGGTATCCATTACCGAGGATTGATGACCTGTTGATCAGCTCCAAGGTGCCAGTTGGTTCTCGAGGATAGATCTTCGATCTGGCTACCATTAGCTGAAGGTGAAGGAGCAAGATATTCCTAAAACAGATTTTCGCACACGTTATGGACACTACGAGTTTCTCGTTATGTCTTTTGGTTTGACCAACGCGCCAGCTGCTTTTATGGACCTGATGAATCGAGTGTGTCGGCTGATGTTGGATAAATCAGTGATTGTTTTTATCGATGATATATTGATTTATTCGAAGAGTGAGGCGGAGCATGCCGCTCACATTCGGGAAGTGTTAGAGACGTTGAGAAAAGAGAAGTTGTATGCCAAGTTCTCCAAGTGCGCGTTCTGGTTGTGCAATGTTTAGTTTTTGGGTCATGTGGTGAATCTAGAAGGGATCATGGTGGACCCGGCAAAGGTGGAAGCGGTGATGCAATGGAAGTCTCCAAAGACACCATCCGAGATTCGTAGTTTCTTGGGGTTGGCGGGATATTATAGGAGATTCATTCAAGACTTCTCTAAGATAGATTCTCCGTTGACTAAGTTGACCCGCAAGGATGTGAAGTTTGTATGGGGTCAAACTCAAGAGAGTGCTTTTGAGGAGTTAAAAGCAAGGTTGACACAAGCTCCAGTTTTATCATTACCCGAAGGAAGCGAGGACTTAGTGGTCTATTCGGATGCTTCTTACTCGGGGTTGGGTTGCGTGTTGATGCAGCGAGGGAAGGTTATAGCCGATGCATCCCGACAATTGAAGGTTCATGAGGTGAATTACCCCACTCATGACTTGGAGTTAGCAGCTGTGGTCTTTGCACTAAAGATTTGGAGGCACTACCTATACGGAACGAAGTGCACAATCTTCACGGACCACAAGAGCTTGAAGTACTTATTCGAGCAAAAGGACCTGAACATGAGGCAGAGGCGATGGTTGGAGCTCATAAAGGACTATGATTGCGAGATCCATTACCATCCGGGCAAGGCCAACGTAGTGGCGGATGCCCTTAGCCGAATGGAGAGACCCGAGCCAATTCGGGTGAAGGCATATCAATTGATTATGACCTCTGATATGATGAAGCAGGTCAAGGAGTTTCAAGAAGAGGCATTGAAGGAAGATTGTCTTAACCCCGAATGGATGAGAGGTATGGTTGCGGAGTTGGGTGAAAACACTTTTGGTGTTAGAACCCGATTCGGACGGATGTGGATCCCTTGTTACGGGGCTTTACGTGGGAGGATTATGGATGAAGCTCATAAGACTAGATACTCCATTCATCCCGGTGCTACAAAGATGTATCAAGATATGAAGAAAGATTATTGGTGGCCGGGTATGAAGCGCGATGTAGCGGAGTATGTGAGTAAGTGTCTTACTTGCTTGCAAGTGAAGGTCGAGCATCAGGATCCGTACGGGAAGATCCAACCATTGGATATACCAGAGTGGAAGTGGGAGCATATCACCATGGACTTTATTACGAAGTTACCGCGTACCGTGAAAGGGTATGATGCCATATGGGTGATAGTTGATCGTTTAACAAAGAGTGCCCACTTTCTACCGATCCGCGAGACGTACTCCTCTGAAAGATTAGCGGATCTATTCATTAAAGAGATTGTGACTTGTCATGGTGTGCCGGTGTCTATTGTGTCTGATCGTGACACCCGGTTTACATCTAAATTTTAGAAGAAATTCCATGATACTATGGGGACGAGGTTACATATTAGTACGTCTTATCATCCTCAGACGGATGGTCAGTCGGAAAGGACTATTTAGACGCTAGAAGATATGCTTCGGGCATGTGTCATTGACTTTTGAGGAAGTTGGGATGGCCACTTACCGTTAGCTGATTTCTCATATAATAACAGTTATCATGCCAGTATTGGTATGCCCCCTTATGAGATGCTATACGGTAGGAGGTGTAGAACACCCGTTTGTTGGGGTGATATTGGTCAGAAGGAGTTGGGAAGTATTGAGGTGATTGAGGCTACGACTGAGAAGCTTGAAAAGATCAAAGCCTTTATGAAGGCAGCCAAAGATAGGCAGAAGTCGTGTGCCGATAAGAGACGTAGACCGATTGAGTTTCAGGTGGGCGATAGAGTTATGTTGAAGGTCTCACCTTGGAAAGGTATCATTCAGTTCAGGAAGCGGGGCAAGTTAAGCCCGAGATACATAAGGCCTTTCCGAATCATTGCTTGAGTAGGAGAGGTGGCCTATAGGTTGGTGTTACCCGATGAGTTAAGTTGAATTCACCTAACATTCCATGTATCTCATCTGCGAAAGTGTTTAGCTGACGAGGATATGGTTGTACCACTGGAGGATATTGAAGTTGATGAAAGGCTCAATTATGTGGAGCAACCAGTGGCAATCATTGATCGCAAGGAGAAAAGGTTAAGGAATCAAGTGGTTCCCCTTGTGCGTGTACCGTGGAAACACAGGAAGGGATCCGAGTCTATGTGGGAGACTAAAGAAGAGATGAGGCAGTATTACCCACATCTGTTTGAGGAATAACAGGTTTCAGGGATGAAACCTATATAAGGGGGGTGGACTTGTAACATCCGGAAAATTTTAAAAGACGGGAAAGAAAGATAAAAGTGAAGAAAATAAGAAAATGTAACAAAACCCAAATAGAGGGGTTAAAAGTGTACAAGGTACAAAATATAAATAATTTTGTACAAAAGCAACATGGCCGCCCATGCCATGTTACTTTTCACCTTTTTGCAGTCGGTTTTAGAGAGAGAAAGCAGAGAACTCTCGGATTGTGAAGAAGGAAGAAGAAAAAACCGAATTTAAGGTAAGAATTCTTGGCTTTAAGTTGTTCTTGGCCGGCCTATGCCTCGGTTGTATGCTTATGTGTTTGTTTGTGTGTTCGGGTTGTGTGATTTGGTGGGTTTTAGGTGTTTGAACTCATTTGCAAACGGGTTTGAAGGAAGTCATACTCAAAGGCTGCTAAGGTGAGTTCTAGAACCCCTCTTTACATGTTTTAACTGATTTTGGGGCTGGAAATGCATGTATGTATGTTTTTACAAAAATGGGTTTTGTACCCGTATGAATGTGTATGTGTGAATGTGGGTGGGTTATGATTTGGGTGATTTATGATGTTATGATGATGCCATGTTCATATTATGATGCTTTAATGCTAGAACTAAGTTAGAACATGTTGAATTGATGATGTTGGGACTGATTATGATGCTGATAGTGAGAGTTGGTTGCCCATGCGCCTGAAATTGGCCCATGCGCCCAATGGTCAAATTGCCTAAGTGTAGTCCCATGCGCCCAAAACCCATGTACCCGAATAGTATCCATGCGCCTAGAACAGGCTGAATCTGACTAAGTGTTCCATGAGCCCAAAACTGCCCATGCGCCTAGGCATTCATGTGCCTGCATAGTGCCCATGCGGCTAGAAATGCCTAGAATGACTAAGTGTTGGGTCATGCGCCCAAATAGTGCCCATGCGCCTGAAAGGCCATGCGCCTGCATAGTGCTCATGCGCCTATGCCTTAGAATATTTTCTAAAATTTTGGGGAAAAATGTAAAGTGTAGGCTTTGACTTGGGGTGTTCCCGGGGGTGATGTAAGTTGACTTTATGATGTCATATGTGATGTGATGATGATGCTATGTATGGTATGGTTATGTTTATGTTATGTTCCTTATTATGTATGTTTATTTTCCGTGGCTTTACGTGGTATGACTATGAAAAGTAAATGGAAAGTATTATGTAACGTAAAGCGGAAGATAATGAAAAAGGGAATGTAAAGAATGAAAGAATGCATGCATTAATGAATGAATGTAATGAAAGTCTTGCAAGCAATGTATGGAGGTTCACACCCAATGAAGGGTGTTAGCTCAACTGTGTGCGGGTTAGCTACCCCGGAAGGATGCATACTAGGGGTCTAATCTTTGTGATTGACCATATGTATGAGACCCTTGCCGCTTGCCCTAGGTACTGGAGTCAGCTTCGTGCACAATGTTCGAGGTCTATGATAGACCTCAGGCCCAGCAACCAGCTTCGTGCATAGTGTTCAGGGTATAGCACATGGCACTGGTCCGGATTGAAAGATGAATGATAATGATGAGTGTACTTGCCCCAACCCATGAGTCAGCTTCGTGCACAATGTCCGGGGTATACTACATGTCATCGGAAGTTAATGAATGTACATATAGTACGGTAAGAAAGATAACGAATGATAAAGATGACGTACGAGGATGAATGAACGGAAGTCAATGAATGACGATGAAAGGTAATAATAAATTATTATCTATGTGTACGTATGATGCATGATCACATGTGAAAGTAAAGAAAGAATGGTTTTAAACAAAAGAAAAGTATTTTAGTTTATAAAACTAGAACTCACTCAGCAACACTGACTTTTATGTGTTTCCAGTTGGCAGGTAATGTTGCTGAGGATGGCACTGGGCAGCTACTTGGCATTTTTGGATGGCATCCGTTGTTTAAATTATAATGTTTTTGTGATGTAATGCAACGAGTAATATTTTGTAATCTGTCAATGATGTATTATTTTGCAAAAGCAATTACATATATATGAAATGGTTTGTTTAAAAGAATTCCGCTGCAATGTTTTAGAAATTGTAAATGTAAATTATATGTTTTATGTGCGATGATTGTCCAACTGTGAGCGTCCCGGGATCGGGGCCTTACAAGTTGGTATCAGAGCCAAAGTTTAAGTGAAACGGGTTAAAATTTTCAAAAGAAACCTAAACTTAAACTGAGAATGGGACAAAGGGAAGGGGTGCCAGTCTGAGTAGCTACGTGCCATCAGGTATTTTCTTGATGTTAACAGGTATTACGTGCGCATGTTATGTGATTTATGTGCTTCTTAGTAGATTTAGATACTGATGAAGTCAGGATAGGAAATGCTTGGGGTATGAAGAGTAAGTTAAATGGCTAATCAAAACTGACCACTGTAATTAGGGACTTAATATACTTGACATAAACTGAGCTATTACCTTGAATGACCGTGTTAGTGTTTGAATCTTATAGCGTGTTAGAGGATGGCCGGTGGTAGATCTTCAAAGGCTTCTCGAGGTGGAGGTCGTGGTGGACGTGGTGCGGGACCACGGGTCATGAGAGGAAGGCCTAGGGCTGAAGAGGTGGCTCATGAAGAGCCCGAGACCCCTCATCTGGAGAGCGGTGATGAGAGTGCTAACTTAAGGGCCTCGGTGAAGGAGGCTGTTGTAGAGGAGGTTCATCAGGTCATGCAGACGATCTTACTGTCTGTGGTGACCGAAGTAATAAAGGCTGTAAGAGAAGGAGAAAGGAAAGAGAGGTATAGGTCCTCGGGAGTAAGGGAGCAACCGGGGACTGAGATGGTTGTCTCTACTGATGTGGAAGAAGAGCCTGTGCTGGAGGCTGCATAAGGCTGTACTTTTGATGGAAATGGCCCCCGACTTTTGATGAAAATGGCACTGCTGCTGCTGCTCACTAGTGGGTGAGAGAGATGGAAGCCGTACTTGATATCAGTGAGTGCCGGGAGGATCCGAAGGTGAAGTTTGCCACTCATTCATTTGTGGACTCGGCTCTGTGCTGGTGGGATAATATCGTCCAAGCCGAGGGTAGTAGGGCAATTGGAAGAATGAGGTGGCCAGAGTTGAAGAAGCTGGTGATCGAGGAGTTTTGTCCTCATAGGGAGCTCGACAAGGTTGAGAAGGAGTTCCTGCAGCTGGAGGCGGGAACCATGACGCATCAGCAATACACCACCAAGTTTAACGAGATGGCACGACTGGTGCTAGATCCGGTGACACCTCTGTCGCGAAAGATCAAGAGGTATATTCAGGGCTTGCTGGCGGATATTCGTAGGCATATGATCGCTGCTCGGCCGAGTACATTTATGTCGATGGTCGATCTGGCGGAAAGGCTGTACGACGAGTGGGAAGTGGTGGTGGCTGAGGTGAGCAAGAAAGGTGGTGGTGACCGAAACTGGAATGGGAAGAGGTTTGGTCAGGGTGGTGCCCCGGTAAATAACAAGAATGCACGGGTGGATGACCGGTGTGTGGTCACATCCGATGCGGAGTCGAAGAGGTGTGGCAAGTGCAGGAAGGAACACACCAGGGAGTGCAGGTGGGGATTGAACGTGTGCTTCAAGTGTGGAAAGCCTGGCCACATGGCAAGAGAGTGCAAGGTGGCAAGGTGTTTTAACTGTGGTGGAAAGGGCCACATAAGTCGAGAATGCAAGAAGCCAAGGGCTGAGAGTTCCGGGGCAGGGCAGAAGACCGGGACCGAGGGGCAGAGGGCGAGCCCCAGGGCATTCACGATGACTCTGGAGGAGGCTAGGACGGACCCCGATGTCATGTCAGGTACGTTTCTAGTAAACCAAACTCTTGCTTCTGTGTTATTTGATTCTGGTGCTAGTAAAAGTTTTATTTCTGCTGCTTTTTGTGCTAAGTTGCCAGTTAGTAGTAGAGGTGTTGATGAGGCCTTCGATGTAGAAACTGCCGTAGGTAAGTCTACCAGGATTGTTGACCTGATAGAAGGATGCGATATAGAATTAGAGGGTCATAAATTTCCTGCTAAACTGTTCGTGATGACCTTAGGTGGATTTGTCGTAGTCCTAGGAATGGATTGGTTGGCAGACTACGAGGCGAATATTATATGTCGTAAGAAGATGATTCGACTGACAGCGCTCGACGGGAGTTTGGTGACGATCTACGGTGATCGTGTTACGACTCTCCCGAAGGTGGTTTCGATGGCGGTGGCGGGAAAGTGCATGAGGCGTGGATGTAGTGCCTACTTGGCTTACGTGAAGGATGTAGATACGCCAACACCACAACTGTCGGATGTACCGGTTGTGTGTGAGTTTCCAGATGTGTTTCCTGAAGATTTACCAGGTGTTCCATCGGACCGTGAGATTGAGTTCCAGATTGACTTGATACCCGGTGCTCAACCTGTTTCTAAGGCACCGTATCGGTTGGCTCCAACTGAGATGAAGGAATTGATGGAGCAACTGCAGGAGTTGCTTGATAAGGGGTTCATTAGACCGAGTATCTCTCCTTGGGGGTGCTCCAGTCTTATTTGTGAAGAAGAAGGACGGTAGTATGAGGATGTGCATAGACTACCGCGAGCTGAACAAGTTAACGGTGAAGAATCGGTATCTATTGCCGAGGATTGATGACCTGTTTGATCAGCTCCAAGGTGCCAGTTGGTTCTCGAGGATAGATCTTCGATCTGGCTACCATCAGTTGGTTCTCGAGAAATCAGAGAACTTGTTTCCTGAATCTGTCTCTAATGATCTACTTGATGGAGTTTTTGCTGAAAATGGTAAGGCTGTAATAGGAAGGAATGATGATCAATCTGATTTAATGCATGTAGAGATTGTTGAAAGTGAATTAGGAAGTACTCATGAGTCTAAAGAAGAAAAGGGCAATTTTATTGAGATTGAAGCTGAAAAGTTTACAAATGCTATTGAGATTACTCGAGCAAACTTCGAGATGAATGCATTTAGTTCTAATGTTGTTGAGAAAACTCCAGCAACTGTTGATACTCAAAAGATATCAGCTGTCAAGACTACTCCAACAACTTCAACAAAAGAAAAATTGAAAAAGAAGGAAGTTCTAAAAGCATTGATCGTAAAGGAAGTGCATGATGTTGATGAATCATCTGCTGTCAAGTCTAAGGTATATACTCATCTATGTACTAATTCATGTGTTGAGAAAGTTTAAAGATATAGAGTTCATAATAAAAACTTGATCTTAAAAGTTTAAAAACTTCAATATCAAGCTCGAAATATAAATCAAATGAAAAGATTTTCAAAGAAAAATTAGAACGTTTAAATAAAACAATTTATCAATTACAGCTTAATCTTCATAATAATGAATGTACAAATTGTGATTTGTCTAAACGTAATGATAAACTTGCGTTGGAAATAAATAAACTTAATAGAGAACTCAAATATGCTAAGCTTACAATTGAAATTTTTTAACTTTCTTCAATAATGGTCAAAGGAATAATTAAATCCAAGATGTCACAGAAAATTAGTGGAGGTAAGAGTGGTATTAGTTTTCTAAAATAGCACCTCCCATTAATCATAATTATTCTTGTATGCCTACATCAGTTACCTTAACCGATGAGGATATGAGTTACAGTCTAGGATTTCAATAACAATGTGACTTAAAACCTTCGGTCAATATTCCTTTGACTGTTGATCCTTTCACAAAAACTGGAACTAAAATATGTGATTCTAACGTTTATGCCGAAAATGGAAGAGAGATGGAATTGTAGAATATTAGGAAAGTGATGAGGATATAGATTTTAAGTAAAATAAAAATAAGATTCGTAATTAAAAATTATCTGATTGCAATCCATCACTTGATTTTAATAAGAAGTTTGATTTTTCTGTAGATAAAAATAAATGTTCAAAAAATTTAACAAAACAATAAAAATTAACAGCAAAATTTGTGCACGGTGATAAAAATCGTAAAAAGAAGCAATTAAATTAAAACATCATCTGGCTTGAAAATTGATTTCAAGAACAGATTTGTTTCTAAAGTTAACACAAATAAGGAATAACATATTTTAAATGAAATGAACTCTTGATTCTTTAAAATTAAACTTTCTCTTGATGCTAACTCTATAAAACACGATGTTTGTAGCTCAGGTGTCATTAAGACAGGTCAAATTCCAGCAACTGTTTCCTAAAGTATTAAAGCTACAGATCATGCCTAATTGGCTACATATCCAAATCCACAACCAAAGAAAAACTATTCAATTCTTTCAGATCAAGCTATAAAAGTAAACGTTGATTGAGATAAAAGAAAGACTGTTACAGAATCACATGGCCAAAGACATACTAAATTCAGATTCTATGATAACTTTGGTGGTTGTCATAAACAGTTTGAAAGAAACATGCCTATGAATGACTTGTAGCATTCAGAAAAAATGCATAAACCATGTTGTTTCATTTGTAGGAAACCAAATCATATGATAAGAAATTTCATATATCAACACAAATTAATAAATAAACAACGATTTCATAATTCTCACATAAAAGAAAACAATAGTTCATAAATGCCAAGTTTAATAGAAATATAATTGAAAAGAAATCTTTTGATGAAAAACCAAAGACTCAAACAAATAAAAACTTGGAACAAAATCAATGTTGTTAAGAAATCACAAAGTGTTGATGAAAGCAACCTTCACTCAAGGAAAAATAAAACAAGATTGATAAAACATGTTCAACAGTGGAAAGTCAAAGTCAATATAGAAGTTTCGGATCCTATTAGTGATTATATTTTCAATGATAAACATAATATGATTCTACAATCACTTACATACTTGGATGAAAACAATTTCTGAAGTCAACAGCAGCTTGGGTTCCTAAAACTGATTAATTCATCAATATATGCAGGAACAACCAAGGCGAACTATTAATAGCTTATGGCATGTTGATAGCAATTGTTTAAGGCACATGACCGGTAACATATCACTATTACATAATGTTCAACATCATAGTGGTATTTTTGTTATCTTCGCAAGAGATAAAGGAGGTAAAATTACCAAGAAATGTATTGTGACTAACGGTGTGCTAAGCTTTGAGGATGTAAGTTTTGTTGAGTAATTAAAACATAATTTGCTAAGTGTGTCTCAAATATGTGATAAAAACTATTCAAATTTGTGAACGGTGATAAAAATCGTAAAAAGAAGCAATTAAATTAAAACATCATCTGGCTTGAAAATTGATTTCAAGAACAGATTTGTTTCTAAAGTTAACACAAATAAGGAAGAACATATTTTTAATGAAATGAACTCTTGATTCTTTAAAATTAAACTTTCTCTTGATGCTAACTTTGTAAAACACGATGTTTGTAGCTCAGGTGTCATTAAGACTGCTCAAATTCCAGCAGCTGTTTCCTAAAGTATTAAAGCTACAGATCATGCCTAATTGGCTACATATCCAAATCCACAGCCAAAGAAAAATTATTCAATTCTTTCAGATCAAGCTAGAAAAGTAAACGTTGATAGAGATAAAAGAAAGACTGTTACAGAATCACATGGCCAAAGACATACTAAATTCAGATTTTATGATAACTTTGGTGGTTGTCATAAACAGTTTAAGAGAAACATGCTTGTGAATGACTTGTAGCATTCCGAAAAAATGCATAAACCATGTTGTTTCATTTGTAGGAAACCAAATCATATGATAAGAAATTTCATATATCAACACAAATTAGTAAATAAACAACAATTTCATAATTCTCACATAATAGAAAACAATAGTTCATAAATGCCAAGTTTAATAAAAATATAATTGAAAAGAAATCTTTTGATGAAAAACCAAAGACTCAAACAAATAAAAACTTGGAACAAAATCAAAGTTGTTAAGAAATCACAAAGTGTTGATGAAAGCAAGATCAAGGTCTTAAATAACAACCTTCACTCAAGGAAAAATAAAACAAGATTGATAAAACATGTTCAACAGTGGAAAGTCAAAGTCAATATAGAAGTTTCGGATCCTATTAGTGATTATATTTTCAATGATAAACATAATATGATTCTACAATCACTTACATACTTGGATGAAAACAATTTCTGAAGTCAACAGCAGCTTGGGTTCCTAAAACTGATTAATTCATCAATATATGCAGGAACAACCAAGGCGAACTATTAATAGCTTATGGCATGTTGATAGCAATTGTTTAAGGCACATGACCGGTAACATATCACTATTACATAATGTTCAACATCATAGTGGTATTTTTGTTATCTTCGCAAGAGATAAAGGAGGTAAAATTACCAAGAAATGTATTGTGACTAACGGTGTGCTAAGCTTTGAGGATGTAAGTTTTGTTGAGTAATTAAAACATAATTTGCTAAGTGTGTCTCAAATATGTGATAAAAACTATTCAAATTTGTGAACGGTGATAAAAATCGTAAAAAGAAGCAATTAAATTAAAACATCATCTGGCTTGAAAATTGATTTCAAGAACAGATTTGTTTCTAAAGTTAACACAAATAAGGAAGAACATATTTTTAATGAAATGAACTCTTGATTCTTTAAAATTAAACTTTCTCTTGATGCTAACTTTGTAAAACACGATGTTTGTAGCTCAGGTGTCATTAAGACTGCTCAAATTCCAGCAGCTGTTTCCTAAAGTATTAAAGCTACAGATCATGCCTAATTGGCTACATATCCAAATCCACAGCCAAAGAAAAATTATTCAATTCTTTCAGATCAAGCTAGAAAAGTAAACGTTGATAGAGATAAAAGAAAGACTGTTACAGAATCACATGGCCAAAGACATACTAAATTCAGATTTTATGATAACTTTGGTGGTTGTCATAAACAGTTTAAGAGAAACATGCTTGTGAATGACTTGTAGCATTCCGAAAAAATGCATAAACCATGTTGTTTCATTTGTAGGAAACCAAATCATATGATAAGAAATTTCATATATCAACACAAATTAGTAAATAAACAACAATTTCATAATTCTCACATAATAGAAAACAATAGTTCATAAATGCCAAGTTTAATAAAAATATAATTGAAAAGAAATCTTTTGATGAAAAACCAAAGACTCAAACAAATAAAAACTTGGAACAAAATCAAAGTTGTTAAGAAATCACAAAGTGTTGATGAAAGCAAGATCAAGGTCTTAAATAACAACCTTCACTCAAGGAAAAATAAAACAAGATTGATAAAACATGTTCAACAGTGGAAAGTCAAAGTCAATATAGAAGTTTCGGATCCTATTAGTGATTATATTTTCAATGATAAACATAATATAATTCTACAATCAGTTACATACTTGGATGAAAACAATTTCTCAAGTCAACAGCAGCTTGGGTTCCTAAAACTGATTAATTCATCAATATATGAAGGAACAACCAAGGTGAACTATTAATAGCTTATGGCATATTGATAGCAATTGTTTAAGGCACATGACTGGTAACATATCACTATTACATAATCTTCAACATCATAATGGTTGTTTGTTATCTTCACAAGAGATAAAGGAGGTAAAATTACCAAGAAAGGTATTGTGACTAACGGTGTGCTAAGCTTTGAGGATGTAAGTTTTGTTGAGTAATTAAAACATAATTTGCTAAGTGTGTCTCAAATATGTGATAAAAACTATTCAACACATTTCACTATAAAAGAATGTTTAATAATCAAATCATCTATTATGAAACCCGATAAATGGGTGTTATTAAGGACTCAAAGAGAAAATGATACATATTTGTTGTATATCAATAGTTCAAATTCTTCGTAACCGCATATTGCTTATTATACAAAGCCTCAAAGAGTGATTTAGTGTTATAGCATCGTCGACTGGACATGTCGATAAAAAAAAACATGAATAAATTAGATAGAGGGAATAATGTTGTTGGTTTACCAATGAAAGAATTTCAACTTGTCAAACATTTTCTGTCATATTCCAAGGGTAATTAACACAAACTTCCTCATAAATTGATAATTATATAAGGTGCAGTCACCATTATCGTCTTAGTTTTTGCATGTATCTACTTTGTTTATTAAAATAGTTTGTGCCAGGTTTTGCCTATAAATAGAAGCATAATTTCCATATTTTATATCTCTTGGAAGTGTAATGAAACTCTGTTGAATTGAGATCAGATCATTTGTGTCATTGCTAGGAGCATCTATTCTTCATCTTATTAGCATCAAATCTTTTTTGTTTATATTGTTTAATTGTGTTATCTTATAATGTTCAATCATTTTTTTATTCTATATTTGTTTACAAGTTATCAAATCAATTGATAAGTTGTGGATTTGATTTGTTCTAGAGAATCAATAGCACATTATTTCGATCTAGAAGACCAACAATATGGTATAAGAGTCATTGTGCTCTTGATTTTGGTATTTTTGCAAGTTTGTGGGGTTTTAGCTTTTCAATCATTTTCAGATCTGAATTGTGTAATATTGACAAGAAATTTGATTGAGAAAGTTGTGGTGATTAATTTGGGAGCTTATAGAATCATCAGATCTACAATTGATTGTATTTTGGTAAATATTTTGGTGATTTTTGTGAAGTTTTTTTCCCCTAGAAAAGGAGCTTACAGACTCATTGAGCGAAATTACATCTTCAAGTGGCGACATTGTATTTGAAAAACGATTACTCAATGAATTTGGAGCCAAGCGAAATTGTTATCTTGAAGCGAAATTGTTGAACGAAAGTTCAGAGGTTACCAAGCAAAAGAAGCTGCTACTCTAATTGAGCGAAATTGTTGGCGAAATTGCAGCCCAATTTGAGCGAAATTCCCAACAAAATTGTAGATTGTTTTTTTGTTAAAAGAAGATGTCACTTTAACTTGTTGATTTGGATAGTGGTGCACCAAACAGACCTCCTAAGCTAGTAAATGGAGATGATTTTGAATACAATAAAAATGCCTCAAATCCTTTTTCTTTTACACCGATTATACTTAGTGGGAGTCAGTTATTGTAAGGCCCTGTTTCCAGGTCGCTTACAGTTGGTCAATCATCGCATAAAACATATAAAACTCATTATTTTGCAGCGGAAATTTAACTTTTCATTAATAATTTAAAACATGTCAAATCATCATATCATTTCATTTACATCCCAAAAATTTATTAATACAATAACATTCTCCAAAATATGGATGCCAGACTTGAACCATCCCCAGTAGCTTATGCATTCATGCCTGCACCTCCTCAGCATCAACAATTACCTGCCAACTATTATGCATACAAAAGTCAGCGACGCTGAGTGAGTTCTAGTTTTATAATAAAATACTTTACTTTCGTTTAAAACATTTTCTTTACTTTTGTACATGATCATACATCATACATACATCATACATACATCAAGGTAATATCATTATTATCTTTTATCATCGTTCTTAATTGTTCGCTTTCGTACTTTCTTTCATCAAAATCTTTCATTTTCTTTATGGATCCTGCCATATGCTCAACCCCAACATTGTGCATGAAGCTGGTACTTTATCGGGGCTTGTAAACAAGCCCCTAATCATTGTGCATGAAGCAGATACATTGAGCACGAAGTAAATACATTATGCACGAAGAAGATACATTGTGCACGAAACACATACATTATGCACGAAACAGATACATTGTGCACGAAGCATGTACATTATGCACAAAGCAGATACATTATGTACGAAGCACATACATTATGAACAAAGCAGATACATTATGCACGAAGCAAATACATTCCATACATTGTGCATGAAGCAAAATACAATACTACGGTAAGCGACAAGGATCCCATCATTCATTACTCCTATTTTCATCATTCGTTATCTTCCACTTTCATTACATAATACTTTACGTAAGTTCTTAAATCATACCACCTAAAGTCATATCATAATACGTAACGAGAAGTTTATCATAACAGCAACCCATAAGAAAGGGATATAACATCAATGAGCATAAACCTCCATTAAACATAAGTACTCAGCACTTAAATTCTATTCCCAAAATTTCAGAAATAACCTAAGTGTTCTTAGTGCATAAACAAGACACTAAGTGTCACCTTTGAAACTTTGTAAGATTTCTTTTTGGCTTTGGAAGGTTTTACACTTAACCTTCGGAAGACTCCATCTTGGCTTTAGAAGATTTACATATGGCTTCGGAAGATTTACACTTAATCAAAGTCCACAACGGACGACCAAAGTCCTCTGTGCATGAATGAAACACTAAGTGTGTATACAACGGATGACTAAAGGTTCACAGCAGATGACATAAATATTCTAAGTGTACACAGCGGACAGCCAAGTCCACATCGGACAGCCATGCCAACAGCGGACAGCATAAAATCTCCAAGTGTCCACAACGGACATGCAAAGTCCACAGCAGACGTGCAAAGTCCACAGCGGACGTGCAAAGTCCACAGCGGACGTGCAAAGTCCACAGCGGACGTGCAAAGTCCACAGCGGACGTGCAAAGTCCACAGCAGACAGTCTAAAGTCCACAATGCATGACTAAGTCTCCATAGCGCATGAATAAGTCTACAGCGGACGGCTCCAATACTCTAAGTGTCCACAGCGGACAGCCAAGGCCCACAGCGGACAGCCAAGTCCACAGCGGACAACATATAATCTCAAGTGTCCACAGTGGACATTCAAAGTCTACAGCGGACATGTAAAGTCCACAGTGGATAGTCTAAATGCCTAAGTGTCAACAGCGGACACTTTATCCAAGCTCAAGTGTCCACAGCGGACACCAAGTCCATCACCTGCGATTCAACTTATGCAATTTCTAGTCCCAAACATCACTTTTAAACATATACTTAGCATGGATCTACCAGATTCACACTTAAAACATAACAAACGTCATAGAAATCTGTTAAAAACATTCATCTTCAAAAACAGTCTTACTTTTCATGAAAAATCATAGTTTGGTTTAGAAACCTTCTTTTTAGTATGCATAACAGCCCCAAATAAGTAGAAAACAAGTAAAAGAGGGGATCTAGAACTCACCTTAAACAGCTTTAGAGTGAAACACCTCAGACCAGAGAGCCAACTTGGAGTTCTAGCACCTAAAAGACATGAAAATGAGCACTAAACACATGGAACTCAATCCCGAAGCTGGAACCCAATTGAAACCGAGAAGAAACACCTTAAAATCTTAACTTTTGAATATTTCTTCCACTTTCTCTCACTAAAACCGGATGAAGCTTCCTTCTCTCTCACTCTAGCCGAAAGTTGTGCTTGAGAGAGGGGGTATGGGCGGCCTTCCCTTTTTGAACCCATTATGGGCCGGTTTGGCCCTTGCACGCTTTTAACCCCTTGCTTTTGAAATAACTTCCTGTTTGCTCCTTTACGTTTCTTTTCTTTTTCTTAAATTTTCGGGTGTTACAAGTCCACCCTCCTTATATAGGTTTCATCCCCGAAACCTACCACTCCTTAAAGAAATCTAGGTAGTGCATCTTATTTCCTCCTCTAACTCCTAAGTGGCCTCTAAATCTTCAATGTAAAGACCACAACCACCACTTTAGAGAAGTTTTGGATAAATCTCCTGTAGTAACCCGCCTTACCTAAGAAACTACGAATCTCGGATGGCGTCTTTGGAGACTTCCATTGCATCACCACCTCAACCTTCGTCAGGTCTACCATAATCCCTTCAAGATTAACCACATGACCTAAAAACTGAACCTCGCGTAACTAGAACGCACACTTGAAGAACTTGGCATACATCTTCTCCCTTCGAAGCGTATCCAACACTTCTCGAATGTGACCGACATGTTTTTCTTCGCTCTTTGAAAAAATCAAAATATCATTGATAAACACAATCATGGATTTATCCAACATAGGCTGACACACCCGATTCATCAAATCCATAAAAGCAGTTGACGTGTTGGTTAAACCAAAAGACATCATGAGAAACTCGTAGTGTCCATAGTGCGTATGAAAGGATATTTTAGGAATATCCTACTCCTTACCTTTAATTGGTGGCAACCTGATTGGAGATCTATCCACGAGAACCACCTAGCACGTTGGATTTGATCGAACAAGTCATCAATCCTCGGTAACAGATATCGGTTATTCACAGTCAACTTGTTCAACTCACGGTAGTCAATGCACATCCTCATGTTACCATCCTTCTTCTTCACAAACAAGACCGGAGCACCCCACGGAGAGATACTCGATCTAATGAACCCTTATCTAACAGCTCTTGTAGATGAGCCATCAATTCCTTCATCTCGTAGGGAGCTAGATGATACGGTGCCTTAGCAATAGGTTGGGCATTAGGCATCAGATCAATCTGGAACTCGATCTCGCGGCCTGGTGGCACACCTGGTAGATCCTTTGGGAACATATCTGGGAAGTTACACGCTACCGGTACATCCATCAATCATGGTTCTGCGCATCCAGATCCTTCACATAGGCCAGATAGACACCACTTCCACATCTCATACACTTCTCTGCCATGACCATCGAAATTACTTTCGGGATCGTACTAACTCCATCATCATAGATCGTCACCGAACTCCCACCGGGCGCGGTCAATTGAATCATCTTCTTACGACACAAGATGTTTGCCTCATAGGCATCTAGCCAATCCACCCCTAGGACTACATCAAATCTACCTAAGGGCATCACGAATAACCTAGCAGAGAACCTATGGCCTTTCAACTCTATGTCACGGTCTTCTACCATACCAAAAATCCTGGTAGACTTACCAATGGCAGTTTCTACATCGAAGTGCTCATTAATCTTTCTACTCCTAATGGGCAACTTATCATAGAAGGCAGCAGAAATAAAACGCCTACTAGCACCGAATCAAAAAGCACAGAGGCACAAGTTTGGTTTACTAGAAATGTACATGACACCACGTCGGGGTCCACCTTAGCCTCCTCCTAAGTCATAGTGAATGCCCTGGCCTTCGCCCTCTGCCCTCCTTCTCAGTCCCCTTCTTTGCCTCAGAGCACTCAGCCCTTGACTTCTTGCAGTCTCTGCTCATATGCCGAGTCTCGCCACAGTTGTAATATTTCACCACACGACAATCCCTTTCCATGTGGCCCTCCCTCCCACACTAAAAGCAGATGTTTAACCCCCACTTACACTCCCCCACATGGTCTCTCCCACACTTCTTGCATGCCTTCTCCCTCCCTGTTATCACCTTCCGATCATCCACTCTCATCTTCTTACCTCCAGCCACAAAACCACCACTGTTATACTCCTTCTCATTCCTATTCCTATCATTGCCACACTTCTTCTCCTTATCCACCACCACCATCGCCTCTCACTCGTCATACGATCTCCCCATCAGATCGACTACCGACCTGAACGTACCTGGCCGAGCGGTTACCAGATGCGTCCGGATATCCGCTGGAAAACCCTGGATGTATCTCTTTATTTTCCGCGACACGAGTGTCACCTACTCTAGCACCAGCCTCGCCATCTCCTTAAACTTAGTTGTGTACTGCTGGTGCAACATAGTTCCCGCCTTCAACTGCAGGAACTCTCTCTCGACTTTATAGAGTTCCTTGTGAGGATAAAACTCCTCGATCCCCATCTTTTTCGTTCACTCCATCTCATCCTCCAGATAGCCCTGCTACCCTCGACCTTGACAATGTTATCCCATCAGCATAAGGACGAGTCCACAAATGAGTGGGTAGCAAACTTCACCTTCTGGTCCTCCCTGCACTTGCTGAATTCAACACAGCCTCCATCTTTCTCACCCATCGGTGAGCAGCAGCAACACTCCCATCCCATCAAATGTCAGGGGATGCATCTCTGGAATGCCCCATAGTTGCACCCCTTTGCAGTTTCTTGCACTGCTTCCTCTTCCTCATCATCACTGGAGACAACCATCTCACTCCCTGGTTGCTCCCCTTCCCCTAAACCTCTTTCCTCATCGTCTCTCCCAATGGTTTTCCTCCTATCCTCCTTCTCTTTCTTTTCATCCTTTCTCACGGCTCTAATGACCCCAGTCAGCACAGATGGCAGAATCGTAAGCATGACTTGATGAACTTCCTCTACAACTGCCTCCTTCACTGAGTCCCTCAGGTTAGCACTCTTGTCACCGCCTTCATGGTGATGAAGCTCGAGCTCTTCAGGAGCCGTTTCAGCAGTTCTAACCCTGTTCCTCATGACACGCGGCCCAGCACCACGTCGACCATGACCTCCACCTCGAGAAGCCTTCGAAGATCTACTACCAGCCATCTCTAAGCACTATAAGATTCAAACACCAACATGGTCATTCAAGGTAATAGCTCAGATTATGTCAAGTATAGTAAGTCCCTAATTACAGTTGCTAGTTGTGATTAGCCACTTACTTTACTCTTCATTCTCCAAGAATTTCCTATCCTGACTACATCAGTATCCAAATCTAAAAAGTGCACATAATTCACATAGCACACGCACATAATTACTTTTTCTATAAATTTACATAAAACGTTTACATAAAACATTTACCTACAGGCATGTAGCTACTAGGACTAGCATCCCTTTCTCTTTTTTGTCCCATTCTCAGTTTAAGTTTAGGTTTTGAAAATAATTTACCCAATTCTCTTAAACATTGGCTCAGATACCAACTTGTAAGGCCCTGTTCCCGGGACGCTTATAGTTGGTCACTCATTGCATAAAACATATAAAACTCATCATTTTGCAGCAGAATTTTAACTTTTCGTTAATAATTAAAAACATGTCAAATTATCATATCATTTCATTTACATCCCAAAAATGTATTAATACAATGACATTCTCCAAAATATGGATGCCATACTTGAACCATCCCCAGTAGCTTATGCATCCATGACTGCACCTCCTCAGCATCAACAATTACCTGCCAACTATTATGCATACAAAAGTTAGCGACGTTGAGTGAGTTCTAGTTTTATAATAAAATACTTTACTTTCATTTAAAACATTTTCTTTACTTTCGTACGTGATCATACATCATACATACATCAAGGTAATATCATTATTATCTTTCATCATCGTTCTTAATCGTTCGCTTTCGTACATTCTTTCATCAAAATCTTTCATTTTCTTTATGGATCCTGCCATATGCTCAACCCCAACATTATGCATGAAGCTGGTACTTTATTGGGGCTTGTATACAAACCCCTAATCATTGTGCATGAAGCAGATACATTATGCACAAAGCAAATACATTATGCACAAAGCTGATACAGTGTGCACAAAGCACATACATTATGCACGAAGCAGATACATTGTGCATGAAGCACGTACATTATGCACGAAGCAGATACATTGTGCACGAAGCACATACATTATGCACAAAGCAGATATATTATGCATGAAGCACATACATTATGCATGAAGCAGATACATTATGCATGAAACAAATACATTCCATACATTGTGCATGAAGCAAAATACAATACTGCAGTAAGCGACAAGGATCCCATCATTCATTACTCCCATTTTTATCATTCGTTATCTTCCACTTTCATTACATAATACTTTACGTATGTTCTTAAATCATACCACATAAAGTCATATCATAATACATAATGAGAAGCATATCATAACAGTAACTCATAAGAAAGGGATATAACATCAACGAGCATAAACCTCCATTAAACATAAGTACTCAGCACATAAATTCTATTCTCAAAATTTCAGAAATAACCTAAGTGTTCTCAGTGCATAAACAAGACACTAAGTGTCACCTTTGAAACTTTGAAAGATTTCTTCGAAAGGTTTTACACTTAACCTTCGAAAGACTCCATCTTGGCTTTGGAAGATTTACATCTGGCTTCGGAAGATTTATACTTAATCAAAGTCCACAGTGGACGACCAAAGTCCACAGCAGATGACCAAAGTCCTCTGTGCATGAATGAAACACTAAGTGTGTCCAGAATGGATGACTAAAGGTTCACAGCAGATGACATAAATATTCTAAGTGTACACAGCGGATAGCCAAGTCCACAGCGAACAGCCAAGTCAACAACGAAAAGCATAAAATCTTCAAGTGTCCACAGAGGACATGGAAAGTCCACAGCGGATAGTCTAAAGTCCACAGCACATGACTAAGTCTCCACAGTTCATGAATAAGTCTACCGCGGATGGCTCAAATACTCTAAGTGACCAAAGCGGACAGCCAAGGCCCACAGCCAAGTCCAAAGCGGACAATATATAATCTCAAGTGTCCACAGCGGACATGCAAAGTCCACAGCAGATTGCCTAAATGCCTAAGTGTCCACAGAGAACACTTTATCCACGCTCAAGTGTCCACAGTGGATAGCTAGTGTCCACAGCGGACACCAAGTCCATCCCCCGCGATTCAACTTATGCAGTTTCTAGTCCCAAACATCACTTTTCAACATATAATTAGAATTGTTCTACCATATTCACACTTAAAACATAAGAAACATCACAGAAATCTGTTAAAAACATTCATCTTCATAAACAGTCGTAATTTTCATGGAAAATCAAGTTTTGTTTAGAAACCTTCTTTTCAGTACGCATAACAGCCCCAAACAAGTAGAAAACGAGTAAAAGAGGGGATCTAGAACTCACCTTAAACAACTTTCGAGTGAAACACCTCAGACCCGAGAGCCAACTTAGAGTTCTAGCACCTAAAACACACGAAAACGAGCACTAAACACATGGAACTTGGTCCAGAAGCTGGAACCTGACTGAAACCGAGAAGAAACACCTTAAAATCTTACCTTTTGAAGATCTCTTCCACTTTCTCTCACTAAAACCAAATAAAGCTTCCTTCTCTCTCACTCTAGCCGAAAGTTGTGCTTGAGAGAGGGGGGGAATGGGTGGCCTTTCCCTTTTTGAACACATTATGGGCCGGTTTGGCCCTTTCACACTTTTAACCACTTGCTTTTGAAATAACTTCCAGTTTGCTCCTTTACTTTTCTTTACGTTTTCTTAAATTTTCAGGTGTTACAAGTCCACCCCCCTTATATAGGTTTCGTCCCCGAAACCTGCCATTCCTTAAAGAGATCTAGGTAGTGCCATCTCATTTCCTTCTCTGACTCCCAAGTGGCCTCCAAATCTTCAATGAAAAGACCACAGCCACCACTTTGGAGAAGTTTTGGATAAATCTCCTTTAGTAACCCGCCTAACCCAAGAAACTACGAATCTCGGATGGCGTCTTTGGAGACTTCCATTGCATCACCGCCTTAACCTTTGTCAAGTCTAGCGTAATCCCTTCAGGATTAATCACATGACCCAAAAACTGAACCTCGCGTAACTAGAACGCACACTTGGAGAACTTGGCTTACAGCTTCTCCCTTCGAAGCGTATCCAGCACTTCCAGAATGTGACCGGCATGTTCTTCTTCGCTCTTCGAATAAATCAGAATATCATCGATAAATACAATCACGGATTTATCTAGCATAGACCGACACACCCGATTCATCAAATCCATAAAAGCAGTTGACGTGTTGGCTAAACCAAAAGACATCACGAGAAACTCGTAGTGTCCATAACGCGTAGGAAAGGCTATTTTAGGAATATCCTGCTCCTTACCTTTAATTGGTGGTAACCAGATCGGAGATCTATCCACGAGAACCACCTGGCACCTTGGAGCTGATCGAACAAGTCATCAATCCTCGATAACAGATATCGGTTCTTCACAGTCAACTTGTTCAACTCACGGTAGTCAATGCACATCCTCATGCTACCATCCTTCTTCTTCACAAACAAGACCGGAGCACTCCATAGAGAGATACTCGGTCGAATGAATCCTTATCTAATAGCTCTTACAATTGAGTCATCAATTCCTTCATCTCGGAGGGAGCTAGACGATACGGCGCCTTAGCAACAGGTTGGGCATCAGGCATCAGATCAATCTGGAACTTGATCTCGCAGCCCGGTGGCACACCGGGTAGATCCTTCGGGAACACATCTGGGAAGTCACACACGACCGATACATCCGTCAATCATGGTACCGACACATCCACATCCTTCACATAGACCAGATAGGCACCACTTCCACATCTCATACACTTCTCTGCCACAACCATTAAAATTACTGTCGGGATCGTAATAACTCTATCATCGTAGATCGTCACCGAACTCCCATCGGGCGCGGTCAATCGGATCATCTTCTTACAATAGAAGACGTTTACCTCATAGGCTTCTAGCCAACCCACCCCTAGGACTACATCAAATCCGCCTAAGGGCATCATGAACAACCTAGCAAAGAACCTATGGCCTTTCAACTCTATGTAACGGTCTTCTACCATATCAGAAATCCTGGTAGACTTACCAATGACAGTTTCTACATCGAAGTGCTCATCAATCTTTCAACTCCTAATGGGCAACTTATCACAGAAGGCAGCAGAAATAAAACTCCTACTAGCACTGGAATCAAAAAGCATAGAGGCACAAGTTTGGTTTACTAGAAATGTACCTGACACCGAGTCAGGGTCCACCCTAGCCTCCTCCCAAGTTATAGCGAATACCCTGGCCTTCGCCCTCTGCCCTCCTTCTTAGTCCCCTTCTTTGCCTCGGAGCTCTCAGCCCTTGACTTCCTGCAGTCTCTGCTCATTTTCCCAGTCTCGCCACAGTTGTAACATTTCACCACACGACAATCCCTTGCCATGTGGCCCTCCCTCCCACACTAAAAGCAGATGTTCGACCCCCACTTACACTCCCCCACATGGTCTCTCCTACACTTCTTGCATGCCTTCTCCCTCCCTGTTATCGCCTTCCGATCATCCACTCTCATCTTCTTACCTCCAGCCAAAAAACCACCACCGTTATACTGCTTCTCATTCCCATTCCTATCATTGCCACACTTCTTCTCCTCATCCACCACTGCCACCACCTCTCACTCATCATACAGTGTCCCCGCCAGATCGACCACCGACCTGAATGTACATGGCCAAGCGGAGATCTTTGACATCCGGTAATTTTCCGTTACCAAACTCCATTAGTACCGTTAGGTCTTGCATACACGTGTCGTGAACACAAACTAGTTGTCGTTGAACATTGGTGACTTAACAATAATTAACAATGGATAATAACTTGATTAATAATGTGATGATTAAGTTGTGCTATTGTGCTTATGTGATTTTAAATATTATTTATGAATTTTATCTTGTAACGTGTCAACGTGTTATTTATAATTCATGTGTTTTGTTATTAATGAAAAATATACATGATTATTATTGTTGGTTAATAATACTTGTATTTTATAGTTAAATATTGTTAAAAAGTATTAAAAAGATTAATTTTTACAAAAGGTGATTAAGGAGGGTTTATTTTGTAATTACCATTTAACTTAATATTACCAAAAACTAAACGCTAATCCCCCTCCCCCTCACCTTCGGCCGAGACCCCTCCCACACACACCCACACTTCCATTTTGATCAAAACAACAAGCAAGCATCGATTTTGGCTAGTTCCAAGTGATTATCACATGTAGCAAGCTTCAATTCTTAGCCATTACGCGATTAAAGGTTAGATTATAGTGGTTTTTCAAGGATATTTATGTATGGCCGAACCCTAGTTCGATTTTTGTTCAAAATGTTGAATTCTTGATTGTTTGTTGATTTTATGATGTTAGTTAGATAGCATTGATGATAGTTTATGTGAATTGTACAAGAAATTCATGATTTTGATGTGTGGATCATACCTTACTAATAATAGTCACTTTATTGCATGAACTTGATGATTTGATGATGAATTGATGATGTTATGATGCTAATGATATTGTATGAATGTTGGAATTATGATAATTATGCTAGAAATCCAAGAATTGATCATGTAGTTCATGCCTTGCTAAAAGTAGAAACTTTCGGATATGAGATTGGTGAATTATGATGATTTGATGATGTTGAACATGTTTAAATGATAGTTATGAGCTTGAATAGGTATTGTGTTGATGAATTCATGATTGAATTGAGGATTAGATTGATTTTGGGATGTTACTTTCCCTAAAGGGAAACTTTATTTGTGTGGAACTTTGGATATGGTGAATTGAGTATAATCATGATGTTAGGGTCATGTTAGAATGTTTATTGATGGTGTTTACTATGGTGGAATGTGTTAATTGGGTTTTATGGATACTTGATTGGTCAATTGGGAAATTTGGACTTTTATGTATTATACATGATGATGATCGTCATACACGCATGCGAATCTGAGGCCCCTACTTAGTAGGATTGGCAGGGTTTAGGGTGTGAAGTCGTGAGTGGCTTCACATGGCATGTTGTGCATGATTAGACTTTATGTATGATGTATTAGTTGTGATGTAATTATAATTGTGTTGAGCATGTTGACTACATGAGATTCGCATGAGTTGTATGATAATCTAAGTTGTATAATGATCTTGGTAGAACAAGTGGTTGATGAAGTGACATACGTGAACAAGATAACCATGTATGATGAGTTGCTATGCTTGATTAAATGGGATTTCAACAATAATGTCACCAACGGGTCAAACGGATCAACTGGGTCAAATGTGTCTTGTTTTTCTAAAACCTTTGGTCAA